>CM070822.1:14676524-14864024 GCA_036326025.1 Chrosomus eos
GACTGCTCATCTCCATACATTGAAAGAGGATGGTGATTGTTATGTCTGAAAACGTTCAGTATTGTTTTCCTGTTGGACTCTGTTTTGTGATGCACTGCGAGTGACAGGTTACGGTGCCTTTAAGGCTTACGGCAGTGATTTACGGCAATGGTCAAGAAATGTAATGTTTGCGTCAGTTCAGTAAAACGCAACATCAACGGAGCTACACGGTGTGGTTATTGAGTCTTTCACAAACACAACAATTGGCGAACGAGGATGTCTGAACTCGTCTTACCACCACCGCCACCTTTCCTACCTGTTCCCGGTGATCCAGCTGTTCCTTGGGATCGCTGGCTGACGTCGTTCGAGGATTATCTGCTAGCTTTGGGACACTCGGACCTAGCGGAGGCGAGGAAGTGCGCGCTCCTGCGCCATTGTCTCGGGCAGGAGGGACAGCGAATCTTCGCCACGCTCACCTTATCGGATGATAAGTACGTCACAGCCACGACCGCCTTGAAGGCCCACTTCAGCTCTGGAAGAAGCCGGCGGATGCACCGTTTTGAGTTTCGTCAGAGAACGCAAAAGCCGGGTGAGACCGTTGTCCACTATGTATCAGCATTACGTGAGTTGACTAGACTTTGTGATTTTGGGGCTTTGGAGGATGGACTTATAGTTGACCAGTTAATAGAAAAAACTTCATGTAACCAACTGAGGGAGAGACTTTTACTAGAGCCTGACTCCACAACACTAGCGGATGCTTTAGTAATTGGAAAGCAGTTGGAAACGGCCCTTATGGAGGCGCGCAAGTTCGGCCGCGCTGCGCACGAGCCTGTGACATCATCACCACCGTTAGTTCAGCACACAGAGACTGCAGAGGCGGCTGATTGGGTGAGTGACCGTTTGGATGTGCAGAGAGTGGACAGGGGGCCCAGGGAGAGTGGACACAAGAGCTGTAGCAACTGTGGCTCCTCTAAACATGCAACCAGAGATCAGTCATGCCCTGCCCAGGGAAAACGTTGTCGTAACTGCAACAAATTGAACCATTTTGCACGCTGCTGTCGCTCTTCCCCTGCTTGCCATGATACTGCGGCTGTCCCCATAAACACTGTACAGACCTCACAGCCTTCGTTCAAGCTCTGCACATGCCGTGTGGGCACAGCTCTCATTCCACTCCTCGTGGACACAGGGGCGAAAGTGTCAATCCTGAACAAATGCACCTATGATCGCTTTTTCAGTCGCGTGCCTCTGGAAGCAGCGACTAAACCCCTGTTAGGCTACGGCCATTCTCCCATCTCCACTCTGGGTGTGGCCCGCCTGCCCGTCAGGTATGATCAACAATGTGCGCCTGACACCATGTTCTGCATCACCCGGAAGGGAGCTAACATTATGGGCCTAGACTTGTTCCTTGCCCTGGGTTTTAGTGTGAGTGATGCTAGGGGCCTGCATGTCCTACAAGTTGCCACCTCCTGGCCTGACCGCTACCCACAACTGTTCAACGGGCTGGGCCGCATGACTGGTTTTGTACACCAGCCCACTGTAAACCCATCAGTCCGCCCTGTTATCCAGCCCCTACGCCGCATTCCCCTGGCCCTCCGTGACGCGGTGGAGGCCGAACTGCATCGCCTGGTGGAGGCGGACGTCATAGAGCCGGTCGACGCCTCGCCGTGGGTGTCTAACCTGGTGATAGCCAAGAAAAGGGGGGGCGGACTGCGGCTCTGTGTCGACCTCACAGATGTCAACAAAGCCATCATCCCGGATAAGTATCCCCTACCTACGGCTGAGGCATATTCCACGGCTCCACTGTTTTCAGTAAGATGGACTTACGACACGGCTACCTCCAGGTCCCTCTGGCACCGGCCAGCATGGATCTCACGGCGTTTGTCACGCACGTGGGGGTTTTCAAGTTTAAACGTATGGCATTTGGTCTTTCATCAGCCCCGAGCTGTTTTCAGAAGATAATGTCACTCATACTGGCTGGTATCCAGGGTGTCTCCATCTACCTGGATGACGTGGTGGTGCATGCGCCCTCCACCGCATTGCATGACGATCGCCTGGAGCAGGTCTTTCAGCGTTTCGAACAGCATGGGGTCACACTGAACTCTGAGAAATGCATGTTCGGGGTTGAGGAGGTCGAGTTCCTGGGCTTCAGGCTTTCGAAGGAGGGCATCGCCCCAATAATGTCCCACACTGAGGCCATTCTGTCCCTGCCAGACCCGCATTCACCATCCCAACTGTCTTCCTTCCTGGGGATGGCCGCTTACTACCTCAGATTGATGCCACACTACTCTGACTCAACGGCCCCCCTCCGCCAGCTTCTCAGGAAGGATGTTCCATGGGACTGGACCCCGGCCTGCCACGAAGCCGTGTGCATCATCAAACGGCAGCTCACGTCCCCACCCACACTATCCCATTTTAGCCTGACCGCGCCCACTATGGTCACCTGCGACGCTTCCGGGGTGGCGCTAGGCGCTGTGCTCTCACAGATTCAAGAGGGGGTGGAACGCCCGGTGGCTTTCGCCTCACGGGCACTTACTCCAGCAGAACAGAAGTATTCGGTGGGGGAGAGGGAAGCCCTGGCCTGCCTGTGGGCGTGCGAACGCTGGCATGTTTACCTATACGGGAGGCCTTTCACCATCCGCACAGACCACCAAGCGCTGACGGCACTGCTGGCAACTAAAGGCTGCTGCGGTGGGCTGACAGGCTGAACCAGTATAACTTCAGTCTGGAGTTTATGCCTGGGCGGGCCAACACGGTGGCCGACCTCCTGTCTATAGCTGTGTCTGTAACGAAGGAGACGGGCGAGTTGACACCAGACACAGAGAGCGACGAAGACTGGGTCCACATCCTGCACGGCCCCCTCAGTTCAGTAGTCACTCTGGCGGAGCTGCAGCAAGCCTCAGCTACAGATGAGGCCCTCACAACTCTCCGTAACTACGTCCAGGACGGCTGGCCGGCCAAAGTGGATGACAGGTTGCTTCCCTATTACCGCTTCCGCAATGAGCTCTCCTGCTGGGGGGCAGTGTGTCTGGCCCGTGGCCACCGTGCGGTCGTTCCGGAGATTCTCAGGTCCAGAGTACTAAACATGGCGCATGAGGGGCACCTGGGGGTGGTCAAGGTGAAGCAGCGCTGCCGTGACACAGTGTGGTGGCCCCACATAGACTCTGATGTTGAGGATCTGGTACGTAACTGCGCCTGCTGCCTCCTGAGTGGGAAAACTGGTCAGCCTGCCACAGCCCCTCTCACCCCGACCCCTTGGCCGTCTTCACCCTGGGAACATATTCAGGTCGACCTCTGTGGAGAACTTCACGGGGCACCTGTTCACGCTCGCTACCTGCTGGTTGTGCATGATCTTCATTCAAAATGGCCAGAGGTTTTCCAGCTGAGCTCCATCACTGCACACTCCATCATCGACCGCCTGGACAACCTGTTTGGACGCTGGGGCCTTCCCAGTGTTGTCACAACGGATAACGGGCCCCAATTTGCGTCAGCAGAGTTCACTGAGTTTCTAACGATACGGTCCATCAAGCACATCAGGACGGCAGTGTATCACCCAGAGAGTAATGGGGGGGGGGGGGGATGGAAAGACTGAATAAAACTCTTAAGAATGAAATCCGAGCTTGTCTGGAGGAAGGGAAAACCTTTAGCAACGCACTCGACCAAACTCTCCTGACCATCCGGGCATCCAAACATTCCACCACTGGAGTGTCACCTGCATTGCTCATGATTGGGCGCAAACTAAAGCAACCACTGGACTGTTTGAGAGCTGAGCCAGCTCCTACACGTGGAAGCCCAGGGCTCCAGAAAGCCAGAGCTCTGGTGAAAGGTTCGCAGGCTCGGATGAAAGCGAGGTTTGATGTCACGCACAGGGTGCAAAACCCCTCACTTTCTGCAGGGGTTTGGGTCAGGGTCAAACACCTCCACCGCCAAAATAAGCTGCAGTCTTACTGGTCAGAGCCCCTGCGGGTGACTAAGCAGTTGGGTCCTGCCACTTACAGACTGGAGAATGGGACTCGTTGGCACTCAAACCGCCTGCACAGAGTCGCAGCCCCCACAGCACCTGGATCACCTCCGTCCCCAGCAGTGGCTCTAGGTTGGCAGCCCAGGCCAAGAGCTAACCGGTTGGGGAGTAATCCACCAGCACCGCCCGACGCAGCTTCACGGCCAGCACGCCCTCAGAGAATGAGGGTCCCGCCCGTCTGGCATGGGGACTATGTGACAGGGTGATTGTGACACTGGGGAATGGGGGCTGAATGTTATGTTTCAGTTTCCAGGGGGGGGAGAAAATGTTATGTCTGAAAACGTTCAGTATTGTTTTCCTGTTGGACTCTGTTTTGTGATGCACTGCGAGTGACAGGTTACGGTGCCTTTAAGGCTTACGGCAGTGATTTATGGCAATGGTCAAGAAATGTAATGTTTGCGTCAGTTCAGTAAAACGCAACATCAACGGAGCTACACGGTGTGGTTATTGAGTCTTTCACAAACACAACAGTGATTTGTTTGTCAAAAACAATTAGTTATTAACAGAAAATCTCATCTTCAGCCTAATCAAGATATGATACATGGGAGAACTTTCCTAGCCATCATTTCAATGTTTATTCAAGGGTGAATCAACATCATGGATCAATGTTGAATTACTGTGAATTTTGTTTAGATTTTGCAATTCAATTGAACATTGATATCACAACATTGTTTCAGTGTTGATTTATAATCATTTTGTTAACCTTTGTACAACATTTAGGGTTAAACATTCTTTCAACATTGAAAAAAATGCTGCATAGTTGTACAACTAACATTACTTCTACCACATTTCAATGTTGAAGGTCGGTCACATGCCGGCTGGTGTTTTTTGCATCCCGTTAATAACATGAATAACATGACGCAATGACTTTCATTTTTGACTGAACTATCTTTTTAAGGCCAGGTTGCTTGAAAACACTCAAACTGGATAACTATTTTGCAATGTCCACTCAGCAGCAGTAACTGGATCAGAAAATGTTTCTAATTTTAGACTATTCCTATTCTGAAAAATCAATTGCCCTGTCTTTGGGCATTTGATTTCAGCTGCCCAAATGAGACCAGTTACATAATATTGTGCAGCTATGCTGTTTTAAAGTTTTCCACATGTATTGTTATCTGTTTGAATTACCAGATGAGAAATTTACAATGTGCAAATGGCTTGAGAAAGTATCTGAGTCTCAGGCCACCAATGGTGACGTATGAAGTGATTATTTTGACAAGTGGACAGAACCCACTGATTCTAAGAAGACACTTTTTTTCACTTAAGGCGAAGCAAGATTGAACTTCAAGTTGGAGTTGACATTTTAACTTTCCAGTCAACAACATTTGAGCTTTTAGTGGTCACAAAGGAGCTGGCTGGATCACTCATGGCTGTCAATGGACATGTGTTTGTTTTGTCAGTACAGAGCCCAAAATAAATATGTTTATGCTAATCTGAACTTTCCGTGAAATTATTGCATCAGCGTGACAGATTCGGTGAAGAGCAAATAGACAATTTTATACAGATCATTTGACTTTGAAAAAAAAAAAAGATTGTGCCCCAACTTTTTAACACTTATTAGTAATATAATCAAACACATGAACCCATAAACAAACTGGATTCATTAAGGAGCAAACAGCATTGTGTTCAGTGACACAGAGTGCGGCGATTGTTCAGTGCGACCCATTTTACCAGTTCCCTTGTCACTGCCAGTGCAGGAACTCCACTCACATTTCAATACTTCAGATTTTATTATCTTGATAGAAAGGTGAAATACTACTCGTGAAATTTTTTTATTAATGGAACCAAATGTGGTCTTTTGAAGACATCGAGAAGAGGAAGACACAGAAGCAGAAGAAGAAGAAACTGACAGTGTAGTCAGATTTTCCAACTGTTAGCCTGACCTAGAAATCCTCGGTTGTCGTTGAAATGCCTCAGCATTAGTCTCATCCCTGATTGTCTTCGGTTCTAAGGGGTTATTGGAGAGGAGCGGGACTGAGTGAGGCAGTGTTGGAACACATCATCCTGCTTATTACAAAGGGCACTTCGTGGCCAGACGTGTTTGTGCTGACATAAAGCTGCCTTTTCCCTCCATGGTCATTCAACTGTGTAGTCATCATTTGCAGCAAAGCACCTCTGACGTCTGCCAACAGCCTGAGCGTGTACCTCGTGATGCATTCCCATTCCCGAGACACAAACGCACCGGGAACGTGGAAAGTTTTGGCTCAGTATACGCTGTAAAATCACACTTTGTCCAGAAGTGGGTGCAAGTCTCCTCTCACACATTTGCAAGAATCTCCAATGATCTGGCACCTCTGGATGACAGGGGAATCTCTGCTGAAGATTGCCTTATTCAAAATCGGAAAGTTCCTACATATGAATTATGACCTATTGTGCATTCAAGTGATTTTGGTTGGAGTAAAATACACATTCTGGACTATTTCATTTGGAAGCTTTTAATGAAAATGGAAGAAAATAAATAGCGAATAATGCACATTAGGTGTTACCAGATGCTTTCATTTGTGTATTGTATCATTCTTGTGCTGCCATGGAGAATTATGGGAAATGTAGTTCGGTTGCACAAGCCTGTGGCTTAATAAATCAACTAAATGAGTCGCATTTCTGGACAGCTTGAATGGTGTTCTTCATAAACAGAGCACACGATGCCTGTAAATTGTACTGCCAACACTCACAATTAAAACATATTAGGATCAATATCAATGGATTTTTGGCCATAATTATTCAATTGACACTAAACTTAGAAAGTCTGGCCAATCACAACTGATGATGTTAATCAGTGCCGAGCAATCACTTATTCACTGATATCACAAAAGTCACATTATGATTTGACTGATTTGTATGTTAGGAAGGGTGACAAGACACCTCTTAAAAGGAAAAGAAACAGAATGCGGCATCAAGTTTACATAATAGTTGGAAACCAAAATAAAAAACTTTGCGTATTGGGATGACCAGCATTGGTGTTTATGTGCCTCAACTTGCAAATATGATCATTCCAACATTTTTAAGCATTGTTAATCTATCAATGATAAAAGATTGTAGGTGACCTCCACTCAGTAGCAAAGTTTGCAAAACAGAATGGACGTTCTGTCGCGAGCGTCAGTGATAGGACTACTTTTCAGTTTTTTTGTCTGGTTTCATTATATTTGAAGCAGCTGGAGAGAAGAACACATCAACAGCACACAGTCAGGCTTGGCTCTTGTCCTAGAGCAGCATCGGATTATAGGGGATTACAGGATGATCAGGATGCCCCCTGCCCCCTCCTGCCCTGTTGTTCTACTGGACATAAACACGTTGCAGAGGGCCCTGTGTATTCTGGGGCCAGCACTTTTTGGGTGAGAAGAAGTTGTTGGTTTTTTTAAACCACAATTCAAGCTTTGGCTGTGTCTGATTTACAAGAGACAAACAAATGACTTCTCACCAAAGCTAAGCGTCCATCATACGCATCATTAGCTACGTATACAGAATTGGATTTCTGAGCCAAGAGGATTTTAAATGCAACTTTCAGAAAAAAATAGCTTCGGTATGCTATATTATGACCAAATATTGGATTCAATCTTTTTTGTCAACTTGTTTTCTTTTATTTGGTCAGGTTTTGTATTTATTTTTTAAACTGATTGATCGTAGGCCTCATTGATCTGAGCTTAAGCACCCCAGTTTTTGTGAGAAAAAAGCAGAATTTGTGGATAATTTTGTCAATATTCAATAAAATATGAAAGAAATGCACTGTTTGTCACACTAATGTGCTTTTATGTTTAACCAGGAAGTTTGTATTGAAATGCTTCTATCTTGTACAAAATGGCACAAATTCACACTTTTGAAGTTGACCAGCCAACAAAAAATTGCTTATCAATCTTTCATTACTCATTATCACCAAATATTGGATTCAACCTTTTTGTCAACTTGTTTTCTTTCATTTACGATGGGTTTTGTATTTTGAAACTGACTACATTGTAGGCCTCGTTGATCTGAGCTTGAATTGGTCAAAAATGATGGGGGAATGGGGGAAATCGAAAATAGGAGAACATCTAGTGTTCAGGAGCATGTTCATCATGTTTATGTTCACATATGCACTACTGTACATGTGTACTTGCAAAGATAAAGGACTCGGACCTGAGCATGCGTGGATAAAGTAGATGCACACTCACACCTCCGAGCACACACACACATTCATGTACACAAACAAACTATTTTGAGTATTATAGGCTTTCTTTTTCACAGAGATCGTAAGATCATTGACTTTGACAATAATGCCTGTGATAAATCAGTTTAAAAAATAAACGATTGATAATATAGCATAACGAAAGGTTTATAAGCAATTCTTTTTGTAGGCCAGTCATTTTTGACTAGGAACACTACAAGTAAATATCTATTTATCTCACATTTAAATAGATGACAACAACAATAATAGGCCTATATCAGCACAATATCCTGGTTAGAACATTTTAAAAGCAGTTTGACATAAACGGTAAAACGTTACTTGGCAGTTGACCACCTTTAAACACCACAAACAGTTCATATTCAATCCTTAATGCCTGCAAGAGCAAACATCTCTTTGTATAGTAAACAGTGGCAAAAAGAGCCAGGAGGAAAAAAAATTGGAAGGAAACTACATCTTGCTATAAACTCTTTGTGGTGCCATTGATAAAGAGGTAGTTTCCAGGACTATAGCAGCTTTCATAGTCCCCAGTGAACAGTAAACTTCCTGACACTATGCAGGCAGCTTATGGCAGCAGCTCCAAGAACTCCCTGTTCTTCAATAACCATAGCATGGCTATAAAAGTCAGCTTCTTTCCAGCGGTGTTCCTCATTGGAATGTACACGTCCTGATGCGCCTGTTTAGTTGGAAGCAAAGGTGTCAACCAAAAAGTGTGGGAACACAAACGTTTGTGCTTTTGTAACACTTAAACAGACGGTACATTGATCTTAATCGCTGTGATGGAGATATGCTTTGCAAAGGTCTCACAGGTCTCTCACAATGTTGTGAATGGATTGATGGTTTTACCGGGGGAGGGTATGGAAGACTGTCAGCTGAGCCGATAGATAATCTATCCAACAATGCAACAATCTTCAATAAATGCATGACCAAATCTGTGGACAATTTATATGGAAAATGAAAAACATACAAGACTCTTATCTGCTCGTCAAACTGATAAAAAGAACAAAACATGAAAACAGGTTTGCAGACCAGTGCTGGATCATGGCTGATCTAACAATAATACCTTATTTTAGGATTACAACTTTGACCTCTTAAAATTCAGCATTTCAAATCTCTGAAAATCTATTTAAACCGATTACACTGCATTATAAGAGCTGCTTTTGTTTATAGCACCTGTTAGACCGCCACTCAATGGATTTCATGAAGGTTCATATGAGATATTTTGAGGAAAACAGCAGATGTTAATTTTGGGAGGTTTTTTCTTTAGAAAGGGATTTAAAAAATCATCTAGAAAACAATTTTACCATAATGTGAAAACCTGACTGATTGGTTTACAGCAAGGTAATTCTTTTTGTGTGCGTTTTGGGGGTTTATATAGCTTACAAATAGAAATGAACCATTTATCTACTGTAAGAGGAAAATTGAATATTAGTTCAAGCCAACGAGAAAAAAACGATGAGAGACTCTTACGTGTGGCATTTTGTAACTGTACAAGTCAAAAGCCTGGTGTTCAAAAATTATCGGGGCATTATTACAGGCACAAAACACTGACAAAATAATGTTAAATAATAATAATATTTTTTAATTATATATTTAACAATTTTTAATCTAATTAAAATTCTAAAAAAGGCCATCAATAGTCCAATTGAGTGTGCAAACACTTCTACCACTAACATTGTCCTACATAAAACATAATTGTATTTGAATATAACAGCGCCCCCTATTCTCCCCAATATGTTCGGCACCCAAGAGTCATGCAGTCTGCAGGGATGCATGTTTGTCAGAATTAGAGCACCTCTCTTTCCAAAACAACACTGTCAGGGTGCAGCAAGTGCAAAGCAGAAGTTAATGCATTTTGTCAGCACTGGCAGCCCTGCAAGCCAAGAGCTATTAACTCTGAAAGGGAAAGGCATTTCCTTCTTGTAAATGCCATATTAAATTATTATTATTATTTCATTTGGTAACTGGGAAATGCCTATCGGAGCTATATTGCCCTATGTAAGTGGTGACTTGTAAATGGAGAGTGGGATATTTTTTTAAGGCCACCGTGATGTGGCGACAAAGAAACACTAATTTAGTCAGGTGTCTGAGTGCTACCTTTAACATAAATCCATTGTTTGGGATCAGACAATTCTACAGGTTAAGTAGCCCAACCTCATCGTTAAACAATGTCTAGGACATTTTATAATAGTGCATTGACCTCATTTGCAGCACACAAAATTTTAGACCCATGAGGCAGTTTTCATTTTTCATGTTCTTTCACATGGGTAATTATCACCTAGTTCAGCAGCGACATTAACAAGCACACCGGGGAAAGTGCACGGTTCATCCTGGTCAACTAGGAACATTGTTATTCTCATAAGTGGTGGCGAGCATGGAATTTTTCTCCTTAGGTTGATTTGACCCCCACAATGGCCGAACCTGGCCTCCCAAACCAGTGGGCTAGTTTAAGATATCAGGTTTTAAACTGCAAAATGTGATATTCTAAACATTTGTGTCAGTGTGACCTCCATTTAACTAGGAGGCTTGCCAAGAAGGGTCCACTCTGTGCAAAGTGATACCCTGTAAATTTCACGCTGAAGAAATTCATGTCATTAACGCGTCCATATATCTGAAGAATCACAGCTACGGTCTGGCTGCTACACTAAGCTTTTATAGCTCTCATGACCGGGCTCTTAGCCACAGGTTACAACCGAAAGTTTTAGAGATTTAGCGTTTCGGAGCATGACCTTGCGGGCTGTAATGAGCTGGTGCCACGCCAATAATAAAATGGATAAAGGGCTTGAACTTGATGTGATGACAGGCTTTTATTTAACGTACCTTAGATAGGACAAGATTTAAACTCGCCATTAAGTGCAGATCCTCCCTCACAGCGAAGATTTACAAACAGAATGCTATTTCTTAATGTTATTCCTATGCATCCAACAGGCAAACCAACAGGATATGGGCCTAGTTCGAGACGGTCACACCAACCGCGGCATTGTGGACGAATGCTGCTTTCAGAGCTGCGAACTGCGGCGCCTTGAGATGTACTGTGCACCTGTGAAAACCGGAAAAACTCCACGATCCCTACGAGCGCAACGGCACACGGACATCACCAGGACAGCAAAGGTGTGCAGGCACGCTTGTGATGTCAATAGTGAACTGTTGCTAAGCTCTGTCTCTTTGGTTGTTGTCATTTGTACCATTATTGTACCATTTTTAAGGTGGGGCTTAGTGAAGGGGTCAAAAGAGCATTTGATACAATCGTACATTTCTGTAAAACCTTGGGACAGATAGTAAAAATGTATGACGCTGATGCAACATTAGTTGACGAATTTGGTTGATATTAGTTCATAACTGTACTGATTGTGTTCCCTTGCAGAAACCTATATCTGGGCATAGCCACTCTTCCTGTAAGGTAAGTCTTTTCTCAGTCTGAGAGTGAGCCGTAATTAACAGTGAAGCGTATGCATGAGAGTGCTTGAATTATAACAACATTCAAGTTAAGTGCATTTTTATTAAGCCTGTAAAATTCTGTCATAATGTTGTTCCAAACCTGTATGACTTTCCTATTTTTGTGGTAAACACACTGCAAAAGATCTTGCTTTCCAGTACAAATATCTAAACATTCTTAAAATCAAGGTATATTTATTGTAAATTATATCTTATGTTGTTTTGCTTTTCAAGTCTTGATCAAAACTGATCAAAATTAAGTGAGTTTTTTCTTAAAACAAGAAAAAATATCTGTCAATAGAGTAAGAAAAATATTACTGTTTTCATCCAAATTTAGTTGTTTTTTAATTACCCAGATATTTGGCAGATATTTTGTTTTAAGCATACATTCACTTGAATTAAATGTATATTGATTTAAGTATGTGTAGATACTTGTACTGGAAAACAAGAGCAACACTAAGATTTTTTTTCCCAGTGCAAAAGACGAATTTTTGAGCTCTAAAATTACACACACACACCTCTGAAGTACCATAAAGTGGTTCACAACTCATATTATACGTTCTTCTAAAGCTATTAGTGTTGTGTGAAAAACAGACTAATATTTAAGCTATTCTTTGCTGAAAATCTTGACACCCGCCCTGAATTTCATGTAAATGAAATAGCAATGTCCAAACAAATTATATTGAGTCAGATCTTGAATTAAATCCATTGATCCAGTTTACAACATCAGTCTGAATGATTATTTCTGCAAGACTGGTTCAATGCTCAAGTTCAACTCATTAACTCAATGATCCAGTTGTAGATACCCAGCTGTTACCAGCTGATGGCGGGAAAGATGAGTGAATAATGACTTAAACTTTGCTATTATATGGCTTCAGAAGACTTGCAATATAGCACATAAGTTATATGGACCACTTTTTATGATACTTTCACTTTCTTTTTGAAGCTTGAGAGCTCCAGTTCCAATTTATTACAATTGACCCTTCGCGTGGAGCTTGATTGACAGGTATTCTAACCAATCATACTTCGCCATCCGCCATTTTGTCCGAAAAAGCAGCCAGTAGAGTTGGGAGGATTTGAACTTGGTAAAATGAATATACTGACGCCTTTCCGCGGTTAAAACAACATTACTTCTTATGTTCGTTCATGTTTATTTGATGCTATAAATGAACTAGAAGGAAGAGATGATCGGATCACGAGCAGCTTTGACGGATGCTCTACAGCGATCTGTCACGGCACATTAAAGAGCCCCAAAACGGTATTTATTGTTTAAATTTCTTTCAAAAAATGACCACATTTGAAAGCTGAGACTTTGTTTAATATGTTTAATATCAAAAGTAACCGAAAAATAACCTGGTCTGTCCTGTCTGTCTGCGTGTTGTCAGTCTCCTCTCTGCTCCGCGATGTATTTTTCACTGCGTGAGCAAGAAGTCATATACTGACGTCTTGGGACGTCTTTTGACCATACGTCAATATCCGCCTTTTTAGGGTACCCTTAAACGTCGGTTAGATGACGTTATCGGATCCTAACTCTACCCCAGACCTAAACCTACCCCGTCACCTACTGACGTTAAAGGTAAAGCGTCAGTTGTATGACGTCCCAGGATCGTCATTTACCGACGTTTAAGGGTACCCTAAAAAGGCGGATATTGACGTATGGTCAAAAGACGTCCCAAGACGTCAATATATGACTTCTTGGGATGAGACTGTGTTACGTGAGAACATGGTGAGAGCATGAGAGCGGCGTAGCTTGTCGGAACATAGCGACAGTAACTAAGGAGGGCGGGTCTTTGTGAAGGGTCAATTGCACGGAACAGAGCAACCAACACATTCTACGAAATGTCTTCTTTTGTGGTCCACTCAAGAAAGAAAGTCATACGGTTTTGAAAAGAGTGAGTAAATGATGACAGAAATTTTCTTTTTTGGTGAGCTACTCCTTTACGTCATCTCAAAACAGAGCGAATAATGGCAGTACATTGTGCTACGAATCGTACGATACATACTAAGGAAAAAGCAGCTCTTCCCTCACCCCCAAATGTGGGCCACCCTTTTAAGTGCTCTCAGTCGTCCTCTCTCGAAAAAGAAAACCATTAGCAAGTGAACTGCCTAAGTGGTTTTTGTGGTAGACCTGCATACGCTTTCCGCAGACATATTTCTGCACCCATACGTAATGCGATGGAAGCCGAGTCTAAGGTCACCTTAGAAGTCTTGCACGCTGCAGTTCAGAGTCTGGACCCTCATGCCGGCCTTTCTCCTCCACTCCCTGCATGCGGTTTCATTCTCAGCTTAGCTTTCGTGAATTACACTTATTAATCTTGCTGCGGTGAAACCTTTGATGTGTTGCTTTGACAGTAGATTTCCTCGGCATTATGAAATAACACTACGTTCACCAAACAGCTGTGTTGTTACGGGCAGCGACAGCCATTCTGCTCTCCTTGGTTCGGCTTTTTGCGTTACTTCTCATCTGAACCGACATTTACTGCCTTTCTCTTTCTTATTTCCAGGAGGTTCATCAGAAGAACTCAAGCCGAGGAAACACAGGGGGCAGAAACTATCGCATGTAGAAGACAGCGGGGGGAACGGATAAGAGAGACAAGCGAAACTGTTGGACAGTGGAGATCGGGATAAAAGAAAGACTGGTCTTCCAGGGATGTGCTCCACTGTAAAAAAAAAAAAAAAAAAAAAAAATTACTGAATATCAGATGATTTCCATGCACTGCACCATTCTATATTGGGGGAAAATACTAAATTAGCTGCTATAAAGAGTCAAATAATAACTGTTTATCCTCCTTGTGTGAACGGTTGCACATAATGGATGCCGAAAGCTTTTTAAAGTGGCAAAAAAATGTGTCAGAACCCTATAAATTGGCCCTATAGTTCGCAGCACCTATTAAATGTCCATATCCCACTGAATTCTGATGGATGGGCACTGGAACAGAAGTAATAGGTGACTATTGATGCCCCACACACATTAAAATACTTATAATTCTTATCAAAATCTGGATCTAGTAGAAGAAAGCTGTAATATTTTTATCTAAAAAAAATTTTTTGCAGGCAAACGTGTTGCCTTTATACGAAATGTTAGAAGCTCCGCTGCCAAGAAAGGAGTTCGTAGTGAGATCATGGACCGTGTTGACAAGAAAGGCTGTCTAGACAGTTTATACCAGATGAAACCCTTGCAAATCTGAACTACAGCTGCACAGAAAGATGACGTTTAAAATACAAATCACTCTTTTCTTATTTGATTCATTGTGCAAGACCAGATCAAGAGGGATTATACAAAAGCCTTATGCAGATGTGCTGAGGTGCTCTAGAGAACACATTTAGGAATGATAGAATATGACCTACATCCTGCAAAACACCTTGTGTGTGTTTTTTTCTTAAATTGTGTGTGAGAGATTATCTTTTTTTTAATAATTTTAACTGCATGGTTTACCTTCATTAGAAAATGGGAGGTGCCATTCACTCGAACAGTTATCCGCATGCATTTACACCAGTGTATCAGCACTCAGAGGGAAGACAACAGAAACATAAATATTACTAGCAATTGTAAGGTATGAATATCAATAAGAACATAATCTGGTTAAGTAACTACTTTTCATCAAACAGGAAGTTGCACGTTTGCATTTTTATAGTGAAAGACTGGTGACATGAGCGGGACTGCAACTCACTGGCTGTATTAAAGGGATATTTCACCCAAAAACTTCTAATAACTTCTAATATAATATTTAGGAAAATGCAACTTTTTTTTAGCGTAATACAACTTCGTGGCCACCCCATTGTGTCCATTTCCCAAAAAAAATGTCCTACAATTAACTTTTTTTCTCTGAAGCGGAAATGGGAATTTATAAAGGTACATTTTTTTCAAAGACTTGCATTTCTGCATTTCACACCTAAAAATACAGGAATTGTGTTTTATCATGTTAATTTAGTCCATTTTGGAATTTTATAAAGTGCAGCAGTTGGGTTCCAGAAGTAAAAACTCCATAAATTTTTAGACAGTCTGACTATGAGGCTGTTAATCGATAGTATTTGCTTCTGTTAAAGCCCTCAGTCCTCATGATTTCAGCTTGAGCTTAGTTTAAAAATAATCATGTTTAACAGTGGTATTTGTGTTGAAAAACTACATTTCCCAGGACACTGTACAAAAAAAAAAAAAAGTCCACCAATCAGAGTCAGAATAAGCAAAATGTGCCAAAAGATCTCTTTAGCCTCGCCCACTCCCATGAAGCACTGCGAATGACATATTCGAGTCTTCCTACACTCTCAAAATATTTGATGCATATTTTTGATGCATAATGCATCAAATCAATATTTTTATTTGTAAATAAAATATTTGTATTTGATGCATACTGCATATTTTGCAATAAACTTAAAATATATTGTTTATAAATATATTAATTTCTCAATTTTTAATTCGATTATGCTGTTCGCAATGCTTCAGGGATTGCAGTTTTTTCCCCTCAATAAAGCCGTGAAGAACACAAAGGCAGATTTTCAAATACTTTTTTGCTTCTAATCTAAGTTTGTAGTGATGTTTTTCCCCCTTAGCTGGTTGGCTTGGTAATGACTTATAACACTTTAACAAAGACTTTTTTGAAATCCCTATGGGAGAAATGATTGGAAAAAATACTTCCGGAACAACACCGCTGAAAAAGTGAACAGGCGCTGATGCACTCCATAGACAGGGTCACTATCATTATACAAGAAAAAACGTTTTTTAGCAAATATTCAGAATTTGTGTTTTTGGGTGAACTATCCCTCTACACACCACTTTAAGTGGCTGTCATAGGGGTCGCGGGGTGCTTCCACAGTCCCTCTGCATGGTGTTTTCCTCTTTTCTGAACCAATCGGATCATGTCAACCCACACTGTTTACTCTGTATCTATATTCAACCTATATTAACCTTTGCATTCTCTAACCATAATCGTATGTGATGGCATCATATAGCGGAACCATATAAAAGATCAACCCACTGTATAATGGTGCTATTTTGTAGTTTGTTACTTGCAGGGGTTGACTGAAAACATAGGTGACGGCTTGAGAAGCTCAATGTTGGAAGTCTTCACTTTTGCACAGCCTTGTGGCCACCATTGTAATAATATTCTTTCATTTTTAAGCTATTTCAATAAGGTAACAGTGTAAGCGAGAGACAGTATTTTTTTGTGAGCGCTGTGAATGCATGGAAAAAAGAAAAAATGTGGCCCGAGATGGTTAATTGCTGTTTTTTGTTTTCTCTACAATTTTTTAATTATTCATATTTTTGAAACATAATGTCCCTATGCCAAATAACTTGACAGAGTACTGTGAACTGCAAATCTCCAACATTGTTGTTGACTAGATGTTGACCATCACAATGTAGCTTTTCATGCGCACTACATTCATTTTGACATCCTGGCACTGATTCTACAACTTAAGTATTTGTAACTGGCAAGGAAATGGGGCAAAACTGTCTTCAGTGTAATACAGAGACGAGAAAGACTCTCTCCCCTTGAGTAATAATAGAGTTACAGTACAGTTCAACCAGCTAGCAACAGTGTAATTTGGCTAACACTGTACAAGCCCATTCCGTTGGTTTCTTTTCACCTGCCTGTGTTTTTACTTATTAATATGCCTAAGGAGGTTTAATAGGATAATTGCACCAAAATGATTTAAATTACGCCAGTGCAATGAAGAAGATAAATCATCTACAGTGTACACAAGATGGATGCAATGTTCAAAAAGGCAACTATCTAGTTTTTGTCTTAAAGTGTTTGTACTTTTGAACTCGGCGGTTTTTGTTTTAAAAGTGTGCATATCTTCTTAATCAGCATTAAGAAACAATAAAACAATGTAAAATCATATGCAATAGCCACCCAGAATATCAATGTAATGTGCACAAGTTATCTGATTGTAATAGACCTCCGGCAAAAGGTCCTCACAAAATACCAAAGACTTTGGTTTGTTGGTTATAGCTTTGTAGCAAATATCATGGGCAGCACTGAAGAAACTTCTTGAATCTTTAATTAGACACATTAAGGAACATATTGTTACAGAAATATCATGCTTATTTTGAAGTGGTTCTGTTTCCTCATAAATTAAATGGAGGATTTAAGACTGATGTGGCGATTTGCGCCACTTTGCTTGTGTTTGATAGTTTTCATCAGAACATGTCTACATAAATCCAGAAACAGAAACTGTATGGAATGACAAATATTAGAGGATTCTGGGCATTGATCATTAAAGCATTTTTTTTATTATTGTGAGGCTTTCATTACTGGTGCTCAATTGCTTTCTGTATAAAATATGAAAATACTGACAGATTGTTCACCATTCCTGCTGAATAAACCACTTGTCAATACCTGAAGTCTCAGAGTGATTATAATGACAGAAACTATACATTTGCATTTCCGTATGAAACAAGAAGTCTGTGCAGGACTTGAATACTCAATAAATGTTAGTTACATAACAGCCACAAATGAAGATTTGCTGCTTGCTTGCCAGTTTCAGGGTGGATGAGCTTTTCCTTCTAGACAGCATTTGATTGGACAAAAAGTCTGTTAGTGCAGAATGAGTCATTAATTTTTTAGCTTGTTTTCCCAGAAGAGAAAAACTTTTTTTAAAACTCAAAGCTAACACAAATGAAGCTCCAAAAATGTAGATTTCAAAAAGTCTTCAAGCAGGGAAAGCAATGTTCTTGCCCCTTGCAAAGCACCTTGGATTCTAAAAAGTGATAAAGGTGTAACATTTGCCAAATCATACAGTAATGCCCTAAAACTGCACATTAGCCGCATGACAAAATGATACTTCCTAAAATATGAAGTTCCGCCAAGACAAACAAATCAGGCAGTGGCTGTACTGACAAGAGGGCTGCACATTCAGCTCTTTATAGGAGGTACTCAGTGACGGGACAAAGCTCCTTGGTTGCTGTCAGCACTTTTTAATGGATATATAGTGGAACAATCAAGCCTTTTAATAAATAAATTGGCCACCTGGCTTATGTTCATAATTTGACATGAGTTGAAATGTGGAGCAGGCGGCTGGCAGGCGTTGTCTCAATGTTATTTTGAATCTTTATTTCATCCATTTTTCCTTGTAATACCAAATCAATTATTATGCCCAATTAGACAAATTACAGTCTGCAAATAGTTCTGGATTCTCTGCAAAACCAGAGAAACCATTGAATAACCTTTATAGAATTATATTAGATTATCCAAACCTGACTTGGTCTATGCTACCTCCAACTTGGTCTGCACAAAAAATACATTACAAACATCTGCTAATTGCATGTAATTTTACACTTTTGTTAAAGGGAAAGTTCAATTATTTACTCAACCTGATGCCATTTCAAACCTGACAGAATGTTTGCACTACTCTTTTCAATACGGTGAAGTTAAATGGCCAGATCTCCACAATGTCATAAAAAGTGCCATAAAAGAAGTCTATTATGTATCTGCTATATTTCTCTTTTTTTTAAAAAAGCAATACAATGGGATTGTGCAAAAAAAGTCAGCCAAGAACATAAACAATCAGTAGATACTACACGTCCTACACTCCATGAAAACACTTTTTATCCTATTGACATTCTAGTCTATTATGACAACAGCAATGTACACTTCTCACACGTACAACATGCCAGTACCACCATTCCATATGCCATCCAGCAATGGCAACCAAAGACAGCTGTTTGAAGGCAGCAGCTGCTGGTCAAGTTCAGAGGGATTCTAGCTAAAAAGCAAGCTTGTGTATTTCCCCCAGACCAGGCCTACTGTAGCTCTCAGAGTGCCGAGTGCATCTAAGGACACGGTTCCTGGACCTAACCCTGAAACTGAAGCTTCGAGCTCATTCAACTTACGTGTGCTATTGTCTTTTTAATGACCTTGTGGTCTAATTCAGTTCTTTCTCTCATTCCCAAATTTCCCCACAGTAGTTTCTGAAGAAATAGAATTAATGTAGGGCTGAAAAGGCTTTTTCTTCACTGCTAATGGATACAAGGCATCAGTTAGCCTGCTGGAATGGATGGTGCATGAAGATTTTCAAAAATAAATTATTAATTTAAGTATTTTTAACGGAGAAGCAACTATTTAAACAGTCTTGACAGTTTTCCCCTCTTTTTTTATGGGGGTGCACTGCAACATCAGGCAGCTTTACAATATGGGCTTGAACAGTCATTGATGAAACGCATGAATTCCTGAAGACTAAAAATTGAAATTAATTAATGTTATTTTTTAGTATTATTTTTCTTTGTACTGTTAGTACTGTAGCAGAAAGCCGGGAGAGTTATATATATATATATAAGTATGTGTGCAATGCAACGTTCACTGAGCAGAGATGTTCCAATGATAATGATACATTTGGTATGTTCTTTACAAGGAAAGGTATATTTTTCAACTGATGCAAATGTACCACTAATGTACCACACAGAGGGATTTAGTGGATTTTACCATGTGTAAGCGTGAGGTATACATTCCATTTTTAAACATAAGCAAAAAAAAAATGTTTACTTTACAAGGAAGTTGTAAGTCCCAGAGTGGTGTATATAAGCTCAATCGTACTATACTACCTCATTGAAACAGAGGCATGATGGGATGAGATAAAGGAGAAATAAAGGCATGATGGGGTGAAGGAGGAGAAACACCAAGAAACCATTTACAGCTAGCATGATGGAGTGAGAGGATAGAGAAATGGGGAACAGAGAAATCTAGAAAATGAAAACCGCTTGACCTGTAGTCGTGTGCTTCTATGCCTGTTTCTCTCTGTCTGATATATGTATAAAAATAATAAATTCTCTTGGCAAAATATCTGATGTAGCTTCTGTGATTCAACAACAATGGGGGATTTTCAAATCTACAATTCCAAACACCATGTGTTCAGAAATAATAATCAGATTTAGGTGTGTACTAGAAGTGACAAAATGCCAGTTCCACAATTAAGCACAAGCTGTAACACTTTCTAACAAACGCAGCTTTGCAGGTGATGAAAGAAGGATAAATTCAAGGAAAACAGACAGTATGTTGTGTTATCGAATGTCATACACCATAACTTGCCCTGGTAAAACACACTAGTACAATGCATAAATGGCGGTGGTCTATTGAAGTCCAGATAAAACAGCAATTCTCCCATATTCGTGCATGGCATCTTTGCAGTACATAACACATCCTGACATTTAAAAAGACAACATAACATTAAAATCAACCCAATTTACTTCAAAATATTAATAAATGCTATGATAGTACGTAAATAATACTAAAATAACAAATAAATACAAAATTTCTCTGCTTTTGAAATTACTTTTCCACTGACCAAACAAGTGGATCACAAAAAAACTCCAATGGTCTAACAATCAAAATTCCGTTTGGTTCCACTTGTGGCCCAAAATTACACACTTCTAACCCACTTTTCACAGCCCACTGTGCACAATCCAATCCTGATGCATAAAATTATGTCCCACCTTGGATTGTTTCATGCTGCATGTGTTGCATCACTAAATTTAAAAGCATTGCATAAGCGGTTTCATAAACGAGTATTACTGTAATGCCACAGAATAAAGTCCACTGATAATCAAAACTCTTCATAGGTCTCCAGTCATTATACAACACTACACGTATACACAAGGTAGCAGGCGACATCCACACCCCTACACACTCCCTTTCACCCTCTACCTCTAGATCGCTCCCTCCATCAGCAGTGGAAATTCACTGGGAGCTGATTGTGGCAAGAGTGTGTTGGCTCAGCTGCGAGCTTTAAGAACCCATGATGTCAGACACATATTTTCCTTGGAGAGTTTATCATCAGCTGCATTGTTCCTGGAAACCATGGTCTGTTCTCTGGGCAACAAAGAAGCCAACCCCATCTCAGTCCACCATGGTCCCGCTTGAGCCCCCATTGGCCCCTCCATCCCTGAACCCATCATTTACTACACCACCAAACAACAGACGAGTAAAGAAAATAATCTGGTAATACGATCAATGGGGAGAGCATCTTGGAATGGTGACCGTAAATTCTCCTGGTTTCCCAAAGGATGATCAAAAGCCGCTTTTTAACGTCTTCAGAAAATGAAAATGTATGGTTTGTGAAGACGTGCGTAACAAAATAGGACAGAGTAACATGCCCGGTCTTTTTGGCATCCGTTGGGAAATATGACGATGAAACTGGTGATGTCATCAAGTCAAGTGTTGACCACAAGACGCACTTGACCACTTTACAGCAGTGCCCCCTGATATGAGAAGCAAAGGAACTAAATGTTCCCATGAGATGCTCCCTGACAAAGTGCTTGGTTCATCGGTCCCACTGCTTAAATCTTTCAGTCCATTTCCGCAGTTCTTTTTTTGTTGTTGCATTATTTAAACTCATCACACAGCTCTTGAAGAATTAATGCTTTTCCTCAAAAGAGAAGCATCCACATGTGATTTCTTATTCAAACCGGCAATGAGTGGAATATCTTTGAGTCAGAGGCCATAATTGTACGTAACTTTATACCACATGAAGAAAAAAAAAAGAAACTGTCATTCAGACCACTTTCTCTTTTCCATTACTGGGTATTTCGGCTGCCAATTCTGGAGTGGATACCTGATCCATCAATGGCAAAGACCATGAGGTGAGAGATGGGGCGAGATGGGGCCGTGGCGGAATCCAGGGCCAAAAGTGTGATTCTGTGTAACAGGAAAAAATAGCCAAAATTCTGATGTCATTATATATCTTGTGTCACCTCTGGTAATTCCCATGCAAAATATTCAGAGGACACAAATGGATTTCCATTAGAGTGCAACGCTTAAATTACAGGATGTTCAAGTCTCCAGTTTTGCGGCAAAAGGATAGATTTGCAAAGGAGCAAATCAAAAGTCAGTCAGTCTGTACTCCCAGAGTACATACTACAAAATGCAGAGAGCTTTTGCAGTAGTAATTGGATAGCGGACATAATACTTTTAGAAAGCTGACATGTCCCGCAGTTTGATGTGCTAAATGCCATCTAAAACTATTTTAAACTATTAAACTAGGGATGGGGGAACCAGTCACAGCACCTAAAATATACATTTTAACCTAAAATCTTCTTGATGTTGAAATAAATAATTACACCACAATGTTCAGTCAATTAATGAAGAAAATGAAATCATACATTATCACTTTAATTTTCATTATAATTCACTCAACTTTTTGCCAACATTAATCATAACTGAATCGCACTAATGTATTTAATAGAGATTACCTCTAACTTAACTGTGGCTGTAGCTAACATTTTAGTTACGCTGAGGTCGAAGGTTCAAAAACCTGGCAAAAAAATATGAAGCTAGACCACAAATGTACACCATGTTTCACCATGGTGGCAATTGAGGCATGAAAGGAGATCTACAAATGTTAGCATGAAATTGCACATCAGAACATTAGATTATTGTTGTGAGGGCAATTAAAGGTGGGAAGAGGTAGCTCTGAAGGGTGAGACACATCAGAAAGTGGAGTGGCAACAGAGAAAGAGAGGTTAGAATAACAGAGCGTCAAACTATGAAGTTCAGTTGTACTCTTGCTGGAACAGCAGTGTCTCCATAGACCCACTGAGTCCTTCAGTAGAGGCTCTCTCACTCCAACACAAATACTCACTCAATAAAGGCTGAGTGTTCCAAGTAAAATCACTTCAGCTGAGTTCAATAACTATTATTCATGTCCCATTTCTTCTTGCATGGGCAACAGCCTCCATGATATTAATAAGGAAAGCCCTTTTGTTTTCATAAGAACTGAAGAGGAGCCTAGGAGTTTAATGCAAACACACTTCTGATTTCTTATTAAGTACCCTATAGGACTCTAGGCTGTATCTAAAACATCTAAAGTGACAAAAAAGATTGTGAGCGTCCAAATGTGGTTTCATCAGATAGCTACCATCTTGTGAGGTGCTTGAATGAGCCCTGATGATCTTTTCACGAGCAAATGACTCTTATGAGTCGTTTCTTTTAAGGAGTCAATCAAAAAGATAGAAGGAGAAGTCTTAAGCGGTGTCTGAAATCGCCCTCATTATTTCTAGGTGTGAATTTCGCAGGAGAAAAGCAGCTATTTCAATAGAAATCTGCACAATCTGGAATTTCTTGTTAGGGCGAAACATTTCGCAAGCATATTTCACATTGCGGAAGTTTTTCCAAGCAAATTCACTGCATTGACCAACAGAAAGCTGCTTGGTTTGAATGAAAGTGACTTCTGTGTGAGCAGTGCTTCAAGCACTATGACTAAACTATTGACAATGGACCTTTTTTTGCTGGCGAAACTTCGCTAATGTGAATATACATATAGTGCACTTTTCATACTGCGCTTAACCTAGTGTTATTGTCGTTGTAAACCACTTTTAATCCCGGAGAGAGGAACGTTTTGTATTTGTAATTTAAATGTTTGCAGGGTTGCTGCAATTATTGTGCCTTTCTAATTGAAAGGTATTGTCTTGAATGTAGGATTGAACAGTGTAGACATCGTAGGGATCTTAACACCAACCTACCTCTCACGTCGTTCTTCAGAATGTCTCTCTCAGTAAATTGGTCCTTTGAAGAGGGCCACCATTATAAGCCTCCTTTCTTAGAGAGGTCAAAGTTCTACCTATGATGAAATTACATGTAATCCAGCACTGACCTACAAACAAAAAAAAGGACAGGAAGATATTAGATTACCATGAGGAGGCGGCACCAAGGGAATTGGAAATATCTGATGGATGATGATGTCTCAACAGGCATTCTCCCTTCTTTGAGGCTCATTTCTTTCATATTGTAAATGTTTGTAGCAGATTACTACTACTGCGTTTAGATATTATACAATATGGGATGTGACCTCAGTGCACAACCTCTGACCCACTCCATGAGCTTGAAGAACAAAGTATGGTAGGGGTGCAAAAGTCATAGAGGAAGGGGATGCCCGTTTCTCCCGATTTACAATGAAATGTTATTTGGCCTTTTACAAAGTCACAGTGGGGTCTTCTAGAAAAAGAAAAAAAACGCATTAAAAAGATAATAATTGTATTATCTTCCCTGTGGATGGTCATCAACCTCTTTATGTCAAGGTGAACCACTTTCACCATGCAAGTCATCAATACCTCAAATAACAAATCAAAATGGCCAACTCATCAACATCAGGCACTATAAAAGCACACATTTGCTTCTAGAGGACATGCGAGTGCAAAGTCAGGTTCCTGCGAGCAAATCAACCATCATCGCCCAAGATCATGGCATCTTCCTACATGCTCATGTTTGCGCTTGCACTTTTAGTTGAGTTGAATACTCACTCAACAATGGCTCTGCCCAAAGTTATGATGGATGAAGAACGCACAGACCAAGATGGACTGGCATCGATAGCAGGAGATGACGACATAAGTGAAATAGGACCTGGGCAGCTCACCTTCAGAAGATACCCCTTCATAGAAGGCAGACTGGTGGATGAAGATGGGACAAAACGCATCTTCATACTTGCTGTAAGTGTTTGCATGTCAATTTAATGTTCAATTTGTTTCGAGTCAGACCAGCCTTGCCGCTTAACATTTTTAAATCTGCTTTGATTTTTTTTTTATTCCTTAGCTTTTGACTAACTTTTAAAAATGGATAGAGTTTTAGGGGTCAGTTATGTGCACTGTAAAGCACTTTGGTTAAACTCCTGTTGTTTAAACATGTGATATAAATAAAGATCTAGTTGAGTTGACAAACAAAAGCCCGGTTTCACAGACAGGGCTTAGATTCTAAGTCCTTGGTTCAATTAGGGCATTCAAGTAGCTTTTATAAACGTGCCTTAGAAAAAAAACATGACTGGTGTGCATCTTGAAACAAAACAATGGTACTGACATATTTTAAGATATGTCAGTACAAGTTGCTTTCAGTTAAAACCCCTCAAACATGCATTTTAGTCGGGGACTAGGCTCAAGCCTTGTCTGCGAAACAAGTGAAAATAGCAAGTTCTTTTTTTTTCTTTTCAAGATTGTATTTGCCAACACTTGTACATTTACATGCACTTTACAAGTTTGGTTTCAGGTTTCAGTCCATTTAAAGCCATGATTTACCTTTAAGAAATCATACCAATTCGATTTTGTTGGCATCGTAGGAGTCAGGTGAACTTTCTATGGGTATCTAACAGTGCTTTTACAATTCAAGGTTGAATTGTCCTCACATTGCTACAATTATCAGTGCAGTAATGGAACAGTCGGACAGGACTATGGGAAGGACACGGTCACAAGAGGGAAATGGAATCTATGGATAAAAGGGCCCATGGTGATATTGTGAAAATTGGCTAAGCGAGGCATGGGAAACTTTGTCGCAATTTGACATTTCTTCCATGTGGGGCTCCATGCACTGGATTTGCTCCAGTAGTTTGGGAGCAGTTATGGAGAGGGATCTTGAGGCTGCCCTTGGGCGTGTGTTGTTCAAATTAACTTAAACATCTCCATGTGTGGTTTCAGACTTTTATTCTCCAGAAAAAAAAAATGCCTGTAGAGGGAGCAGTGTTTTGAGTTAGACTGCTTCTGTTCAAGTGGTTGTCCCACGTTCAGATTTGTTTAGTTTTTTTAATGCATTTCCCCTTTCCATCAGGACACAGGAATAAAAGTTTCTCCTGGGAGGGAATCAAACCTTGCCTTTTCGAGAAACTTCCCTGTACTGTCGCCACGTGGGACGGATCATGCTCTGGATGGATTCAACATGAGGGATGAGCGACGTAGCGTGGATGATGTCATTCCTGTGGGCAGGAGGGACATAGACAGTAAGCACTGCCAAGTTTCTTATCTTCTTCCTCTCCACTGGTGAGATATTCGGGTTACACTTTATTTCGATAGTCACTTTAGACATTCTACTAACAATAAGTAACTTTTCAACTACATGTCAACTAACTGTCATTAGAGTATTAGTAGGCTGTAGTAGACTGTCAGTAGACTGGTAGGTTATGGTTAGGTGTTAGTGTTCGGTTTAGGAGAACAAGTTGACTTGTAGTTGCTATGTTACTTATAGTCAGTAGAATATCTGTTGGGGGACCAACAAAATAGAAGACAGTCTACTTATACTCTAATGACAGTTAGTTGACATGTAGCTGCAAAGTTACTTATAGTTAAGTTGAATGTCTAAAGTGGACTATCGAAATAAAGTGTTACCAGATATTCTTACCTAGCCATGAAATTAGTCTGAAACTGAGTAGTATGAAAGTGCTTTTAAAGCAATTCTTAAGTTTTTAAATAATTGTCTGTATATGATTTTTTTTTTTTAAAAAAGGAAAAGAAAAAAAAAAACAAGAAAAAAAAAACATTTCACTTGGTGATGGACTGGCCATCCATCTAGGGCAATTGTTTCTATCCCTGGTCCTGAAGTACCCCAAACACTGCACATTTTTTATATCTCTTATCTGACACATAAATCTGAAGTCTTGGAGTCAAAGCCACTTAAAGGCAAGGATGACATACTTCCAGCAAGATTCTGAAGTGTGCATATGATGGACACTTACTATCCCATGAGGCCACAGGAGAGGATTTGTGAATAACAACTGACGCTAGTAGGTCATGTGATAAGGGCAACATGGCGAATGTAGAATGACAAGGTTGCATTTATACAATATAGATATATTTTAGCGGCCGTGAAATAATTACTTCTTCAAAATGAGTACCTACTCAAGAGATTATGCAATTTAGATGCAGCCCGTCTCTCTTGGAATCTCCACTAACGAGATGGTGAGTTGAACCAAGAGTGTTTGATTAGGGAGAACTCCGGGGGTACTCCAGGACCAGGGTTGGGAACCCTGATCTAGTTTCCGAAAGACGCTGAGATAGGCTCCTGCACCCCTGCCACAAGCATGAGACAGGGGGTGCTTCTCATTTCTATGTGTGCATCCTCGTTTCCTTTCCACGCATCTTAGCTCCACCCCATTAGGATGCAAAGAAAGGATACACCCGTGTATCCTCGCTCATGACTCCTCAGGAAGCTTCCTCGGGATGCAATTTGAGAATTGAGATGCTCTTCAAGATGGCCAAGTTCAATCAGTTTCCAGGTCACAGGCTTCAGGAGCGAGAAAACGAGGAAGCATCAATTTGAATATTGAGAAGCATCCAAGTAGCCTGGAAAATGGATCAACGATAGATAAAAAGCATTTTACAATATAATTTATTTTTGTTGTTGCTAGAAACCAATGGGTAAAAAGCAAAATCTGACATCCATAACTTTATGAAAAACAATATATATTACCAGAAATAGAGCCAGACTAAGATGGGTTTCTGGTCTTATATGGTTTAAGCTGGACTGAAAAGTGTTCAAAACCCCTCTAAAGCTTGTTTGTTGGTCTGCTTTGCTAGTTTAGGTTATTTAAATATTTCTTTCAGTAGAGAATATACCTATGAGTAAACAAGTTGTCTTCCAGTTTAATACTAAATTTGTTTTGCTCTTCCTGTTCTCTTCACAGTGCTGAGGTGCATGATAGGAAGAGTATACAGGCCCTGCTGGCAAGCTTGAAAACAGAGCAGCTGACAAAGCATCTGAATGATTTTCCCAGCTCTCCCTTGATCCTTCAAGATACTCTAAATATAAAGATGACAAACATGCTTGTATGATTTTAAAGAACAGAAATAAACATTTATTAAAATCTGTAAATGGGTTGTGTTTAAGGAAAACAGAAAGCATACATTATGAAAATGTACTCCAGTCACACAATCATCAATTAAAATGCTAAAGTTCAATCTCGCCAACACAATGGCCTCCCAACTCTTCTCCCTTACGTCTCAAACATGCCCACAAACAAATATATATATACACACACACTGTGTCAGTATCTGTAGAAGATTTCCCTGACTCATGTTGATGTGATTGTTTTTTATTAAAGGGGTAGTGAAAGCATTTAAAGGGATATTTCATGGCAAAAATAAGAGGTTTGAAAAAAAATGAGGATGTAAATTGCCAGTTTCAGGTGAACAATCCCCTTAAATGCATTTAGACTACCAATAAATTAAATATGCGCTTGTTGCCAAAACCGCATCATTATCAATAAGAGATCATGGAGTAAATTATAGTCTGAAAAATCCAGTCAGTTTGCCCTGACCAGCAATGAGCTTCTTGCCGGCAGCTTTACTGCTCCTTTTCCCCAGGCCTCCAGCGGAAACCTTGCCAGGGGGTCTTTTCTGAGGGGGTGGTTCTCGTCTTTTCCCTGCTCAGCGCACTCTCTATTGGCAAGCTTTCTCTTCGAGATCCCGTTTGCTCTTCGGAGCTGTTCTGGCTGGGTCCCCTTCCCACCTGCTTGCTTCCAGGCATTTCCACTATGTTCCCCCAGAGCGGATTGGCCAGGACCTTCACACCTCAAGTTAGTGGCCTCTGGGTCCACATCCACAGAAAAACAAGGGGGGGACAAAAGAAAAACATTGGAATTTGAGAATAAGGTGAAACAATGAGCAGGAATAAAAAGGAGGGAGGGCTTACGACGGAAGGGTAGAAAATGTTATGATGAAATTGCTGACGTTAGTCTGCACTTTAACAGGCGGTATGTTTATTTTACAGTGCTGAAGGTGAACATTTTTCATGTCACCTGGTGGAGCGAAGCCCGCGTTCCCACAAAAAAGCAAGCTAGGGGGGAAGACGAGCGTGTGTGCTCGCAGGGTTTTTACAACTGATGTGGGGGCGGCCAGGTTTTATGGGGTGGGGAATCGTTTAAAGGTTGATCTTAAGTACTAGTCCCCAAGCAGGGATCGAGGCCTGGGCTGTGGAGGTGGACCTGGGCATCTTTCCGACTGTGTGGCGTCAGAAAAGGGGAGCACTTCTGCGTGTGTGCGCAGTGAACAGACCAAGCATGAAGGTTATTCAGTACACTTAGAACTGAGCCCCCTCTTGTTAAAAAAAAAAAAAAAAAATGTTTGGTCTCACTTTAGATTAGGGTCCAATTCTCACTATTAACTACAACTTTTGCCTCAAACTCCTAATTACTGCTTTCTAATAGTTAGTAAGATAGCTGTTAAATTTAGGTATTGGGTAGGATTAAGGGATGTAGAATATGGTCATGCAGAATAAGGCAATATGTGCTTTATAAGTACTAATAAACAGCCAACATCATAGTAATATGTATGCTAAAAGGCAACTAGTTAATAGTGAGAATTGGACCCTAAACTAAAGTGTTCCCAAAAAAAAAAAAAAACACATGAGGACTCTAATTCTAGAGAGCCTTTGATAGGACATAAGTCTGTGGCGTGCAGGATGAGTCAACCAATATTTTCGCCACCGTTTCTCAAAGAGAAATCCTAAAAGATCCTTTATTTTTATCCTTATTCTTTTATCCTAAAATAAAAAGAATTTTAACATTTTAAGAGGACACAACAGCATCTACATGGTCTCAAAGCTAATACACAATGACAAAGCATGACAAAACTACTTTTTGACATAATGGCATCTTTAAGCTTGGCAGAGACACTACCTTTGAGTCTGTTGTCCATCCCAGGGGAGTCACACTCTTCCTCCACAGATGCATGTAAAGAGATGGTTCGTTTGGGCGCAGGGTGCGCACAGGTGGGAAGTTGGCTAGCACTTGGAAACTCCAACACCCGGTTGAGGGGCAGCTCATCATCCTTGTACGTACACGCAAACTGAGAGCGGATGGTTGGCCGCACAACCTGAGTGGGGGAAAAGTGTTACAATTGTCAATAAATATACATTTTCAGTTAGTGTGTTTTTAAAAAAAAAAAAAAAAAAGTGAACTGCTTATTCTCATGTATGTGTATACTGTAAAATGATCAGTGCTATATTGCCAAGAATATTCAAACTGTCACAAAACCAAACATTTAAGTCAGCAAGACATGAATATGGTCAATGAAGGATGTATAACAGTGGCACTGCAGCACTGGTCCAATCAGTCCCATCAACTACCCAGAAACTCTCTCACAGGCCTCTGGTCATCAGATCGTCCTTATTGCGCAGCCCTGCTGATACAACATGGGTGGAAATGACCACATCTAAAATCTTATTAAAAAAAATAAATATTGCGGTCCGGAGGCCGTGAGGAGCATGAAATAAGGAAATGGTAGCTTGAACAGGCGTAGTGAACCTCTAAGGTCTCACGGGTCTCAGAGAAGCGCTGATCCACCGCTTTCAGGGCCTTTGATCCATCCCTGCTAAGGATTATCAGGATTCAAGGCTCTCTCCCTTTAGGCTAGCCGGCCGCAGTAGGAGAGTGGAATTCAGCAAAGTAAAAAAATAAAAAAATACTGCAGGCATACTTGGGTGGGACTGCAAAGCGTAGAGAAAACGGGGCAGTGGGTGTATGTAGGGGGGGAATCAAAGCTTGAGTGCAGCTTTTCAAAGCACTTCTCAAAAGAGCACCTAAAACAACAGTATCGCTCAGACTGGGTGCTTTCGTATGGGAGGCTTATATGGTACGTTGGGCAGCCCTAACTGCGCGCCAAGAGAGAGCCCAAGAAAAACTGCAACAGGCTTGGTCCACCAGCTACTTCCTCTGATATGAACGTCATCATTAAGCCTTCAATAAGATGACGGGTGTGTCTGCATGTTTGTGAAGCATACAATGAAATGACGCATGATTGAATAACACCTGCCCTGGGAAAAACCTGAGGAGCCAGCTGACACAGCACTAGTAGCACAGCAGTGAGATTAAAGGAATAGTTCTCTTAAAATTTTTAATTATGTCATTTACTCACCTTCAAGTTGTTTCAAACCTGTATGGATTTCTTTCTTCTGCTGAACCCAAAAGATGATATTTTGAAGAATGTCGATCACCAGACAGACCTACCCCATAGTAGGAAAAAAACAATAATACTATGGAAGTCAATGGGGTCTTTAAACTGTCTGTTGACAGACATTCGTCAAAATATCATCTTTTGTGTTCAGCAGAAGAAAGAAATTCATAGAGGTTTGAAACAACTTGAGGGAGAGTAAATGACAGAATTTAAGTGACCTATTCCTTTAAGTCCCTATTTACACATGGATTAACTTATAAGTATAAGCTGAGACATTACGGTTAACACTTAGAAATGTGCATCGAAGTACTGAGATCAGTTTGAGGGGAGGGTCTCTGATTTTAAACTACTCATCGTGTTCCTGTATGTTGAAAAAAAGTATATAATTATTTTTATTGCTATAACTATTTTAACAAAGAACGTTTATAAAGTAGAATTATTATTAATATACACATTCATCTCATATAGTGCGTTTCTGCCTTCAGCCCACAATGCTGGAAAAGGTTCCAGCATCCCTGTGACAACACAGTGTAAGCATTTTGGAAAATGGATTTTTAATACTACATTTATATTCAAAATAACCCTTTTTACTATTATTTATTCTACTTGTATAGTTTATTAAATAATATGTAATGATAATCAAAATAAATACACTTAGGAAAAGTGTTGCTTTGAAATAGAACGTTGTTTTTAAGCTGAATTTTATGTTGTTTTCGAGCAGTGCCTGTATTAAATGAAAATTTCCGTTTGTCTAATATCACAATCGCAGTGGCACTTTAAGTAATTTTCCACATCACAAAACATATTTGAACCCATTTACACCTGAACTTAGGACCATCTATTACCAGATTGGGTAAATCGATGCAGATCTTAATACGACAGGTCTGTTTTGAGCGCATTTTTAAATGGACATGTGCAGCAGGAAATTTACTATCATTTTTTTTTTATATATAATACTGGCCCTCAGAGTACCGACTCTAGTGTGGGGTTCATTACGCATTCATTAAACCTTACTACATAACTGTACTCCGAATAATCTCTCTCTGCAGTCGTACCGGTGGAGGAACCTCTTGATCTCTCCCCTTGCCAATCGACGTCAATTTGTGATTAAACTATTGGAGTACGACTGGATAAAGTCATTCTGCAGACAACAGGAAACAATAACCTTTCAAGTTTCCCTTGCTAGCTGAGAAACGCCACTGATATGGCATGTTCAAAGTGAAATTGATGCAGAAAGCTTCCGCCCGTCCAGTTCAGGAAGCGGTGAGCTACCCGGGGACCATTACCGCTCACTAACACAGGAAGGCGGCCAGAAAGTGGAGGTCTAAAGAGACATCTGCTAGTGCAATCAAATAAAGAAGCCTTTTAACAAAATGTGCCTAGCGTACATGTTCACAGAGCGCTCACCATTTCTTGGTTGGTGAAGATGCCCAGTCCTTAAAAATTAAAGAGCCATTCATCACCACATTTAAAACGTGTTAGCAACCCAGAGACTAGTTAAAGTTGGTTTCAGAAACAAGCCTCTTTGACAGGCATCATTTAGTTCCTATTCAGGCAGTTGTTTCATATTAAGGGATTTATTCCTTTCAAGACTTTATGGCCAAATAGTAAAATAAATCCTTACAAGGCCAGAAGACAATCCTAAATTTTTAGCACATGCAAATATAATCTTTCTTCTCACAGCCCTCCAAGACCATTTGAAATGTTTTTTGGATAAGATAGGCTTGAAGTGTGTAAGTGCGCATCACTGCCAGAGGTTATTGGTTCAAGTAAGGAAGGAGTGTACTGTACTACACTAAATTTCACACTCAGTGGTTGTTTTCATATAACAGGCAACCCGCTGCACAAGCACCATGCATAAAAAACAGCTGTAGTGTATAACTTTTGCACATTACAAAACGCAGATGATATAGCTCGTGAACGTGAATTACTTGCTGTCTGTTTTAAAAATCAAGTGTCACATTCAATTTTTGTTTGACCGCTATTTGAGACCAAGGTCTCTGCTTACAACCCCGATGATTCTTTACCTTGGACTTGATATGTTCTTGTTGGCTCAAGACGCGGTTCCGTAAAGGTTTTGGAGAAGATCCCGTAGGAGCTTCTGGAGATCTATAGGCACAAATTGGAACAAGAACAAGTTGAATAACTCAAGAATAAAACGAGGTGTTGAAATGCAGATGAAAATATGAAATAACTGCAACAAACAACAGTTTTAATTAGTCCAATTAACACAAATGAACTTTTTGCCACACCTGTCAAAAGGAGAGTAAACTGATCAAATAGACAGGAAATATCTACCAACTCTACAACAACTGTATTTTGCATCATTAAAGAAAACAGCAACAGTAATAATAATTAAACCTTTTTTTAAGTAAATCTATTTTTGACATCAGCTACTGGCCTGGCATGCATAATAGTGTTTTTTAGTCATTTTCGCAAGGGAATGCCATGCGGATTATGATTAGTGAAAATTAAAGTGTCATGCAAAGCCAATATTGGTAAAAAAAAATTCTCCGCATTTAACCCATCCAAGTTAGCGCACACACATTAGGAGGGTTGGGGGTTACAGTAGGTGCGTTGCTCAAGGGCACCGCAGTCATTTTCTGCCAGTATAGAGGATTGAACCCACAACCTTTGGGTTGATAGTGTGACTCTTAACCATTAGGCCATGACTGCTCATAACACTGTCCATTTTTAATTTACCGTCAGTGGTGTAACTTACTTGAACAGGGTAAGAAGACAAGCTCCAGCGCTGCCGTTAAGAATCGCATGATCTTCAGAAAGCAGTTCCACCTTGTTCCTGCAGGGCGGGGCTAGTGCCTCTTCATCCAAAAGGGCCATCAGAACCTTCACAGTCTCTCGGCCCCCATAGGCAGTAGAGTGGTTAATAGCATGAGCTTTGGGCTAAAAAGTAAACATTGTGTCTTACTCCATTTTCTGAATCTCTCCAAACACGCATTATTAGTATGTCAACTATGTTTTACCCTGGCTGGACTAATTCCTGTGTCAACCACTGACTGCGTCTGCGTGGTGTGTATTTGACTGATCCTTTCTTTGAGATTTTTGGCGGTGTCCTCTGTTGCAAGGTATACTTGGTCTCCACCACTGCGGCCTTTGACCAAAGCAGCTCTAATACTAGACACCAGCTTGGAACCAGCTTCTCTGTTTGGGACAAGACAGACAAATCAAACACACACTTTCAAATTTCACCAATCCTAAATGTGCAGTGTTGCGGGACACTTTTGTAAATTAACATTCTGAATGGGTTTTTCAGGGATCCCACACCTTTTAACCAATTATTTCCATTTACCATTTTTTTGCAATTACTAGATTTTTAAAAGAATTGCTAATGAATCTTACAAAACCAATTTGTCAACCGCTTTCACTTTCAAAACAATTTACTCACAAAAAACTATGGCATGCATGTTTATTTCTACATTAGATAAACATCTATAACTGCATAAATAATATGCAATAAATACACATTTTCAATATATTAATTGTTGTAACAAGCTAAAATTAGCACTAACAACGGCAGATCATAACTATATGAAAAAATATATACAAAAAATAATTTCAATGACTTCTCTAGGCCTTTTGAAAATAGTGTTTTCAGATTTTCCATGACTGTCAAACTCCTGAATATTAATTATTCGTTATATAAAGAAGAAATTACAGAAAAATAATTTTGCATGATTAAAATCTAGTGTGACCACTCTATAACTCATGTAAAAATGTGGTCTAGGAGGGTCCAAAAGGTTTTTCGTGCCAGACCAGTGCTATTGCTGTACTCCACCTCATTTATGTGTGAATATATGAAGAGATTAATAAATGTAAACATTTGGGCTGCAGCGGGAAAGAGGCCGCCTTGAATCCCTGACCTTGCTTTTGTGAAAGGGAATTACAGTAACAGAATCATCTGGGAAAACAGATGTTAGCTGTACGAGAGACCCCGATTCCCCCGTAAGGAGTGTTTGTGTGTGGTAATACAGTACTCCATAAGGTGCTGGGAGGTGGGGAACTGCACAGGCAGGGTAGCAGGCCGATGAAAGACCCCTTTTGGCTCAGCGTTCGCACTCTCTCACCAGAGAAGAGAGACGTGGTGGTGAACAGGACCACATGCAGCAGGTTCAAGGCACTTCCATCAAAAATGAAGTTTATGCAGTCCAGGAAATTATCTTGCATCCTTTCTGAATAACTTAATCATCTATACAATTCAGCTCCATGTGTTGTGCTGCCAAATGTCTAGTGGAGATTTAGCTGGACGTTTTGAAGTGCAAGTTATCATGGCAGAATCACAGTGTTATGACTTTTAATCAGAGTTATCAAACTAAGGTGGGACAAGTCACCATTTGCTGTTCGGAACACACTTTGATGTTCGTCAGATAAACATGCTTGAACAATTCAGGCGATTTCATTAATACTGGTGCAGACGTCATTAAAGGCTGCGTTTGAGAGAAGAGGAACATGCATCGATAGATCGCGGGTAAAAGACGAGAGGATCCGTTTTCAAGATAGCAGGAACATTTTCTTTGGGCCAAGCAATGTGATACACAATCTGTATAAATCAAAGGCTTCTATCTCTCATCTGGGGTCGTGCACTTAGATGCAAAAGGAAGTCAAGGCCAGGTCATGACATTCCTGGCTACTGATTCAAAGCAATGGCTATTAGAATAGTATACTACTCCTACTACTGCTGCTGCAGTATACAGCATGTACGATTTGCGGGTGCCAATCTTCTGTATGCATACGTGAATGACCAGCAACATATGCCAAAAAAAGCAATATACAACAGGTATTGTTCATGGCATGGAATAATTTATCCCATGATGCAGTGCACTCAAACTGACCTCCCATTTCTATTGTGCCAGATTATTAAAAAGTTATATCAGTCATTATTGCCTTTACAAAATATATATACTTGCCAAATAAATAACTACTCAGAAAATTTACCAAAATGTAATGATTATTATGCAAGGGCAACATTATAATAATATATTATTATTATTATGATGTTACAAACAGTGTGAAGTCATGTGAGCAACTAAAAACTTTATGGAATACCCAATTTTTCACTTAATATTATAATTACGCTCAAATATATTAAATGTTAATAAATATACACTGCACAATATTCAATAGTGAGGTAGTTTCATTCTGAACTGCAAATGTCTTCTTGAGTCAACATTGCCACTCTACATTTGCCAATGTTGGGCACAAAGGTTCCTATAGAGTTCCTATTTAGGCCAAATAAGGCATGAAAGCATACCTTGGATTGGGGGTTTCTCCTAAAATGTCTTGACACTGGTCGACAAAATTGAGAAATTCCGATAAACCCTTTATGTGCTTCCTTAAGGGGTGAGACTCAGGTGGGGCGTATCCCTTTCCTCCCAGCTGTATGGCCCTCACAAACGATGTCACTGTCTGATCATACAAAAAGGCAATTAATCAGCATTCACATTCAAGCATTCAAGACTTAAAAAGATAATTAGTTGATCAAATATGTGTAGAAATGTAAATGTATCTATTTCAAAACTAGAAGTCATTGCAAATTCACCAAGAAAAAAGACGAGGCGTCGTTGCATGCAGCATGTCTCAGGTCAGTAAAGGCGATGTGGCCCAGAGAGCGATTAGGGTTGTCCAGGGTGTACACGAGGGCCAGGTCATTCTTACAGTTCACCAGAAGGCCCAAATAAGAACAGAAAACTCTCTTGACGACTCTCTGTATCTGAAAGAAAAATTGAAAAACTACTAGGGGGGATAATTTGTATTGTACTAAAACTCATATGTTAATTGAAAGAGTAAATGGTTTGCTTTTTAACAGGAACAGTTCATACTCTTCCGTTCTGCAATACTGATGAGTCAGTTAGCGGACTTGGACTCATTTTGTATAGAGGACGGGCTTTTTCCACAACCCCTTAAGCTTAAACAGGCCAGGCTCATAAACTTCATCACCCCCAGTATTACAGTGGCAAAGCCTAGCGTCTACTCGCACATAAATCAGAGTCCAGCAGAGCAGCTGTGAACAGAACTGGGCAAGAGTAGCAGTAGTTTCAACACACTATACAAAGTGCTTTTAAAACATCCTGTTCTCATTTCTCGATTCTGAATGATAGGATATTCACGTTCTTCTGAATAAGAGACACATCCCCGGGTGTGAAATTTAACAGGAAACAAAAGGGGGAATGAGAGCCAGGAAAAGAAAACTAGAGTAAGATCTTGACATCAGTCAGAAGTGCCAGAAACAACATTAATTAACCCTTTGTTACGATTTGCCCTCCTTAGTTGCTGTAATTAGATCCAATATTTTTTAACTGTTCCATAGGATACTGATGTGGATTATTTAATGCCAATTAATTCATATTTGGCTTATTTAAGGTTTTTGGACAATAATATATCATCCATCAAATGGCGGGTTAGGTGCGTTTCAAAGCAGGTCAGCCATTTCAAAAGTGTATAAATAATTGTGTATAAACTGTAAATAAATGTTTATTAAAATTATTTATATATGAATATACATTGTTAGAGTGTCAGAATTAGGTGCATTTAATTTTCAATAAAGTACCCCCCCATTTCCTTATGAAATATTTTTTTAAACACATATTGTCTTGCAGAAATTGTATGTTCATCTCATTTGCGGTCATAAAAATGGTATTATGAGTAAGATCCACAAAAAAAAAAAAAAAAACTCATGCTAATCCTTCTCTAGTTACCTGTGGACTGCAGATTCCAGCCTTGTTAGATGGAGTTGCGGGACACACAGGAAGAGATTCCATTTTTTCCAAACTCTCCTTTTCACCAATGAGAAACTGAAACAGTTGCATCTAGATAACGAGATAAGATTAAAGATTAAAGAATACACCACCGATTAAAGATCTTTCAGAAAGACGACTGAAAGAAAAAACAAATCTGAGGCCCACTGGCAGAACTCACCGCAGTTAGGGGCTCCTCAGGGTCTTCATTTATCCGAAGCTCCTTGAACATAATGAAGACGTCAATCAAGTCCACAGAATTTGTACGTTTCAAAAAGCAGTCATACTCTTTTTGAATGAGGTCATAGTTTTGTGGAAGAGGGATATCATTGTGGGATAGCTGGAGCTTATCCAGAAGGAAGTATTTCCAGGCAGCCAAGACGTCACTCAAACCAACACCAAAGTCCCCATACTCCTGTCAGGAGAAGAGCAAACACAGGGACAAGCATATTACGCACAACTGATCCACAGAAAATTTACAGATACAGAACAAAATGTATGATTCAAACTTGTGACTCCTTTTTTTCCTTCTATTGCTACATGTATAAAACTGAATTTTCAGCAGCCATTACTCTGATTTTCAGTATCACATGATTCTCATAAATTATTCTAATCTGGTAATTTGCAGCTCAAGAAAGATTTCTTATTATCATCAACACCAAAAATGAAAATCTGTCATTAATTACTTACACTCATGTCGTTCCAAACCTGTAAGACTCGCGTTCATCTTCGGAACAAATATTTTAATGAAATGTTCAATGTTTATATGTCAATAAAAGCCTACATTTATTGATCATAAAGGCTAAAGCAATCGAGTCTCTTTAGAAAATGTGGATTGAACCGCTCAATTCATATAAATTAGTTTTACGATCCCTTTATGAACTTTTTAAAATGTCAAAGTGGTAATTGCGTAGCCATCTATGAAAGGACAGAAATTGCTCCGATTTCATCAAAAAGACTTTCATTTGTGTTCCAAAGATGAACGAAAGCCTCGGAACGACATGGGGGTGAGTAAATAATGACAGAATTTTCATTTTTGGGTTAACTATCCCTTGAACATTTTTACAGACACTGATTTTTTTTTCAGGACTCTTTAATCTGTATCATCAATTCAAAAGGACAGCATTTATTTAAAATAGAACTCTTTTGTAACATTATACATATCTTTACTGTCACTTTTAAACAATGTAACGTAACCTTTCTGCCTAAAAGTATTAATCTTTTTTAAATCTTACTGGCCCAAAGCATTTAAAGGTAGTCAATATGCTTTTACAGACCTGAGATACAAACATTTGTGCTTGTTGACTAAAAATCATTAATTACTGACAAAAAGTAATAACCCAGATTCTAAAGATGTGGAATAAGTCTTCAAACCAGGTTCCTAACAATGCAACATTACCTGCTTGTTGACCCCAGCCATAGCAAGTTGTAGCACCATCAGCATCCCATCAGCCCCTTGGATGGTGGTCCTCTCAGAGTCCAACACCCTGTGGCACTCTCTCCTGAAAACCCTGGTCATTGTTCTCAGGCTTTCCTCCATAACCGCCATTATTCAATCTTTACAAAATGTACTACAGGGTCAGAAAATTGAGCAGGTCAGCAATGAAATGATTATGAGCAGACAGCAGAACATACATGCAACCCAGCCAGCATCACATATAGCTTTCCAACTGCTAGAACAGAAAGTCCAAACACATCAAACAAATCACAATAATAGTAAGGAACAAGAAGAGCCCCTTTGCACTTTATTAGGAACAGAACCTTCAAACCTCGTAGGTCAACTTACCAACACTGATATTAAGACGCATCCGAGGTCTAATGTGAAACATATGGGAAAACAGACGCCAGTAAATAAGTTATTATAAACCGGTGCGCTGCCTGTAAATTTAAATCCACATGAAAGTACGTCTGAACCAATCACAGAGCGTGATGTGTTGTTGGCCCCGCCCACGGAAGTCAATGCGCAAAGGAAGAGTTCCGTTTGTTTTCTTTCAAAACGACATGTGCGTGTATTGTTGACAAGAAAATAAATAATATAACTCGTATAGCGACGTGGAAGAATATGAGCGCTACATCCATCGTTTATTTTATAAGTGCAGAGGGAGGACATTTTCCCTTGGCTATAATTTCGTCTAGACTCTTGAGAAATCAACAAACACTCCTATACTCCTTGCTGACAATAAACGAAAGCATTAATCAGTGCGATTTACACTTGTTAATATCGTGTGTGCATTTTTATTAAGCATGTCCACAATAATAAGATCAGTAAAACATTTAGAATGCCTAAATGTACGATTATACAAAAGTTATAAGTTAAACAACAAAATATAAATAAAGTTGTGCAGGGGTAAAATTGCAATTTACAATAAATCAAAAAAAGTAGTGCATTAATATATTTTATCTAATGAGCCAAAAAAAAGCATGATATTTCTATGGGCTTTCGTCACGATTACGTCACTAACCTGGAAGAAAACAAACGCGATCACGTGACCAGAAAGCGCGCTGAAAACAATCACCGCATGTGTTTCATGCGCCAGCGATCACTTATTCGACCAGACGATCTTCATAAAGTTATCCCAGGTTTGTCGTATAAAGCGTTAATATTTATTTTCATGTGCATGAATCGTCTAGACTCGTTAGACATCAGTGTGCGGTCTCTGATCTGAAAGAAGTGTAGTTCACACTTACAACTTGGACCGTGAAATAAGTGTACGGAGAGCGTAAATAAATAGTAAAATCATTATTATTACATAACATGTATGAGGTACAGTAGAGATTAAGTTCTAGAGTTTATTATACAAATATAGTTGAAGCTATATATTTTTAATGCGTTTCATTAGATACTTAGTGAACTTTTGTTAACCATTTCCTCCAAATAAAATGCATTTTCAATTTCTTCCCCTTGTTAACGTTACTTATCATTTAGAAAGGAAAAGTAACTCCTTTTCATCTAAACAATAAAGATTCGTCTGATGGAAGATGCCAGATGATACAGTTCGCTCTGCAACCTACACAGTGCCCTGCGAGGACTATGTTCATGTAGTGGAGTTCAGTCCATATGACTGTGGCTCACCTGCGTCACTCCTGGCGTATGGAGGAAACCAGTATGTGGTCGTGGGCACTTGTCGTTTTAAGGTAAGAACAGTAGTCCACCAGATTGATCGATCTGTGACAAGGGCGCTCTATAATCTATAAACTTCCTGGAGACCTACCTCACTACAATCCATCTCCAGCACATCTGTCTCATTTGAACATTGATGAACCAGTTCGGGTGTATTTGATTACAGGTGGAACAAAACACCCTAAATAGTATTCAAGATAACTAATCTTTAATACTATCTAGGGTCGATAGTATGCGGATGCAAGGTGGACACAAGCAGTTTTACTGACAAAAGTAAACACCCGTGTTAGATCTACATGTAATTGTGTATACTGACAAAATATTTTGCAACCAACTATAAGTTGCATATCGAATTTAAATGTCATTATTTTATATTTGCCGTTTGGGGAAAAAAACTTTTAAAGCAGCTCTTAAAAGTATTATGCGTTATGTTCATTCATCACACTTGAAATTAAAGGGATAGTTCAACCAAAAATGAAAGTTCTGTTATTAATTACTTACCCTCATGTCATTCTAAACCTGTAAGACTTTCGTTCATCTTCAGAACACAAATGAAGATGAAGAAATGAGAAATGAAGAATTTCTTTTTAAGAGCACCTATTATGGCATTTAAAATGTTCCTAATATTGTTTTGGGAGTCCCCAACAACAGTTTTACATGCATGCAATGACAAAAAACACTTTTGTTATCTTATAATATGCATTTATTTTTACCTGATTTGCTCACCGACTCCCAAATGATTCGTTCAACGCCTTATTTTTCCAAACCCCTCCTTTGCGTGGCGCTAATTGGCGGTGATTGGTCAGATGACCCAGTCAGTTTTGTTTGTAAAGCAATCGTCATTAATATGACGATTAAAATGAACACAGCACAAGGTTCGGGCCAAGGGGGTAATCCATCAACCGGAAACTGAAGCCTCTCCGGGCGCGAATTTTTTTTTTTTGCAGGGTGGTAGGGGAAGACTCATTACTATTCATTCCCTGATTGGTCTTTACCCCAGTGACGGGTAGGTTTAGGGCGGGGTTAGGAGTAGGTCATCAGACCCCCAGTGACGGGTAGGTTTAGGGCGGGGTTAGGGGTAGGTCATCAGACCAATCAGGGATGAGTTCCCCAATGAATATTAATGAGTCTTCCCCTACCACCCTGCAAAAAAAAAATTCGCTCTCCGGGCGCCGCCATTGTAGCTGGCTATCACCTCCTGTTAGCATTCCATTGACTCCCATTCATTTTGGCGTCACTTTGACAGCGAATAACTTTACATCGGAGACGTCCAAAGACTCCATTTGTCCATTATTTATTTCTAAAGAAACACGACAATGTATAAAAGGCTCCATTACTGTGTATCTTACGTTATGGCCGATTTAGAAGCTGTTTTTGTAAATATAGGCTAATGACTGCGTCATAACCCCGCGACTCTCTGGCGCGCACAAGATCAATAACCGTATAGACAGAAGTAGAAGCTCCCGTGCAATCGGGGGGACGTGGAGGCATAAAGTCAAGGGAGAAGCCCATAGATGGTCATAAAGTTGCTCCTGCTGCGAGCTCATGGGCAGCTAGTACTCACGCTCTCCGGCTCTGCAAGATTCGGAAGGGAATGATTCAGATTTCGGCTGGCGCAGCTACTAGGTTGATCACATCACATCTCCGTCGTCAAGCTCAGTTTGAGCATGCACAGTACGCTTGGCTATCAGGAAGTGAGTGCTTCTAAAGGGCTTCAGTTTTCTCCGTTGAAATCTATGGGGTCGCTCTGTCCATTTCTTTTACTGTGGTTCGGGCTATACTTGCCACTAGGGGTGTAACGAGACGCTTATCTCACGAGACGAGATTGGGTTCACGAGAACGAGACGAGACGAGATTTTTGCACAATTTTACAGAAATCCTCAATGACGCAATTCATGACTGGAAAAGTATGCAGGTGCATTTTGCAATGTTTAACTAATAATCTTATTAAGTAGACCTGAAATGACATGCATTAGGAGTATGAATTATCAAATGCATTGAAAGAAAACAATATACAACAATATAACCTTTTAATAATAAAAGGTTTTTATTGACTGGCTTTTCTCCTGTATGATTTCACATTAGTCTCTTCAGACCTTACTGTACATTTAAGAGCTTTCAGAACTTCTGATTGAGGCTTTGTGTGACCTCCTAACTGAACTCTAGAGACTAATAGAGTCTTATTAAGTGCAAGTGCAACCATAATCAAAGTTAGCGCACAGACTCTTTATAATTGTTTTGAAATTGCTGTTTTATTTTGAACCGGCAGTTATAGGGTTAATGCGGTGAGTTCGGGAAAGGCCGGTAGAGAAACGAGCCGTGTTTGTCTCCACAGTTGTTCTTGCGTTCCGATTATAAGTTCAGAAACAGAGCCTCCCTTGTCTGTTGTCTTTAAGACATTACAGTACTCTCTCAATATTCGAAGTGCAAACTGAGACGATAGCCGCAAATAAACAGTCCAGTGATGGGTATCGGGAGACGGACGATTGTATGTTCGCGGCCTAATTTGTGCGCAATGCACATCAGCGAGCTTGTGTTTTACTTTCACTATCGTGATCACGCGTACTCTATAGCAGCGGTGCTGAGCGTGCATTATACAACATAAGATCAGACGTTTAGTCTATGTTGCGCAACGAATCCTCCGCCATCCTCACACGATCAGTGAACTGTGATTCGTGCTGCACTGATTGCAACGGCAACTCGTGCTGGATGAGCAGAGCAGACTTTTACATTATTTTATAATGGTTTTTAATTATTTTTATAAAAACAGCAAAACGATAGTTTAGGCGAATGTGAGTGTAGCGGTGGAATATTCTATGGTAATAGAAATCGCGAGACAGCTTTTCACTCGACGGGAAATCTCGTCATGTTTTAGTGGCACGAGATCTCGTTACACCCCTACTTGCCACTGATTCTTCACATGCTCGTCTCTGGGCAGTGAAAAAAGGTCGCTTTTGATTCGCACTTCTGAACACAGCATCTTGTTGTCGACATGATGTTTTCAAGTTTCCCTGGCGTCTGCGCGGCGCGCGCAATGAGTGGGCGCAGTCAATTTGATCATTTTTCGTCTTGACGTCACAAGGAAAAGGAAAATGACTCATTGGAAAAATGATTCATTAAATTGACTTAGAGTCGACTCATACTTTTGAGAGACAATAACTTTTTTTACGGTGAACTTTCATATAAAACTTTGCAGGATGTTTTTGTTCTCTTAGATCTATGTTACACACTACATGAAAGGTAATTTTCTAAATTCCATAATAGGTTCCCTCCATTGATAGCTATGCAACTACCACTTAGACACTTCAAAAAGTTCATAAAGAGATCATAAAACTAATCTGTATGAATTGAGCAGTTTATTCCAATAGGGAATGTGGAGATGACGTCACGCCGTGTTGCATTATGGGTCCGCCGCCATATTTACAGGATCGCGCCCAATACCGCTGTATTTAAATGCATGTGTTGGAGGCTGTGTTTGGATTTTCTGTCGAGACTCGAGATTTTAATAAACGTCGATATGGTTGTTCAGTTCAACTGCCATAGCAGGTCACACGATCGTTCAGGGAGGAAACTGAACAACGGAGTATGTTTTTCACCTTTCTTTCTTGGAAAAACAACAAGGGAAGCAGGTCGAGGAGCTGACGAGAAGACGCCGGATCGCTGCAATCATGAGGAAAAACTTACTTACTGTCCTCCACTGCATACTACGTTTGTTAAAGGTTGTACAAAGCAAGAGGTTGTGTATTGTGTATTCCTCGATGACTAACATTTAGGAGGATAGTTGATGAATGATGTTGAATTTGCGGTTAATGTTAGCAGCAGATGATAAAGCCAGGACACATGCATGAATCAAATTCTATTTATTTTCAATTAACAATTTGCTTTAAAATTCTGTACATCTTTTTACATGCCTTTTTTAAAATGTCTGTGAATCATGATTTTATATATCTGCTTAATAAATACATTAACGTTAAGTGACTTCTCTGTTTCTGTACTGATTGCAACCACAAAGACCCTTTAAGTACACATAACAATGGGCAAATATACATCAAACTTTTAAAATAAACGACCAAATACTCTCATTTTTAGACGTGTCAGCATTAAATGTTGACAATAAGGCACAGTTGTATTTAACAAGTTACCATATCTTGTGGCATTATAAAGTAATGTACAATTTTGCACAACCTATGAAAACTTAATGCTGAAAATAGCAAGCTAACATTAACTACGAGAGCTGCTTTTCAGGTAAAATAGCTTGAACTTTATGTACAATAGTAATCAACTTAGCATAGGCTTCGAACACCAAAACTAAATCAGATGTTTCAACGTTTTTTATCGCGGATAGTTTGTCCAAATAGTTTTTTGACAGTGGCATTTAGTTTATCCCAGTAGGGCCCCTTCACTTTTTCTTTAAACATCTCCATTTCTTCCATTCTTCTTCAATTTTACCTCGAACACCCACTATTATACCGAAGGTAAACAGAGATCGTGCCTGTAAAGATGGCGGCCAAGTCCCATAATGCAACACGGCGTGACGTACCTCCGCATTCCCTATTTTTTCTGAAGAGACACATTCGCTTTATATGATGAACAGATTGAATTTAGGCTTTTTGTTCAGATATAAACATTCACCAACTCGCACACCAGTTATGGTAAACGGAAGCTCAAGCAGGTTCAGTTGAACTTCTGTTTATGTTCACTGGTCGATGTTTATAATGTGAATAAAAGCCTAAATTCAATCTGTTCATCATATAAAACGATTAAGTCTCTTCAGATAATTTGGACTAAACTGCTCAATTCAAATGGATTTGTTTTACGATCTCTTTATGAACTTTTTGAAGTGTCAAAGTGGTTGATGTGTAGCTGTCAATGGAAGGAAAGAAATCGCTCAGATTTCATTAAAAAGATCTTAATTTGTGTTCTGAAGATGAACGAAAGTCTTACGGGTTTACTTTGGAGTGAAATGAGGGTGAGTAATTAATGACAGAATTTTCCTTTTTGGGTGAACTAACAATTTAAAGGTCAATTCGAACACATTTATGGGAGTTATGGGATATAGTATTGCATACTACATATATTGGCAAAAGTAGTAGGTTGTCTGGGAAATGTCGACATTCAGAAATTGCATAATCTCCTTTAATTATTCCTTTAAACCCTTTAATATAGTCTGCAAAAAGCAGTGTGTGAAAATTGCATGTCCGAATTTACAGTATTCATAAAATAGTAGGAAAAATGTGCGCATCTAATGGACGGTATACTATCCTGTGAGGCCACAGGATAGACAGTAAAGCCATGCTGTAGGTCAAATGATGATTATAGATCTGCATTGCAAATTCATACTACATAAAATATACTTTTTAACTGTGGCAAAGTAAATGCTTGTTAAAAAAAGAAGTACCTACTCAGCGAGTATGCAATTTCAGATTCAGCCAAAGTACGTAGTATGCATCCTATAGAAATACTATACTGTTCTGAATGTAACCATTCATATCTATCTTTAAAAGAAAACACACTCTACCAGGATGGTGTCCAGCCAACAGACCTAGTCTTGCCTGCGTATCAGCATTTAAGTGATGGTGCCCACAGCCTAGTTATTTGTATTTGTGCAGGAGGAAGACACAGAGGTCGAGGGTGTAGAGTTCACCTCTTTGCAAGTATTCATGCATGGAGTACGTGTGGATGCCATCGCATGGAGCCCTGAAACCCGTCTGGACAAGCTCCCTCCGGTCATCAGGTACGTCTTTGAACGTGTACTGCTTTTTTTATGCAGGGGTGAAACCGAATGAGACTGATGGATTATAATGTGAGTTTGTGTTTGTAATAGAAGATGTGGAATTATGATGATCTATGGAAGGAGCACAGGTCTTGATGCCAGACACCATACAGTTCTTCATCTACAGCCGGGTTCATTCTCTTCATTAGAGGCTCAGACACAGCATATGATAATTGATTTATTTTACCGCACAAATCCTGATATTCTTTTAAATGTTAGATAAATATGCTTTCTCTGTATTGCACTATTGAATTTCCCTTCCTAATTGATGTCTGAGTCAATTGCGATATTTGAGAGTTGAGATATTTTACCACACATGCACAAACATACTCATTTTTGTTCAAATAAATGTGCTTTCTCAGAATTTTTTATCACTGAGAGACCCATTTTCCAGGGATCAATTCATTACCGAGATTTGTATGTTCATGTCAAGCAGTGGAAAGTGTCTGTCACAGCTTTAGTTTGATCTGGTTTGTATCAAGAATTTAATAAGATGTTGTCAGTCTGACATGTCCTTCCTTAAGCTGTGAACTTGGGAGTGTTCTGCTCCCGGTGGGGAAGTTTCCTGTAGCTTTAGCAGCATGGGAAGGGCAGAGTTATTTCCTGGCCATGCTGTGGTCAGAGCCGAAGGTGTAGCGTGCTTAACTGTGTGCACTGCCCCTTATTTGGGTTTATTTTCTTCATTTTAGGTGTACCTCTTGGGAACAGAGTACTAGATATCTTATTAATGTTTCCTGGATGTGTGGGTTGACACGGAGTCAGAGGTTATTGACAGGTTGACTGGTTGCCTGCTTGTACTGCTGACATGTAAATGATCAGTATCGCTGTGATGTTACGCCATCTGCGCAACAATCTAGCCAAAGACAACTCGCAAATGAACATGTTGATAGAACTTTGTGATTGTAATTGGACCTTTCATGGCAAGAACTCGTGTGATTCTTATTTGTTTGAGGATGTAAGAAGATTTTTTGTGTCTGTGTGTGGTATAGTAACATTAAAATGTGCGTGCGATTCTCTAACTGAAAGTGTTTTTCTTGTCAGAGGTGAGTTAGTGTAATTGTGTGAATAATTGCTGCTCCTGATTAGTGGCAGAGCTGTTTCTATTAGGTTTGGTTGGATTTTGAACAGACAAATGTGAAAATGGTGTGATGAAATTCTGACTTCAGTTGTATGTCTTTAACATTAACATAACATCTCTCCAGTGTTTTATCTTCTGATTGTGGTTTATTACACCCCTCACATTCATAATAGTGGCTAAATGCAGTGTTTTATGAAACTTGTTTCAGGTTTTGCACCACAGCGGCAGACAAAAAAATCAGGTTGTGGACATCAGATCTCCAAAAAGATCTCCCAAAAAACTGTGATGTAAAGGTAGATCTTTCTTGTTGACAATTCCCAATATATTTGCAATGATTCTGCTGGTGTTATAAAATTATTTATTTACACAATGTGTCAATATCAAAATTATATGATTTAAAATTTGAATCATTTCATGAATCAGGTCAAAAGGTCTGAAACGATTCAAATGAAAAATCGATTGTACTATCCATGAGCGTCATCACTCAAGGTTCATAAATATTGTCAAAAGGCTAAAAAATATCAAATATATATATATATATATATATATATATATATATAGTGCCAAGATGTTGACTGCTCACTTTTATGTACGGAAAAGTTTGTCTTTGTCCTTGGCTGACTTGTTCACTGTATGAATGTTGTATTCCAATTTTTTGATTTCTTGTGTTGCCTAGTTGATGGAAGGCCACACCAACTACATCAATCATCTAGTGTTTGAGCCTGCAGAAGGAAAGCAAATAGCCTCTGTCAGCGATGACCACACTTGCAGGTTAGTTGCACTTTAGTCTGAGTGTATGAGTGTGAGAAAGTGAAAATATATATGTGTGTGTGTGTGTGTGTGTGTGAGTGTGTTCTGTTCTCTGTTAATGATGCAGAAAGTCTTGGCCAAATTTCCACACTGAAACCCAACACTAAACACAACATGGCTCAATGTTGCTCTGCGTAAGCGTCAACCGCCACTTGCTTGCACAGTTTTTCTAAGTAATTGGTTAAACGTGGAAATCCAATCAGTAGCCGTGGCTTTTCCTCTCCACGGCCACAGTTAACGAGCTTCTTGAATGTGGCCCCACCAATCAGCCACTGAGGTAACTGCGGTTTCCTGGCAGTCAGAGGTAATGTAAGAGAGCACTCCTGGAGTCTCGGGTCTTCCCTTTTGCGTCAGAACCATGTAACTGACACACCTGGATGTTGTAGTGCTGTGGCCTGCCACAACTCAATGGCCTGGCTTTAGTCTTCCCAGCTTGCAAACCTTAATGGCTTCAAGGTGGATGAGGACCAAGACGGTAGTTTTCCTTATAGAGATCCAAATTTCAGCAACTGGATCCTTTATGCAGACCTTGCCATGACAGTTTTATGGTATACTTCTTAAAGTTTGGATGGTGTAACCATGCTTTCTCAACATGATCAGGTGATTTTGCCATTTCTGTGGCAGTGCCTTGTAGATATTACATCCTTTGTTTGATATTAACCATCACCTTCCCCATCAGGTCTGTGCTGGGATTAGCATGCTTGAAGCTCTGCTCTGAATACAGTGCATTTCTTGGTGCACACAGCGCCTGTGTCAGCATGTGACCCCACGTTAGCACTGACCCATTGCGCTGCGATAATGTTTTCATACACTCATCATAGGGGTGGTGCGTTATTGAGAATAAGAGTGCTCCAGGTTCATCGCTTTTCTCTCAGCTGTTTTATTGATGTTGGTGGGGCTTCAGGCTGTGATGAAAGGAGGAATCGCTGATCTTTATCACAGTTGGAGATGAGACCGTTTCACTTTTCAGCTTCGGCAATAATGGGCTTCTTCTCTGCTGGATCCTGGATGTGCTGAAACCCCTTTTGTAATCCCCAACACCCCTAAGACTGGCCAAGGGAGAAGCAGCTTATTATTTCGATTAAATAATAACCATTTCTTATAAATAAATCATGGCCCACCCGACAGCACAGTAAGGTGCAAACCACTGCAGTTACCATATATTATTAATCCTGAACTGCCAGCTCAAATGAGAGATTTGATATCATGATTTGAGATTTGGTGTCTCATTGTGGTCATGCTCGTAAGGAAAACAGCCAAATGTTACCTATTTTGCCCTCCAAAACCATACTTTACACATGCCCATCAGAATTTAGAGGCAGCTAGTTGATATGTGTTGCTTTGGTCAGTAGATTTTGTGTCAGAGATAGTGTGTTTGGTTGGAGAGGAGAGGGGCCACTGAAGGGATCGAAGCAGGAAACATCCGCCATAAGCCTCAGTCTCCCTCTCCCGTGGAGCCAGAGAAAACAGTAGATCGCTCCATCTGCAGAAAGATTTAAATTCTGTCACGTTGAGAAAAAATGGGACGCAGGAGAAACAGCGAAGTGGAACAAGAGAAAGATCAGGTTAATGTTAGAGGAAGAGTGAACCTTTTCCAGTCAGGCCACACAAACTGTGCTTTCGATACAAATCTGGCTTTTAGCTGGAATGTTTTTGCATGCGTGACATCTTCCCTGCTGAAAATGCTAACATTTCTATTCAGCAGCATATGTTTGGGGTGCTGTATTGGATGCTAGTATGGTCGTGTTCATACAATGGTTCTTAACTTGCTTATCTAGCAAGCCTCAGTTGGTCTGCATCCTTATCGGAAATGCATTGTGTTCTTTTCAGCAGAGTTGTTCTTTTACATAAGTTTACCTAAGCTTTATCTTTCCTGCCTTTTAAGATATTGCCATTGAGGATTAATTAACCACCCCAATCATAGATTGCATAGAATGCAAGGTGTGTTCTGTTATATAGAAAAGGGTTTTTTATCCAAAATAGAACATAAGTTACTTATTTGAAACATAGGTAGCAACTCCACTTGAAACACAAATGTAATAGGCACGGGAGATTTGACTACATATAAGACAGGTCTGTTGGAGCGGACTGGAGTTAAACTGCACGAAGATGGTCCTCCAGAAGCAGCTCTAGACAAACCCGCTATAGAGTTTGGCTTTCCAATGCTTCTAAACTGATGACACATAACTTCTCATCTAAGAAGGATACATTTGGTGCTTTTTTTTATTTTTACTGACGCAAGGTACCTTGTTAGGCAGCAAAATGTTGCTATACTGTCAACAGAAATGTACAAAAATGTTACCTTTTAAAGGTATAACAACTTGTTACTGGGGCAGTACCATTAAAGAGCCACTTTTGTATTATCTATACCCCAAAAGGGTTCATATTAGTACCTTAGAATATGTACCCTAAATGTAGTAATATGCACTCTATTAACCAGCTCATTGTGTTTTGAAACCAATACATCGTGTTCTATGAAGTGAGTCTGGTGACGATGGCTGTTTTCAGGTTAGTTTTGCCCTCCAGGTTCTTTGTGAGGTTTTAAACTTTTCATAGCATGATTGATAAATTATACTAGACCACAAAAAAAGTCAAATTTTTGCTGCTGAAAGCACCTGAATGTAAACAAAACTACTAACACTGTTGTTTTAAACAGGTCAGGTCTGAACTGTTATTCACATCATATTTGACAAGGAATTAGCCACCTGGTCACCACCATAAATGTTTGTTTCAACAGTTCTTAACTAAATTTCAGCATTTCTCACCCCTGGCCCATCCTAAAAATCACATCACAGGCTCAGCTCAGCTTCCCGGTTGTGCAGTGTGGGAAAACACAGACAAGCCAGACAGACCCTCCCCTTGTTTTCCCTCTTAGATCTTTCGTGACTTCAAACACTTCCATCTCTTTCAACTTGTATTGTACATGGCTGTTGCGTGTTATCCCACAATGCTGCGTCAGTCATTGAAGAGCCTTACGCAATAGGAGTAGCACATTGTTTGTGATGCTTCCCACTTTTTTGTGTGCTTAGTGTCTTAATCCTCATTTGGCTCTGTCAGGGTTGTAGAGAGCTGACTTTTTGCTGCCTTGAATACCCTGGCGATTGTCATGGCTGGCGGTTTTGGTTTTGCGTGCAATTGAACTCTTGCTTGGCGAGGGGTTCTGAGTAAAGGGGTTTTAACCATGTTTGTGTGGTGTGGTCTGAAACCTCACTCAAAAGAGCTTGATCAGGGCAGAGATGCCCCAGACGCGGGGAGACAGTTCAGGAGTTCCTGGCAAATGTGTTGGGCAGAGCTTAGGTGCTTACAAAGACCCCTGTCTGGGAGCTGTTGTGCATGAGGCATGTCTTCCAAGTACCGCCCAGCTGAAGATATTAATCTACCCAACTGCACGGTTGACATTCAGACAGGCTTTGGAGTGCTTTTGGCCTTCATTTGATGGCGACTTCTCAATGACCTCATCAACCAAGCGGTTGTGCGTCTTTCCTATTAATGGAGGGCTTCTTTTTTTTCTTTCCTCTTTCTCTTCCCCCATGCTTTCCCAGAAAACCTCCACAGTTCTAACTCATTTCAGGGGAAATTGTGGTTCTCTTCACTCGGGCCTGTGTGATGTGGTAAACCCAAGATCTGATCTCCAGTGAAACCATCCAGAATCTGATCTCCAGGCTTCTCCGTCCAAATGATTTATTGCGTCTCCTTGCAGGCCTCTTGCTGTACCTTTACTTGCCCTAGCGTGCTTTCACAAACTTCGAGAAGCAGATTTGGAGTGAAAGTCTTCTGTGCCTGGGAAGAAAAGGCTGGGAGGTATTTGCAGTCCTGCTTCTCAGTGGAACTCCAGGTCAGCTGCGGAAAAGGGTTCATGTAGTTCAACTGGTCGAGCATGGTGCTAACAACTCCAAGGTCATAGGTTTGATTCCCAAGGAACACGCATACTGATAAAATGTATAACTTGTTTGAAGTGCCCTGAATGATAGTATATCACTAATGTCTACAGGTTGAAATCTATTGAAGTTGTATTCAAAATCTGTAGTCTTATGTCATCCTGTTGTTTTATTTTAGGTGGTTTATGGTTTTGCAAGTTATTTTTAGCAACTGGCTTTTATTCTGTGTGCCTAATTGAGCTCTTATTAGGATTATGCTGCTTTTGATTAGTGTCCTGCTTCTGACAGTTCTTTTTTAGTTTGTGTATGCCTTTGAAAGGGTAAGAACACATGAGGACAGGGGTGATGTAATAACCCATTTATGGCCTCAGTCTTTTTTCCTGTTGCTAGCCTATTTCCTTTGTCCCTGTGACCTCCGATTTAACTGCGCCACTTATTTGAATTAGATTGTGAATTTTTTAACACAACGGACACTAAAATAGGGAAAAGTTTAAAAAGAACATCCACATGGCTTGTTTCACCCTTGTTTCCCTAATGGTTTTTTCAGAGATTTTATGTTTTGACTATCAAGTACTATCTTTTGGCCATCATTCAACATGAATCATGTTGACAGCTGTAACATAATTCACCACAAAATCTATCTCTGCATTTTGTATTGTATTTACCTGAAAATTATATTGTTGCTTTCCTTCCTGAAGAGTGTGGGACCTTGATGGTAATGAAACCACTTCATTCAGACTGCGTTCCCCTGGTGTAAGCGTCTGTTGGCACCCCGAGGACATCTGTAAGGTCAGAAACAAAAGTCTTGTAGAGAACTGATGTGTAATGTCAAATTTGATTTTGAGTTCCAGAATTTCAGATTGGTTTCAGACTTAAGGATTCCACTGCATACCAAAATAAATCAATATATATCTTTGTTTGATACAGTTGATGGTGGCGGAGAAGAAAGGCACTATACGGTTCTATGACCTTGTTACACAACATGCCATTCTGTCTCTGGACAGCGGACAGATGCCACTCATGTCAGCTGACTGGTGTCTCACAAACACTATTAAGGTTGGAGCTGTGGTGGCCAATGATTGGGTGATCTGGGACATTACCCGCTCCAGGTAAACACAATTTTGTCTCTGTGGTCAACGTCATTGTTCAAAGTGTGTTATGTTTTTGCAGTGAGTTACTTTTAAAGCAGATTTTACATTTTTTTAATGTGGTCAGCATGACCCAGGCATATTGTCTACCATCTCCCCTGTTCTACTTAATTTAGTTTATCTTTAAGAGAATCAAGATTTTAAGTCTTACATGAGCTCCTCCACACTAAATCACCATAACGACATTCAAATGAGCAGTTTTTTGGACCATGCTGTAATGTAGGAGTGAAGTAAACTGTCTGTAAATTATACTGGTGTTTTTGCCTCTAGTTATCCACTTGAGAAGAGGCCAGCTCATGTTGGGAAGGCGAGACATTTCAGGTACATTTTCACTAAAGATCAGATCATTCATTATTTGTTGGATTGCGTTCATGACTATAATGCTGGTGGCCTCTCTTCTACAGATGGTCAAAGGCAAATGAGAATCTTTTCGCCACCACAGGCTATCCAGGAAAAATAAACAGTCAGTTATTGGTGCATCACCTGGGCCATCCACAGGTTTGTAAAATGACGTACTTGTTTGTTTATGTGTTACCTACCTACCTCAAGCCTTATGGTACACAATTGTCATTGCAGCCTGTGATGATTGGTTCAGCATCTGTGGGTGCTGGTCTAAGCTGGCATAAGACCCTACCTCTTTGTGTCGTCGGTGGGGACCGAAAACTCTTCTTCTGGATGACGGAGATGTAACCTGGATGGAATTCAACTGGAGAGTTTTTCTGTGTAGCTTTTTCAATAAATAAAGTCATATTTTTAATGCGCTGTCACTGGACTTACTCCACTGTGTCTTATTTTATGGGTCACTTGGGTTAGAACTCAGACTAACAATTGTGGGAAATGAGACACTTTTCTCTCTCCCCAATTTTCCCCCTTTTTCTGCGAAGCATTGTATCAGTGTTTTTGGTGTGGTGTTCTGCCAAAAGGTCGCCAAACAGCAGGAGCTGGCAGCTTTCATTGCAGAACGATTGAGTGTGAGAAAAAAAAACTCTGTACAGGTGCTCATATAGACTGTCTCACTGACTCCACCAGGATAATAATCTGCAGTCCCATTCCTTACACTACAGGGGAACTTCCTCCACTCGACCGTGACGCATGTGTGGTGGGGGAGATAGACGCAATGCTATTTGTGCTTTAACAGTTGAACCCTGAAGTTGAAGACAAGCATGGGAAACTGTAGTGCAAGGAGAACACAAGACGACGTGAGCCGTGATTTTCCAAGAAAAACACAGGAGACTCTCAAAGGGGGGAACAAGGGTACTCTCAGGTCAGTTGTGTGGGTAGGAAGGTGTGAGGCCAAAAGGTAGAAAAGTTGGGTCAATGACAAATAAGAACACTAAAATAAAATCAATTTAAAAAGTAGTTTCAAATTGTTTTCATGTACTTAAAAGTATTATTTACAAATACCATTAATTATTATTCATAAATTTTTTTTGGGTGAATCTCACCTCATTCCCCTCGGGAATCCCTGCTGCCATTTTGAAGTGTGTTCCACTTTGTGAAGTGGACGAGAGAAGTTTATATGGACAGACCCTCGCTCTCTCGATTTTGACCGAGGGAGCGAGTCTACTTCATATGCACACGGCCGAAGGAAGTCGATCACAGGGATGTAGAAAGTATGGCAAAGTGACGCAACGTCTCGTTTCCTACGCATGGAACTAGGGTTACAGTCGTAACCTGAGACGTTCCCTTTCGAGGGAACTGGCGATGCGTCAATGGCAGCTCCACATACCACAATGCAACACTATTGCGACCTCATAGAATGCTGCATTAAACAATTTTGTAAGGAAAATAATAAATAAATCTACCCCAAATCAAATAGTGGATTTTAAGTGATCAAGGGCTTATCACGTTCCAATTCAGCCTATTCCAAAGGTTCCGCCGGTAGTGGGCAATCAGGCAACGTAAGCAATGACGTACATCCGAGTGAACGAGATGGAGGGAAGTTAGTGAGTGAAGGGCATGACAATTTTGGACTGGAATGCACCCCTTAAACTCAACCTGCTTACAATCACATCATTTTCTATTGGGCACAGCTGATTGGTTCCTGCTGTATCAGTAGCCAATGAGCTCGCTGCTCAATTTTCAAATACTTGGTCAGCATTTGCTGTAGCAGTTGCAACGTGCTTTTAGAAACCTGTATAGATCTGCTACGAGTAATTCATGTACAGCAGCAGCATGTCACAGTGTGTCGTTTATTTATTGGCAGTAGCAAGTCCTGTACTTGCTCTGCAGCAGTAGTTTAGCAGATCTATTCTGCCAAGACCATATCAACATTGTCATATCCATTCCCATGCCAAACACTCTGAGACTTGTCATACATAACATTATTTTAAGAGACTTATTGACAATCAAGGAGCTGTGAGGTCCTCTATTATATAATTACAATTTTTATGCATGCACCTCATGACTAGCAAATTGACTTATGGTGAAGAAGTATAGCAACCCTGGAGAAGTTTTTCATGTGAGATTTTGCATGTGCTCCATTTGTAACAGTAGGGCATATTGTGCCTAGGTGTTAAGGTGTGATTGAAACGGGTACATAAAGAAGGGGGAGAAATGAACCTATACTCTTTCTCAAGCCCGAAAGACAAGCCTGTATGATTCTTGGAGTCTAGAAGCACACCACCATCCGCAATCATAACATGCTACTGCTCTCCTGGTCTGCTGGCTTTGTTTGAATAAGTTCAATGTGGTCTGAAACAAGGCTTTGGTAGCACTGAACGTGGCTGGTGCTGGACCAGCTGCATATAGCTTGGAGAAATCAATGTCAGCCTCTTCCACATACTCTCACACAAGAGACACTATTCCAAAGGATACAAAAACTTTCTGAAAGAATATTGAGAAATTCTTTTTTTTTTTTTTTTTTTTTTTTTTTTACTTTTTTTTAGGAAATATAATACAGTAAATGATCACCTTTCCAAAATCTACTTTAAATTATCAATATTAACCCAAGACTGCCATCTGGTGGCTGGTATAATTGCACTTAGTAGTAAGGGCCGTGCCAGAGTTCTGTGAATATTCCTTTTTAATCAAAATCAGAGCATTAGAGTATGCATCATATAGGAAAGAATCATTTTTTTTCTTTGGAATATTTTAGTCATCCTGTGTCAGGAAAGATGGCACAACAGAGGCAGTGTTGTGATAGAGTAGCCTACGCTTCTGCATTTCTTCCAGATGCTCTCTGTCATTAAGAATAAAGCCTACGCAAGCCCTCCTTCAAAGGATTAATGCCTTAAGCCTTCAAAGTTGGCGAGTAGTTTTAATGACTAAAAAAATCACCATGATCAAAGCAGCTCCAACCAAGTTGAGAGATTCCGCATGGCTCAAAGGCATAATCCTATTCACTACTTAAGACAAAGCGAAAAGAACAAAAGGAAGGAGTGCTCTTTTTGATTCCAGGAGATAATGTAATTTCATGAGGGCTCTCCTGGATAAAATCTTTTGAGGACCAAACTTGTGGTTTCACTTTCTTCTATAACCAATGGGTGAAAAGTAGTTGAACAGTGATGTATACTTATGGGAATTGTATAGAATTTATACTGGTTCCGGTTCCTCTGCATGATTTTAGTTCTTGAAATCATTCTGCTTCATGGGACTGGGTGGGGGCTAAACAGTTATTTTTGTGCGGTTTGTTTGTCACAATACTATTAGATTATAGAGCTTTTGTCAGTATTTTGGTACATTACCAAAATTGGTAATGTTTTTTTTATTAAATACAAAATAGGTGTGCGTGTGCATATCCAAATGCCAGAATTTTTGACCAGTGATGTTAAAATAATGTGGGCTGATGGCTTCAGCAACAGCATATACTAACAATTAACACCCTTAAATGTTATAAATACACTCACAATAGTTCTGTCTTTAAATATTTCTAAGTTAGCATTCAAAATCAATGCTACAATGCCCACAATATTACCAAATAGAAATGTCTGTTCTGATGTGACGTAATAAGCATTTGCGATTTGAATTTCACTCGAACCATCAGGGGTTATCGTATTGCTATGGCAATGCACATTTGTTTTGTATGTAATGGATTCAGATCCAAGCTATGGTTTTCAGAGGGATTTGTGGGTTGGATTGAGCGCCGTGTAAAATGCGATACGAGAGACGATTAAGTGCTTGAATTTGGTTTATGAAAGCAGATGTCTGCTCCTCTCCTCTCTCCCAGATTTATTACATTATTTGCCTGACAAACTCTCTCTCTGATTCGTTTTATTCAGCAAGGCAAACAAAGGCCAGCCAGCGATTAGAACCTCATTTACCCCTGAACTCAATGAATTCCAGGACAGAGTGACCTGGTTGCTCGCTCTGTGGTTTCTCCTAGAAGATGATTTGGTCTGTGCTTGGGCCATTGGGGACAAATATGCTGTGACCTGGTAGCCTAATCTTTTAGTATCAATAGAACAGTTGCGTAGTTGTTCCGACCTCCATCTGTAGTGCAACCACAAGCTGCCAATCTGTTAAAAGTTGGGCTAATACACCGTCTATTTTCCTGCTGGAGCCAAAGCAGTAAGGATGATTCATTTTATGATGCTTAAAAGGGAAATATGAATAATTAATTATAACTTATATTTGGATCAGTTAATAGAATTGACTTGATGTAGCTGAATTAATACTACAATCAATTAATCCAGAGAACTGATCATCTATCAACTCTCAGAAAGGATATTTTCCATGGCCACAGGAAAATAACTCTTTCTTAGCATGTAGCTGTGATTGCATTGTTAAAGTGACATTGATTTACACACAATGACCAGAATCAACTCACATGAATGTGCACAAAAGTTTTATTTAACTAAATCACAAACACATAATATAAACAAACTCATACACACAAATCACGCATACATGTGTAAAATAATAAGTTAAAGGGAATGAAACTCGAAACAGAAACCGGGAATAAAGCTATAGAAAAGAGTTATTTAACCATCTGAACAGCATGTCTCAGGTTATGACTGTAACCCTAGTTCCCTGAGTAGGGAACGAGATGATGTGTCAATGGCGCTTTGGGAACGCCCCTGCGTGATTGCATCTGAAGCACGTGTCAACTAGTCCAATGGCGAGAATGAGCATCACGGGCAGGTGACGTCATGACCAGGAAAGGATAAAAGCACATCCGGTTTAGAACCGCGCTAGCTTCGAAAAAGGCAGAAGCAAGTCGATCACAGGGATGTAGAAAGTATGGCAAAGTGACGCATCGTCTCGTTCCCTACTCAGGGAACTAGGGTTACAGTCGTAACCTGAGACGTTCCCTTTCGAGGGAACTCGATGACGCTTTGGAAGCGAGAATGTCCGAATGCTATACAGCCAAGAACCTAGGGTGACCAGACGTCCCGAAAAATTCGGGACAGTCCCGAAATCTGAGCTGTTGTCCCGAATCCCGAATCCGACCCTAATTGTCCCGAAAATTATACTAAAGCAAAATCTTGAGTAGCATAGTTATTGTCTGATAAAATATTAAAAACTGTCCGTGGAGGTTGAGCTGGCGCCTGCCGGCGGCTCATTTTCTGTTTCTTTTTTGAAGTTCTAGAAAGATGTAGGCGCGAATTTAGATACATTGATAAGCAAAATGTCATTCATTCGTTACGTTGACATGACTGGTGTACCGTGTACCGGAACAACAACACGCTGTTTTTTAGTAGCAGACTAAAGACTAATGACAGACTGTTGAACTTTGAAAAAAAAAAAAAAAGGTTTGAAATTCATTATATCTTTTATTATAGGCTTTGTCGCAGGGCTGCCAACTCTCACGCATTGACCGTGAGACTCACGCAATTGACCCTTTTCACACACTCTCACGCCACACATCCATTTTCTCACGCAATGAAAAATCGCGGACAAAGAGGACACACCGACAGACAAGACAGACAGGTTACTTTTGATATGGAACAAATCCACAGCTGTCCGATTCTGTCAATATTTTTACGAGATTCACACAATTAATAACGTTTTGGCTCTTTGAAATGTGACAGGTCGCTGTAGCGCGTCAGTTCAAACGGTACATGATACAGCAGCCTACACACACCCCCCCCCCCCCCACCCCACCCCCCCCCCCGTCCCGAATTTCAGCCAATCTCATCTGGTCACCCTACAAGAACCTGTCATGTTAAACTGTCACGACATGAGAACTCTGGTAAAAAATATGACAAACGCAAGCGGGGAAGACCAGACAGCTGCATCACAAACTTCTTGAATGGACACCCCAGAAAGTAGGGCCTTGGAGGCCGCCATACCTCTAGTAGAATGGGCTCTAGTGGCCAAAGGTGAAGACTGGCCCAGAACCTCAAATGCAAGAGAGATAGCCTCGACTATCCACTTGCTAATCATCTGCTTGGATGCAGGAAGGCCTTTTATTAGGGGGCCCAAATCACACCAATAATTGATCAGACTTTCTCCACTGGGCAGATCGGTGGACATAATTATCCAGTGCCCTGACTGGACAGATGAGGTTCAGTTTCTCCTGGTCTAAATCCTTGAAGGGAGGAGGACAGAACGCCTGCAGTACGATAGCCCGTGGTACATTGGTTGGAACCTTAGGTACGGAACCGTGTTTATGATAGAGGAAAGCTTTGACCATCCTGGGTGCAAACTCAAGGCATGAAGGAGATACCGACAGGGCCTGGAGATCTCCTACTCTTGTTAGTGAGGAAATGGCTAGAAGGAAAACAGAAAAAAGACTCGAGAGGCTCAAAGGAAGCGACAGATAGACCTTCTAGAACAAGAGCCAGATCCCATGCTGGAATTCTGGTACGAACCGCAGGCTTCAGCCTCAGGGTGCTACAAAGGAAACGTATAATGAGAGGATCTCTTACAATAGCTAAACCCCCCAAGGGGGCATGGTAAGCAGCAATAGCAGCAACATAGACCTTCAAATGGAGATAGTCTGTCTGGATGCGTGAGAGAAAAACAGTGCGTCGTATCCTGAGAACCAAACAGATCCACCTGTGCCTGGCCATAAACTCCCAAATGTGCTCCCCCAATTTGGTGTGGAGCCTCCATTCCCTGGGCCTCAGCCCCTGTCTCGACAGGATGTCTGCTCCTATATTCTGATGTCCTGAAATATAGTCTGCTCCTAGGGACCACAAGAGAATCTGGTGCGCTCCAGTTCACATAGTGGATGTGACCCCTTGATGATTTATATAGGAGACCACCGACGTGTTCTCTGTGCGAACAAGCACGTGATGGCCCCTCAGGTCTGGAAGGAAATGTCTCAACGCATTGAAGACCGCCTTCATCTCCAGGTAGTTTATGTGCCATGAAAGACAGATGATGACTCCTCCAAAGACCCTGAGCTTAGCGGCCTTCCATTACCGCTCCCCAGCCCGTGAGAGAAGCATCTGTCGAGAGCGAAACTCGATGGCAAAGAGCTCATAACACTGGACCCTGGGATAGGAACCAAGGTTTCCTCCATATAACCAAGGCATGGGGACACCTCCATGTTATCTTGATCATCCCCCTCGGGGAAAACCCCTTGGTCTTGAGCCACCACTTTAGGGGCCTCATGCACAGCAGGCCGAACTGTATAATGTTGGACGTGGCTGCCATCAGACCCAACAGCATTTGAAACTGTTTTACAGTAAGTGACCGGCCTAGCTTTATCTCTTTTACAACTGTGAGGATCGAAGCGACACAAGCATGCGAGAGGACGGCCCTCATTGTCACTGAAACCTACAACACCAAGAAAGGTGGTTTTCTGTGCTGGAGAAAGTACACTTTTCTTGGCATCAATCTTAACCCCAACTTTTTCATACGTATGCCCTGCAGTCTGAGCAGAGCTAGAGCTGCATCTACACATTTCGTGAACGTGCGGGGTGATAGAGCTAGACCGAATGGAAGAACCCGATACTGGTAGGCTTTGCCCCTGAAAGCGAACCATAGGAACTTCCTGTGTTGTGGAAGGATGGAGACATGGAAGTAAGCATTTTTCAGATCTAACAAACCAGTCCTCGGATCTGATTTGAGTCACGATCTGCTTCAACGTCAGCATTTTGAATTTCGATTTCACCTTTCAAGTTCGGCTTGACCAATGAGAAAGGTACAATTTTCAAGCAGGAAATGTTTATTTGTTTGAAAGCTGACTCATTTGAATGATTGGAGTAAGTTTGTGTCCCTTTATGCTCTGATTAATATAACAAGACAATGCATTCCATGAAGTGATGTAGACCAATATATTGCATTAAAAGAGGATTATTTTGATAGGAAGAAGATGGTATAGATGAGGTTACATAGTGGTTCTATCATAAAGCATGCATTAAACAGTATACAGTACGACAAAATACACCATAAGACAATAATAATCATACACACAATGCCCTGGAGATATGCATGTTCCTTTACAGAAGGTTTTCTATGAATGAATGGGGAAGAGGATTTTTTTTAAATAGGTTTTTTTATAGGCATGATGCTTGTTTCAATTGGAAAATGTGAGAGTGAGTGAGAGTTAGCTCTTTCACATTTCTTTTGGTCGTAAATGGCTTTCGTGCCTGGGTGTTAGTTGCTCTTCGGGGGTTGTCCAGTCTCTAACACATATTTTGCTTTTTGGGTGAGGGGGTTTGCTGTATTATTCATTGAAGTAATGGTTTCAGACGGTGTGCAGTTGTGGAAGATGAATTTTGTGGAAATTGATGAGTAACTGTCTTTCCCCTAGTAACATCTGCATTTGATCTGTTTTTACTGAACTGGAAAACTGTGGCATGAGGTTTGACAGTTTGTCAGAGCATGTCTCTCTCACCTCTTTATATTTACCACAGTGAAGGAGAAAGCTTGTCTCTGTATCAACCTCACCAGTGTCATAGTGAGCACAGACTCGTACTTCCTTTGGCAGCCATGTCTGTTGTCTGCCTTTTTATAATACCAAACTTCAGAATTCTGTTTCTACAGAATTCAGCATGAAGGGACTATGTGAGGTGTCTTGTCAAAACATTGCATATTCACATTACACTACTGTTGCAGTAGTCAAAATAAATATATTTATTGTTTTTGTAAACCAAACTGTCCATTACATACATAACAATGTGACACTGACACATATACATACATACACACATTTAAACTGTGGGACTCATTGACTCATACAATAAAATCGACAGTATTCATATTCATAAAGAAAGGGTTTCCTAGTTGTTGTTGGTGATAGAACACCCACTCTGGTTTATTTCTGTCCCAGCCTCTCCAAGGCTTTATGTAAGATCTTCAGGTCATCCCTCATCTGCCCTAAAGCATTCTGGATCTTAGAAGGCTCATCCAGGACCTCCATGCTGCAAGTGTAGGGATCATATCTAATGGAAAATGGCTTCTGTATTGTAGATGAATATTGCCTGTGGAATAACAGCAACAGTAGTCAGTAATGATAAACTCCATGATCTACAGATCATCCGAAAAACAAACAAACACGCACCTCAGCTTGTGTTTGGCATCCTCAAAGCTCTCGGACACGAAGTAAACAGGCTGATATGACTGGTCCTGGTATGGTTGGACTGCAGTCTCAGCTGGGTTGAATGACTTATATTGAGGCTCATTGGAAAGGGCGTACTGGTAAAAGACACAATTCATCATTATTATTTAATTTTCAAATAAATGCTGTTCTTTTAAACTTTGTGACTCCTGAAAAAAAATGTATCATGGTTTTCCACAAAAACATTAAGCAGCATGGCTTAATAAGAACTGTTTTTTGAGCACCAAATCAGTGAATTATCTCAGAATAATCAGAATTATTTCTGAAGGATCATGTGACACTGGTGTGCAGTAGTGATGTTGGAAAACTGTCATTCCTATGCCATCACAGGAATAAATAACACTTTGAAATATATTAAAACTGAAAAGTTACTGTGATAACTGCAATAATATTTCACAATATTACTGTTTTCACTCTGTTCTGGTAAATATAAAATACTGGATATAGTGGTTTTGCAAGTCAGGGTCGTAATGAGTTTATCCAGAGTAAACATACAAACAAGCAAGCAAAGAAACAAATAAATAAATTGTCTTACCAAAAGTTCTCCATAGGAGGACAGAAGTCCAGCCCCATAGGCCTTCACTGTTCCGTTTTGCTTGCAGAGGCCAAACTCCACTGTAAACCAGTACAGCTGTGTGTGAAATTTACAGAAATTTAGACTTTTGTTAGGCTACACATACAAACATGTGCATACACATACATACAGGAAACTAAATAAAACATGGTTAATATAAATGGCTGGCTTTGAGATTTCATTCAAGGACAGAATATTTATAGACAATGGCCTTTTAATCAGATCTTGAATTTGTCATTTGAATGAAGCAACACAAGGGGCACTAAAGACTTGCTTTAATACATTATTATTCAAAGTATTCTCCCACTGAATATTTCCATGTACTCACAGTGGACAGTTTCTCAATATCCTCATCTGATACTCCAAGTGAGGCAAGGCCAATCTCCTGCAAGATAAAAGATTCAGTGTCAAATACAAATTGTTATTCAGTATCCCCAAGAGGTTGGGGATTCAAATAATGCCTTTCTGTAATACATTTTAATTAATTAGTATGGACATTTTCATTGTAGTACCTGTGAAAACTGAGCAAATTCGTTGTCTGCAAGCATAGGGATGTGTCCAAGTAGCTCATGGCAGCAGTCACTGTTGACATTAAAATTGAGTTATTTAAAATATCAATAGTGTACATTCAAAGTCTTGATTTTGTTTTTGGGGTCTACTAGAAAAGTTTTAATGCTTGAATGTTTAAAAAACATAATTTTTTATTGTTTTCTATTATGTAAGTATACATTGTTGCAGCGTGCACCTCTCTTCTCAGTCTGTCAGTAACACTCTATTTAGTTCTGGTGTTTATGAAAACCCTCCTTCCAAAAAGCACAAGTGTTCTGATTGGTCGGTTGGATCAGTGTGTTTGATTGTCAATCGCTGAGTGTGTTCGGGAATGTCATGCTTTTACCATAACTGCATGTTTAAAAACTCAACCAGGCCTCTTCCCTTTTTTTCTGTGTATGCTTTTGCCGGGAATTATTTAAATGAGGAATATTGTGACGTGTACGTTCCTGGAAGAAAACTCAAGACTAATCGAGGCGAAACATTGCGTACTGATATAGAGAATAACTCTTTTCAGAGTGGACTTTGTGCTTTTTAAGCAGACCTTTTTCATGCTCGGGCAGCAACATTACTTACACAGTAAAAAGAGTTCAAAAAGTAGAAAAAGCATAATATGACCCCCTTAAAAAGTTTTGCAAAATACGTCACCATACGTACGGTTCAGGGGAATGCATGGGAGCTGAAGGGTGACGAATGTACTGGGTGCACTGGAACACCCGGAAAGCTAGACTGGCTAGGAAGTCCCGAGCAGAGAGCAGCCCTGCCACTGGCCGCAACTGAAACCCTGTCCTCTCTAAACAAAAGCACACAAAGACACAGAACATGGTTCAAATCAATGTCAATCGCAGTTTGAACACAGAAATTAAATAAGCAGGTCTGTTTACCTTTGAGAAAAGCAGACACCTCTCCGAGCTGAGGGATCTTGTCTTCCCCATACAAACATTCGCTCTCCAGTTGACCCAAGGCTTCTAGAAACTGTCCGCAGGCATGACTGGGGTATAGACTGCTCAGAGTCCTGTAGACCTCCCTCCTGCCTCATCACAAAAAGTGCTCTTAGAATCATGCAGTCGTACATAGAGTTACAGAAGTAATGACTGCAATCAAACTCATAATAGGAAAACCTACCAAGTTGCAATCTCTTCTGGAGTGTAAACCACTACAGGTAAAGGGTCACCACTACAATGACAAAATAAAGATCTTTTTTTCTTCTTCCTAAAAATATTTACATTTATGATTGAAATTCATGCATTAATTACATTTAGATTTTTGGTTGAGTAAAATAATCTATGATTATAGTTAGCACAATGCACATTTTATAATAATAATAGTAATAATAATTAGTTTTAATTAACATTTACAGTAATTACATTATTAATTACATTAATAAATTTTATTAAAAAAGAATCTGATTAATTAGCAGAATGCACATTTTACGATAATTAATTATTTATTGTAATTATTTTCAGATACAAAAAAATCATTACTTACTGCTTATAGTTGAAAGCCAGTGCAGAAATTAATTCTCTTCGTTTTCTGTATTCTGGATCGCTGAATCCCTGAAAAATACAATAGTATTACAGTTTATCTGAATAACGCATAAACTAGGATTGTAAAATCCTGATCACAAATAATAAAAACAGCATCACTATTGTTCACTTACAGGATGGTCCTGGTCCAGATCAGGGTCATATTTTGTTATCAGATGATTGCATTTGTCCAGGTCAGAAATCTTCTTTGGAAACCAGGGAACTATAGGATCAAAATAAAATTGACATTATAAAATAATGTTATCATTTTTTTTAAATGATTAAAAAAAAACGAATGTATTCTGGTGTCATATGCAATATAGAATAGCTAAATCCCTACTTTTTTCTTCTTGCACTATTCGCACTTCATCAGCAACTCTTTTTAAGGAGTTGATGAAAATGTCCGTGTCGGAGCAGTGCACTTCACATCTCATGAAGAACTCCAGATCCTCTCCAGTGCCCTTCTTCGTCTTCCTGCTCGGCCGACTCTCCAGATGAAGAAGCTTGGCTTCGAAAGTCTAAGTAACAAAACCAAACACAACATTTGTAACATGTATAAACACTAGAAATATTCAGCTGTAACACTTATAAGCTCCAGGACTCACAAAGTTGAACATGTTTGTTATGTATTAAGAGTCCTTAACCTGTTTTATGTGTTTGTTTCCAATTTTTGTTTTTGCTTGCCATTTTGAATTAAAATGAATGTGGGGTGGTAATAGGGATGGTATAATTATGGAGTAGAACATTATGTTTGATTACCACTATATATTCATGCACATAACTTAAAATGTCCATGTTTTCTATTGGTGTTAGGTAACATTTTATTTAAAGGTGACAGTTACACTATTAAAAATTAAGGTTGCAAAGGGTGGGTTTTTGCAGTGTTGCTTCAGAAGAACCATTTTGGTTTCCCCATGGACATTTCAGTGAACAGTTCTTAAAAGAACCTTTTTTTCTTAGAGTGAACACTTTAAAAATCTAACGAACCTTTTTTTTTTACTATAAAGAACCTTTTGTGCAATGGAAAATTTCCATAGATGTTGAAGATTCTTCATGGAACCACAGATGCGAATAAAGAACCTTTATTTTTAAGTGTGCACGTGTTACATGAACTTAGTAATAACAGTAAAGTTACATAATTAAAGTATAACCCTAAACCAAACCCAAACCTTAACACTAGCTATAGTAGGCCTACAAGCTAATCAATATTACACTGTAACAACGTAAAATGAACCGTTTTTGTTTTTGACATTAAATAGCTTGACTTTTAAACTTCCTTTATTTGCAACAAAATAACAAAACTGTGAATATTAGGCTATAGTATGGAATATTAATCTAAATAGCTATAAGTTTAAGACACACACACAATGTGGAAAATCGTTACAGGCGTTGAAACAAAATGTTTTTTTGTGTGTTGCACCACTTGTAATTAATGAATAAAAAACAACTAAGTAAAAGTATACGTACCTCAAAGACTTTGCCAGCCTTGAAAAATCCTGAGTTTTTCTCATTTTTGAGAGCAAAAATGAGGTTGAGGGTGACTTTGCCGCTCTTGTCCTCCTCAAACACGAAGCTGTCCCCGCAGCGCGACGGGCCCGGAGATGACGAGCCGCTCTCTCGGTCGCGCCGCGCGTCCTCGATCAGACTGCGCTTTCTGCCGCCCAGCGGGATATTCTGCACTATACTGTCCGTCCTCATCGATTCTTAGGTGAACAACTGACCACTATAGCTAAAATAAATATATCCAATTAACCGCTGTGTTGAAAATAAATGAGTTCAAATCTACCCAAATGCGGAGAAAACTCTGTTCACTGTGGGGCCACAGTCTTGAGATTTATATCGTGCGGGACTTTATGTAAATGTGTTGCGCAAATGCACGTCTGATTTTATGCTGAGATGCGTCATGAATTTGTCTTTTATTGTACGGGCACCTAAGAGCCGTGACACGTGACATTTCACAGGTGCTTCACAGCCAAAAGCGACAAATTGCATAAACTAAAAGCTATTTTGTTCAAGGTCAGAACTAAATGAGTCTTTATTGGAAATATATAAATATATTTTGTTTTTAGGGTCCTAAATGATGCAAAATTGCGGGGCATGGCAATCGTGCTGCTCTCCAAGGTACTGAAACGGACTTCTACTGTGCGTATGCTATTCACGTGTTAATACCATAAATAATAATAATAATTATTATTATAGACCTCCATAATAAATTATATACAAAATTAGTAGTAGTAGTAGTAGCAGCCCATCTTAATAATACAAATTAATGTAATAATATTACATACCTAATAATAATAATAACACCAACAATAAAAGAAAGATATAATACATTTTAATAATAACAACATATTATTCACATGTATTAAATACATGTGACAATGCATGCATAACGTTTAAGTCACATATAAATGATAACTGCAGTCAAGCGAAACTGCAAATTATTAAGCTTTGATTTCATAAAACGCATGTAAAAATAAAAGCACTCCCGCCAATTCGTCCCGCCAAAATGCATTGGTTCAACACAGTTTCAACAAGCCTTTGATCCTATGATTCATTGATTGCGGGTTTGGAAAAATTACAGCAGCATTGTGCGACAACAAGAATCAACAGCTGAAGCAAATGCTGGACGGTAGGCAATCTGTATTTCTGTACGATTAAACTACCAATATTGTAAAATAGTCAACATAGTAATGTATCATAAAATAACAAATAGCCTATTGCGAGATGCGCGTCTCAGAATGCCCGAAGCTTTTTGGTATTAACATGCGATTTGTTTTACATGTTTCTTGTAATTTCGTTATCTGATAGATAAATACGTGGTGCCTACATATATGCCTATTTAGACTACAAAAATTAGGCTATAAATACTGTCTACATGCAATATGTAATGACTAATTTAATATTTAATAGCATGCTTTCTCTGTCACAGCTTGATTAGCAAAACTATATATAGAAGTGATGTTAGATGAGCCTAAAAAGCAATATATAGAGGATGCTTATGAAGCTTCTTTGATTTTCCAGCATTTCTTCTTTACTCTCCATCGTTTCACTCCATCTTCCGCAGAGCATTGCAGAGGATTGAGATCTCGCCTGAAAAAAAAAAAAAAAATTCAAACGTGCACATATTAACATAACAAATAATGCTACAAAGGTCATATGAACAACAAAAACTGTGCAAAAAAGACTTGCTTTAGGCACTAATCATAAGATAAACACTTAAAAATAAGGGGGTTAAATTTTCAACCTATAAACTTAGAAATACAGTTTTATTGCTGTGCTTATATGTGGTGCTGGTGTTCCTTGCACTTTTAACCAATTTGAATTTCACTACAGGTGAAGAAATTAAAAAATGAGTAGAAATTATTGTGACAAGCTAAATGTTTCAAAACGAAGTAAAAGCTCAGTAAAAAATCTCAACTCATATTTTGTTTCTTTTTTTGGATGGGCTTTTTTGAGTTTTTACTTACTCCCAAAAGTTGAGATAACATTTTTTATTTTCTCAAGTCAAATACATTGAACAAATCAATTGGATGAACACAGTAAATTAAGTTGAATAATAATATATATATATAATATATATATATATATATATATATATATATATATATATATATATATATATATATATATATATATATTTTTTTTTTTTTTTTACAGTGAGTGCTGTTCTATTTTTTTTTTTACTTTAATTATACCGGTTAGTTTCTTTGTTACAATATCTGATAATACATTTTTACAGCGCACTTTTTTACATTTTAGTAGAATCCCCATCCCCATCCCCAACTCTACTCATTCTTATTTACATTCAGTACAGAATTTCTACTGAAGATCCTGATTTGACTTTATTCCTTCTTGCATAATTATGGAGAGGACACAGATACATAATACTGAAGACGCACCACTGATGCTGTCAGCCAGGTCCTTCAGCTGCTGTGCGTTGTCCAGCACCTCAATGCTCTGTGTGTAGGGATTGTAGTGCACAGTGAAAGGTCTGGGAATGGTGGCAGCAAATTTCCTGTAATAAAAAAATGCACATAGATAACTGTAAAAAGAACTCTGAGAGAAAGACAGATTTTGTTGATTTAACTGCAGTCACTTTACCTGACTTTTTCTTTGGCGTCCTCGAAACTTTCAGCCACAAAGTAAACTGGCTGGAACTCTGTAATGGGATACTTCTGCAGGGAGGTCTTCTCTGGATCGAAGGGCTGAAGTTTGGGCTTGTCTGTTAAACAGTACTGCAAGACAGTAGAATAACATCTAAAATTCAGTCTGATCTATGGCATTTTTGTGCATCAGTGTCATGTTTCTGTGTATCACTCCCCTAGTCATACCATAAAAAATACCAGTTTACATTAAGTTAGACTGTATTAGAGCATGGGCATGAACCAGGAAGTAGAAAGGCACCACATAAGCACCTGCAGTTCACCAAAAGATGAGAGCAGACCTGCACCGTAAGCCTTTACTTCATTTCCTTGCTTGCACAGACCAAATTCCACAGTGAACCAGTAGACCTACAAATAATAATACAAAAACATTGTATAATCATGCAGTCCTTTCGAGAGAGCCAAATGTAACGTGTGGTCTTATAACTTGGCCTCAGTTAAAATGTGGAAAATAATTATTTTTAATCTATACTTACTGTGGCCAGCTTCTCTATGAACTCATCAGGGGCGCCCAAAGAAGCAATTCCGATTTCCTGATCAGACCGAAAACATCACATTGAGATATCATGACACTGATAAAATGCACATTTAAAATATAAAGCATCAAGCAGATATTTTATACGCAGCTAACAGGCCTAATTCTACGGAAGCTTTTTCTGTCACAGAATAAAAATATAAAAATGTAAACTCAGAAGAATCAGAGTTGTGTAACAAAACAGTTATTTACTCTTATATAGAAATCTACATCTAAAAATTGACAAGATCTGATAAACACTAAACACAGGGCTATAAAAAGACAGGGACATACTAGGGACTAAATTAGAAAATTAACAAGACACAGGTGTAACACATGAGGGCAAATCAAAAACCATGGCAATTGATGCCAACAAAGACAAAGTAAACTGAACTGGGAACAGTGCAAAACTAACTGAAACCAAATCCAGAACAGGCGTAACAATACTATATATTTTATTATTATACAGTTACATTAAAGCTTGCAATGATATCAAACCTGTGAGAACTGGGCAAAACTTGGGTCAGCAAACAGTGGAACATGACCCAGCAGCTCATGACAGATGTCCCTGAGGAAATAAATACATATTTTAGCCACTGTATTATTACCAGTATTTCCTATGATCACTTTTCACAATTTATTTCACAGATAGAGATTTGTAACAGCTTCTTGTTATGTATACTCACGGTTCAGGTGTGTACATGGGTTTAGTGTGATGGCGAATGTACTGGGTGGAGTGAAACACTCGGAAGGCGAGACCAGCTAAGAAGTCACGTGAGGAGAGGAGACCAGCCACGGGACGCAGACGGAAACCAGTCGATGCTGAGAAATCAACAGAGTAAGATACGTAGAGTACAGTTAAAACAATTTTCTTTTACACACTAAATTTTGATTTTTACATCCCCTCTAGCTGATTGTATGACTTCAAGCCAGCTCTACTGTAAGATGTCTTACACTGCAGGTAGCGTGAGATGTCCTCTAGCTGCGGGATGTTGTCCTCACGGTACCCGCAGTACTTCTCCAGCAGTGGAAAAGCACGGTTGTGTTCACGGCAGGCATGTGTGGGGTACAGAGTCTTCAGCTCTCTAAAAACCATCCCCCATGTGGCCTTCTCTTCAGCCGTGTATTCAACTTGTGGAATAATCTGTCCACTAACAGAGGAGAGAGATGCTTAGCTCATGCTTAGGACAGATTGTGTTCAAATACTTTTGTCGGAACTGTATCTATAGTTTTATTATTTAAAACATAACAAACTTTGCTAAGTTATTTAACAAGATATTTAGTTTTATAATACAAAAACACCATCCCAAAACCCAAAAATGAAAGTTCTGTCCATCATTCTGACATCATCCCTCTAAACCTGAAATTAAATATGTCTTAGTGTTTTGTTGTTTTGGACCCTATGACATTATATAAACACATAAATCTTTTATGTTCCCCAGAATAAATGAACTCATATATGTTTGGGACAACATGACGGTGAGTAAATTCAGAGTAAAACTGAGCTGGATGATGACATCACTGTTTTCTCCAGATCTGCTGTATATATGCATTAACTAAATTAATAACAATGATTGTAACACTTATAGTTCATTGTTAAATTAGTAGTGTTTTAATAACATGATAACTCACAATGAGCAAACTTGTTATAGTATTATTAATCTTTGTTATTTTAGTTAATAAAAATCCAGCTGTTCATTGTTTGTTCATGTTAGTTCACATTGCATTAACTAATGTTAACAAATAAAACCTTTGATTTTAATAATGTATTAGTAAATGTTGAAATTAATATGAACTAAAATTAATAAATACTGTAGAACTATTGTTCATTCTCAGTTCATGTTAACCAAGGTAGTTAACTAATTTGAACTAATGAACCTTATTGTAAAGTATTACCAATTATTTTTACAACAAAAAATGAATCAACACTGAACTTACTTAGGCTGGGCAATGACACTATTTTCTTCTAAAACAAACTTTGTTAGATTATTTTAGATTATTTTAACTTGTAGCGATTATACCGTTATATAAATAAAGGTGACTTGACTTGACACGGCATGAATTTTCATTTTTGGGTGAACTGTCCCTTTAAGATTCCAAATGCTTGTTGGGTTCTATTGTATTTTTATACCAAAACAGCACTAAAACAGGGGTGTAGCTAACTAAACAAACAAACAAGTGTTGCTCACATATTATAGTAGCACATTGCTACTTACTACAGTGTAATCAGACTTTAGCCTTTAAAATGTTGTAAGTATCTGAAATAAGCACAAATGTAAGGGTACGTCAACACACTAAGCATACATGAGCTTGGACGTCATATCTGTGTGAGAATAAGTTTAGGAGTGATGAGTGGTGTTATTATTGATGGAGCGTGTATGTAAATGTGAGCTTCCTCAGGGGGCGTAGCATTCAACGCTCTTGCCCTTTGTAGTGGCCGTGTGAATAATGCATCTCAATTATGATGACAAAGCTCCCGGCACTACGGACTGCGCTGGGACCCTGTAATTTAGCCCTTTTGTTAGGCAGTAGGAGTAATTTTCCATAGAAAGCACAACAAAACAACAGGGAAAGTGCTAGAGGTGGGAACAATCCCTGTAGCCTATGGGAAAGTGGGGGAGAAAGAAAGAACAGTGTGGGCAATAGTTACTGTCTGTAGTTGTAGGCAATGTCAGCAAATTCTTTCCTCCTGGCACGGTACACGGGGTCCGTAAAGCCCTGTGAATGAGAGCGACGTTAGGGTGTGTGATCTGGGATCACAAAGTGGATCTATGGCTAGTTCTCTCAGTAGCCTTTGACAGTATTACTTAGTCTGATGCAGAAGACTCATTCAAATGAAGCCTTTGTAGAGTGTTTGCTGCTCATGATGAATGCATTTCAGTTTAATGACGGCTGGAAAGGGGCAATTATTTATAATTACAGGGGCTCAATTAAAGCGATGACATCAATTTGAGGGCCCCCGCCCGTTTCCATTAGAATAAAGAGTGATGCAGATCCTGACTGTGGGCTTTTAGCGTCGCATGGACCAACCACGTGTCAACAAAAATACACCCACACACGCATGCGTTTGAAATAAAACTGAAGACGTTCCTCTCACGTCACTTTCGCTCTTTTCTCTGATCATACAGACGGTCACTTCAAAAACAGACAACACACACACGCACGCACGCACGCACGCACGCACGCACGCACGCACGCACGCACCACGCACCACCACCACACACACACACACACACACACACACACACACACACACACACACACACACACACACACACACACACACACACACACACACGGATGTCTTACAGGATGGTCTGCATCCAGCTCGGACCCGTAACTGAGAATCTGATTGGCAAAGCGGTCCACGTCCTGGATGACATTGGGGAACCATGGAACTTTAGATGAGAGGGTAAAAAAGAAGAGTGTTAATTAAAGGAATATTCAATGTGAGTTAAGCTCTATTGAAAGCACCCTTGTGAAAGAGAAGCACATTTTAGCACATTATAAATAATAATTTAAATGGAAATAATATACTTTTATTTGTAAGTGCGAACTGAATGTAATGTTTTTGGACACTTTATTGCATACTTGTAGCAATTAAATAAAAATGTATTATAGTTTAAATTAAAATTAATTGTAATTTAATCATTCATTACCTATTTTCTTTTAAATATGGTTGAAGTGTAGTCCTGAATGTAATAACAGGCATTTATGGTAATTATCATTTCTACTGAAACTTGTATGTCATGTATTTAAATATATTTGTTATTACGATAACACTTTACAATAAGGTTTCATTACTTAACAATAGTTATTAGTTAACATGAACTAATAATGAAGTGCACATCTACAGCATGTATTAATCTTTGTTAATGCTAACTTCAACATTTACTAATACATTATTAAATCAAAGCATTAGTTTATGCACTGTGAAGTAACATGAACAAACAATGAGCAGCTGTATTTATTAACTAAACTTAACAAAGATTAACAAATACAGTTACAAATGTATTGCTCATTGTAACTAATGTTAACTAATAAAACCTTATTGTAAAGTCTTACCTTAATCACAGTTGTAATGATCAAGTTGCACAGTCCTTTAAAATATATTAACTTTAAATGTAAGATCAAATAACAAACTACAGTTAAAATTATAATCAAGTAATTTACATTTGCTTTAGTATGTCAACACATTAAAATAAATGTACTTCTACACAACAAAGGGTTATTAAAACATGATTTAAAATGTAACAGAGTAAAACTTTGACTTTGTTACAAAGTGCACTTTTCAAAATATGCACACTGTGCACATTCAATACAATTAAGTGCACTTCTTTTCACAAGGGTATAGTAATGCACGTACAATGGAAGTCTATGGGGCAAGGCATTGCACAAGACTAAAATATTATACATCATGCTAATGTAAAAAGAGTTGAAATGACTGATTATTCGTAACTATCCCCAAATTTCACTCATTGGAATCATGGGAGTATCATTTCTCCACCTGGAACACATTTACACTTAAAATAACACATTTCTGTATAGATGAAGTTAGGGTCTTCCTCTTTTAATCCTCCAGAATTACTCCCCAAAGACTTTCATTGAAATTCCTGATTTCGGGTTCAGTGAGATCTATAGTGTTTCCATTCTATGCCTTTTTATTAAATTGAGATTAATTAACTAAGTTGTGGATATGTGAACTTGCTAATATCGATCGGTCGCTAACATTGGCATGCTAACAAAGATGGATGACACAGTAGTAAACAGAAAGCATTGTGTGGTGGAGAATGAGCCAGTCTAGGCTATGAGGCTAAATCTTGCTCTACAGCAGTCAGAACTGTGTATCATCTAGATTTATGACAGTTAAACTCTTTGGAGGTCCAGCCATCAGTACATAGTTCAACAGTGAGCCTGAGGCGGTCTGAACAAAAGGCCAACAACTGAAGACCCTGACTGGTTTTCCTCATCGGCCATAAATATTCATAAATGTCCCTGCTCTGTGTTTTCTTATTGTATAGAGGGGGAAATTGTGATGGGTCTGTTGGTCTGTCAGTCTTTGTTTTGAACTTTGACCCCCACCCTGCTGAACTGACTCTTGGAGAGAAACAAGACATTTCAGTCCATCTCTATGAGTCTGTTTGTCCTCAAAAACTAAACTAATGTAATTCTGGAAACAACCATAAGAGAGGCTGAGAGCAAGGGTCTTTGCCATCCATCTGCACAATGACATTTATGAGCGATTACAACATTCTATTTCTGTTCTTCTTAATCTATTTGCTCTCTCGTTGTGTTTCTCTCCGACTACAAAATACCTCAACAGCTTCATCTTTTTTTTCTCATTAGGAGCGATGAATTATTCTACATACTGTTGCACTGTGTCTCACCTTTGTCTTTCTGTTTGTTGCGAGACAACTCATGAACTTGGCCACTGATCTGTGTGCGCAGACTATCAACAACTTCTTCCATTGCTTTGCAGGAGGCTTGATCCACGCTGATGAAGAACTCATATTCTTTTTTGTTCTTGCGTGATGGACGGGACTCAATGTGTGTCAGGTTAATTCCTTTCTCCTGCAAAACAAGGACAATATATTGTACATACAAAATGTTAATATTTTATATAAACGTATAAATATATATATAAAAATCTAATATTTCTTCACTCTAATTTATAATACAATCAAGGGAAGTTTTTTTCATATTTACTCCTGTTTTAGGATGTTTTAAAATCTGACATTTTATTGCACCTCAATTTTTAGTCGCACTCAAATTGTATAGTCTTTCTTCAAACATAACAAATAAACACTAGGTGGCACTCCAAGCTAGTCAATCTAAGGAAAAAGCAACTAATTAAAAAATGTGTAAGTACCACGAACATGACATGATTAAGAGTGTTTGATAGGTTTCTGTGTGTGGTCATCTCTTTTCATAATTCACTTGGCATTTTAGTAAATTACTGTAATTTATCAGTAACCGCACTGTACTAAACTACACACACACACACACACACACACACACACACACACACACACACACACACACACACACACACACACACACACACACACACACACACACACACACACACACACACACACACACACACACACACACACACACACACACACACACACACAGAAAACGTCTTGCATTTTTAGATTTAAAAAAAAAGTAATTTAGTGGGATTTATCAGCTGTTTACCTCTTTGTGGAAACATTTTGTCCCCATAACGTATAGGGTTTACCAGGAACCCCAATTAAAAATGTAGTAAATTACATCACATCCTACAACAACAACAACAACACACACACACACACACACACACACACACACACACACACACACACACACACACACACACACACACACACACACCACACACACACACACACACACACACACACACTTGTGAAATACACATTTTGGCAGCAACTGGGAATGACTTGTGCAGCTTTTCTTCAGCCAATAGGAGAGAGGTTGTTTTTGCACTGTTTAAGACAAAATGTATTTGCATTTATGTGTTTTTATGCACACAGAGGGAGGACACTCATTGCTGTTTGCCATAGGCCCGCAGAGAAGGCGGATGGGGTTTACAATGCCTTGGACCCTCTCGGGTCCCTTTTCATCTCTAATATTTTCCCTCCCTTTCCATGTGGTACTGATTGAGTCCATATGAATCTACATCCTTTACCACTCAAAACACAACAGCAGAGAATTGCGGCATTATTTTTCTGCACGGTTGGCATTTTTTTGCAATGCTGAGTTATTACAACTTTGTCCAGCATGTCAACAGGTTCAGTCAGAACATTTGCTGTATTCGTTCAGTTTTTTTTACATGTATAATGCCACAAAGACGTGTTGATATTTGGTCCACATAAAATAGTTGATAATACATGCTAGTCTATTTGTGGTTATGGTTTGTGTTGGTCTTAACAATCTAAAATATTATGATATTAATGAACAGTATTATTGGTATTGTATTCATTAATAATGAATAGGCTTCTGCACAGCATTATGAAGAAATTGTCAGATATGTTGTTCGAACTAGAAAGTTAATTCAGAAAAATAAGTATTATTCAACTATAATCAACCAATCAGTCTTTCATAAAGCACCATTTCCCCTCACAGCATTTTCAATGTGGGCTGCAGGAAATTGCTTTTACTTATAGGTCAAAAGTGTGCGAAAATTGAGGGTGGAGTAGGGGGTGTTTTAAGGGGGTGGAGTAGGGTGGTACAGAAGAACCAATCAGAAGCCACAGGCCGAGCTTTTATCTTTATGGTAGCATTAAGGGGGTGCAAGTTTGGCCCATATCCATTATTGACTTGCACGAAAGCACAAGAGAAGATTCTAGGCTTTCAGGATTCTAGAGTTTCAGGAAAGCACTGCATGTATTGGCATGCTAAATGTTGTGTGCACTGAAAAAAACAACTTAATCTAATTTGTTCATTTTTCTCACCTTATATTTTATATTAATATACATTTTGATTTAACATTAATCATAAAGGTTAATTTTCCCAAAGACAAAAACATTTATATAAAGTAAAATGATTAATTATTATCCTATTTATTTTCTTTAGACATGAGCCAAAATGGCAATGTATGTCAATATAATAATATTTTGGCATTTTTTAATTTAATTTCACCTTAACACTAAATTATCTATAAAGGATTTCCACTTGAGATAAAACTAAAAACATTTTGTTCATTTAATGTAGTCTACTTACTATGAATAAAGACAACTTTAAAATACCTTAATGTTTATTGTGATGTCTTTTTAAAATACATATTGTTGTTTAAAAAAAAACAGAACAATGAATAAAACCCACAATAATTTCTGCAATCAGAAAATATGGCCAGTAATTCCTGCACATAAACACTCTAGTGTCAAGCGAGAAATACTATTTTTTTTTCTATGTAGAGCATTATTCGCTTTTAGAAAAAAACAAACAGGGTATACCTAGATTTAGACCACCTATTAGATCATTTTAAAAATGCATTTTAAAGAAATGACACTGTTGTTTCAGTGTGCTTACGTAGTTATAATATATTTAAATACATTTGGTCAATAAAACCTGCCATCTACTTGGAGTACGTTTCATTGCACGTAGGCAGAAGAAAAGTCAACATGCAAAAACAAAGTCTACTAAACTTTGATACAAGTAGGGAAGGACTTTGGAGATGATTCAAGGAATATTGGCATTCTTACAGGACACAGGCACTGTGTGCATGTCCACATGTGTTTGTATGTTGTGATACCTGAACACAAAGTTGAATTGTTGATTCCTATCAATGATTGTCTGAGTGTTTATCCTACAAAAATAGGAAAACAGGAAAAATACCTTATGTACAGCTTTTGGAGCCCTAAAGGGTCTATATTAGAACCTATTTTAGAATTATTGAATTTGCAAATATTTTATAAATATTGATGTGCTTGCCAAGTACGGTGTGGACAGGTCACAATGTTCTTTCACAATAGCCTTAAAGGGATACTCCACTTTTTTTGAAAATTCGCTCATTTAACAACTCCCCCAGAGTTAAAACCGTTTTTTTTAATCCATTCAGCCGATTTTCTGATATAAGAATATCAGTAACCAGACAGTTTCTGGTCTCATTGACTTCCATAGTAGGAAAAAAATATACTATGGGAGTCAATGAGACCAGAAACTGTCTGCTTACTGATATTCTTCTAAATATCAGAAAATCGGCTGAATGGATTCGAAAACGGTGAAACCCAACTGTTTAACACTGGGGGAGTTGTAAAATTAGCCTATTTCCCAAAAAGGTGGAGTATCCCTTTAAGCTTGGTCTCTGCCTATTATTGCTCTTTTTATTCTCAGAAAAAAAGGAGCTGTCACTGGGGCAGTACCCTATGGTACAAAAACTAAAAGTTACTAATATGCACATTTGAGCTACTAATATGTACTACTTAAGGGTAAATAAGGTAAAAAAAAAATTGTACCTTAGGGCACTGCCTCAGTAACAGCTCTGTGCCTTTTTTTCTGAGATTTATATTTTCTGAACTCATACTTAGGAGTAGAGTATATTATACAAAACAAAACTTGAGTATCAGTTTATTTGATCAAAAATACAATAAAATAGTGATATTGTGAAATAAATAATAATAACTTATCTATTTTAATATATTTTTAAATAATTATGTCATGGTAAAGCTGTATTTTCAGCATCATTACTCCAGTCTTCGGTGTCACATAATCTTTCAGATCCTTTATTCTAATATTTGTAATAATTTGTCCTATAATATATCATGGTGTTGTGAGGTCAACATTTCCTTGCTGTTTTATGTCATAAACTTCTTTAACCCAGCTGAATGTACATCATGTACACAGTATTGCCTAATACACCACAAATACGTCCTGTTCAGTGTTTTGCATTTCTGTCCCACTATCATTCCACTGACCTTGACTGTTCGTGTTTTGGCTTGAGATAAATGCAAGTGTATATAAGCGAGAGAAAGAGCTAGAGAGAAAATGGAGAGATTTGTCATGTCATATGTGTCAGGATACTAACCTCAAAAAGTTTCAGAGCTTTTACAAGAGCGCCAACCTCCTCTTTCAGAGAGAAGATGCAGGACACCACTCCTGATTTGTTTAATGGTTCCTCCAGGTAGGATGAGGTCAGAGAGCCCTGTTAAACAAGCAGATCGAGACACTCTTCATCATTATCACGCATCAAATGAGTACAGAACCATGATATAAAATAACATTTTTTGAGGGCTTTGCACTTGTTTTATTTGATCAGCACTCACATTTCTTTCTTTTGTCCTTGAAAAGAACACTAGTTAATCTTTCATATAGTGCCAAGGGACACAGAATGACCCATCTCTGCTTGTGTATAAATTGGGAAATTTCTTTTAGTTTCTGTTACACATTAGCAGCTGAACTACTGATGGCTAACTTTCAAGGCACACTTTCATGTTTGTGTATAGAATTAGGTGTATAATCATCTTACTAACCATTACATAATCCTAAATTGCTTCAAAAGTAGTAGTAGTTTGTGTGTGGCGCGTGTGTGTGTGTGTGTGTGTGTGTGTGTGTGTGTCTGTGTGTGTGTATGTATGAGCAGAATGACTTTAAAACTCATGACCAAAGTCACACTCACATTCCTGTGAACCCACATTCCTTTGAATCAAATGTCGATGATATAATAACTTTCTTAACTTTTATAATTTCATAACTTTCAATCCATAATATTCTTTCAAGTACAATATACACCCTGAGGCACCCAAATTATACCTTAAAATAAACATAAAACAATGTATTATTGACTTATTTGAGAGCATCAGATTAATACTTCTGATTGCTTAAAATTTGATCAGTTATAACACATGCAGTTACTGTTCTAATGGACTTTCAATGGATGCTACACTAAGCTTGCCTTTGTTTTGTGGTCTGGAGAGAAATTTCCAGTCAGGTCTGACAATAATAAGTGAGTTAGACTGTCATTTACAAAATGTAGATCCACACAGAATTTACACTTTGACAATTCTAAGCTTCAACCAAGTCAGCATTATTCTTGTTTTGTTTTTCCTCTAATGTTGGGGAGGTGGTATAATAATAAACACATTATTTAAAATAATACAGCAACATAAACCTAATAATACTCTACTTTTAGAATAAAATATATAAAAAATAGAAGGTTTTTTACCTTTCTCTCCAGTTCCCCGTTCATCAGCGTGAGACCTGCGTCCATTATTGCTTCAGTCCTCAGGTGATGTTGATTTGTTGGATGCTTCTGCAAACTTTGTACAACCCATCCAAAACTCCATCGATTTAAAAGTACCACGTGACACCACACCCCCTGAACGGCCCGTGTGCCTGTCACGTAACGAGTTGGCCATAAACCGCGGGGATGTTTGGAAGCTGTCCAGTGGGAAAGACTTTTCAGGGGGGAGTTTTAGGTGAGGATGAAGTTCAAAGTCAGCATTTCGTAACGATTACTTTGCCATTTTTCTTCTATTCTTGATGTAATCATTTTATTAGTTACATAATTGATTTAATAATTCATTTTCAAGATTGGAAAAACTGATGCAGGATCCCGTTATAAATTATAAGAAACTATCTATAGGCTACATTGATGTTCTGTTTATGACCACGAGATGGCGCCAAGTTAATTGAGTCCATCGGGTGAAGGAACGTGTTTGCCAGTAACTTACGGGAAAGAATTATAGGCCTACACACTACACTGATTTTAGGGAGGTCTACTTAATAAGAGGATTTATATAGCACAGTCAATTTTGTAAAACACTTTCTAACCAACACTAACATATTGGTTATATGTAGCCTACTTCTCGCCTGCTACATCGCATAGCATAGCACTAGTCCTACTACATCCTCGTGTCGTGTCTGTTTGACGTCAGGTAAAATACAATTCTAACTTACGAATAATGTAACTTTTGTGGTTATCGAAATGCTTTTCAAACACTATAGAAATATATTGTTCTACTTGTATGTTAAAAAAGAATATGGCCTCTACCGTATAGTTTATATTTTATGTATATTATGTATATGACCTCAATGTAGGTCCCCATGGTAACACGAGTCCCCATGAGTCTGTGTGCATTCCACGGGAAAGAAACACACACACACACACACACACACACACACACACACACACCACACACACACACACACACACACACACACACACACACACACACAACACACACACACACACACCACACACACACACACACACACACACACACACACACACACACCAAAATCCATGACTTCACCAGTAGATGGCAGTAGGTGTCTGTAGCCTACCATTTACCAGCCATCACTATTCAATATAAACAAGGCTAATAGCCTATATTGTACATGGGCTCCTCATTTAAATAGCTAAAGGTAATTAGACCTACACTAAATGTACAAAAATCTTAAACACTATTCCAATACAAAAACACTATTCATTTCATCAGCCTGCTACCTCAGAAATTGATGTTTAAATAATATGTGATCACTGGATGTAGGAGTATTGCATTTGAATGTCTATATTTTCACAGGAGATGTAGGACCATTACCCAACAACCTGATCTTTTTAGAGTTGAAATCCTCAGAAATTGCACAACAGCAGTCAAAGACTCTTCTTGAATGAACATCTGGACCCAATCACCCTTCAACACCTGCAGATGTTTTCAGGTAGGGTAAGTTTAGGATACAGTACCCCCCCTCTGTATAGAAATGTTATCACAAAAACACATCAAGGTAGGTGGTAGTTAATGCACGTATTCAAGCTAAGTGAAATGAATGAATGGCTGATATGACCAACACATCTGGCCTTTGCCTTATATTGTTAAGGGGAGTTTCTCAAAAAATGTGTTTACTTCAAGGGGCCTATGCTTTTAAAAAGAAAAATGCCACTTTGCTGCAATTATGCATTTTTACATAAAAATGTAGTACACTGTTCAAGTTGCTGCCTTACATTTTTAAGTAGCCTACAATCAACTTGGGTGTTTAGGTCATTTCAACTTGTATTAAATTAAACTGACTTTAAAAAAAGTTAAATCTTCTTGTATAACTTTAAATGGCTTAACTTATTTCGATGAGTTAAAGTAATTTAAAAACATATTGTCATAACATATTGATCATATAATTTTTTACAGTGCACATATTAGATGAAATATACTGGTAAAGTTCCTGATCATTTTGTGATCATTTTTTAATTGCAGTTGTTTGATACCAAATAATTTAGCCCCCAAAACTCTTAAAATTAAAAGTCTTTGTGTTTCGATGAAGAACCTTAAACATCCATGTAACATTTCCATTTTACAAACAGTTCTTTATAGTGGAAACAAAAGGTTCTTTCCATAATTCAAATGTTCAAATCTGTTAACAGTTGTTCTTTGGGGAACCCAAAATGTTCATGCAAAAACTCCCTTTTGGAAACAACTCTTTGCTCCAAATAACTGTTCAAAAACGTGTAGATCCTCTATACTGTGACAGTGTGTTTTGTAGGATTAGCTTATGTGCGTATGTGCACTGCAGTAAACATCTTGTTGCCTACAATTATACTGTCTCCGCATGACTGCAGTGGATAGCGCGCAGCAGACTTTCATGCGCGTGCACATGGGCGAGAAGCACGCGCACGCATTTAACAAGGAATCATCGGTGTTCGGTTCTTTCACGAATATGATATGATGTTTCATTTACTTCAACATGCTCTCAACATCAGAAATAGCAGTGCATAAACGCCACGCATCTGCTCCAAATAGCAGCAATATAGTCATTGAAGCGATAAATATAACTTTACAATGTAGTTTTAACAGCTTACAAATTGAAATATAATCCTGCATATCAAACCGCGGGGATATAGGAGAAAACAAACGGCTTTGTATGGAGTTGTTTTGTTTTTATTATTTTACAGCATTTCTCCGAGTGCAGAGGTGTTTCAATAGAAGTTCAGACGCCCAGATGTCATATTAATTATTACACCCGGGAATGACTGGAACCTTCCCTGAGCCTAGAGTATCATGAAAGAAAGAGGGGCTTACAAAACGCTAATTGGACTCTGCAAATGCACTGACAGAGCATGGTGGATATGTTTCAGAGAGTCCCAGCCGGAGTGAATAGAACCCACGCTTCTTTTCTAAACGCCCTTGCTGCTCTAAAAAAGGAGAAGGGGGGAAAAGAGAGAGGGAGAGAAAAGAAAGTTGGAGGGGGCTGGGTGCTTGAATGCTGGCCTGATCTTGAATGCCTCAGCCAACTAAGAGAAATTACACAATTTATTGTCCCCCCTCCCTCTCCACTCCACATGCATCGCGCGCGCACACAACACCGACGCAGGCAAAGTCATTCAAACAAAGTTGGTTGAAAGTAATGTGCCATTATCATGCTATGAAAGAAGCGAAATTAATCGAGAGATATAATGCAAGTAAATAAATTGTCGGGAGCTTTTCTTGACGCGCGTCCACAAAATAACCCATCCGTTCCGCCTTTCCAGCTGTGATGATTTCTTTTAATGACTGGCCAAATTCATCTTGCTCTGATTTCCGAAAGATTCCCTCTCTATATGGAGCAATATTATATGACTGTAATGCGTTAACAATGTAACCGTTACCGTGACAATCGTGAATTCATAACTAAATTTGAGTCGAGTGAAAGCAAAGTGCTTTGAATGAGTTTGTTCGCCTCTGAATGGATGTGAACAAGTAGTTCTTATTCACTACAGCAGTTGCACATTGTTTGCTATAAGATCTGATTTATTTGATAAGTACATGATGATCGACATTTTAGAAAGCTTATAAACAGGATTCGTATGTGATTAAATAAGAGTAAATTGGGGTTCTCACAAACACGAACCATACGCCCAAAAATGTTGAAAGTAGGCTATTTGTTGTTGTTTTTTCAAACACCTGAAACCATCAGTCCTCCATACATTTGCTATTTTCCCCCCATAAATGTCAGGTCAGGGCAAGTTATCAAATATGTTTGAAAATAAATTGTTATCATTGATGCCAGCAGCTATTTGATGGCAATCAAATCTTTTTCTCTCCTTATAGGCTACATTTCTAGGAATTGTTTTTTTTTTCTTAAACTTTTTTCGTGATAAGCTGTGTCATGACAGGTTATATTCTGCCATTAGGCTATTATAAAAGCCTAAAATTTGAACAAATTCATGAACTTTCGAGTGTATATCGGTAAATACACTACAGTCCATCGTCTCCATAAACATGCTCGATTCTTTTTTCTTCTTCTTCTTTTTTTCTCTCAAGCTTTTTCCGTGTTTTAACATTATTAATCGCCAGTGACGCTTTTCTCAATTAAGCGCCATAATGAAAAATCGAAATGCGCCCTTGTTTAATTTTACAAGGTCACGGGATGCATTTATTGCAGCTCGAAGTTAAGTGTGTGCGTGTGTTTGTTCTCCGAGAAACACTTGTCATAACCGAAAAACACCTCTAGTCATTCTTTACGAGAAGTTGTTTACTCAGTGGCAGGAGCGGCACGCGCCTGGCGTACGCAACGCAAGCGCATCTCAGGGGGCGTGGTCAGGAGAACGCGCGGCGGGCCGTCGGCGTATTGAAAAGGCCGCGCTGTTTCCATCTCCTAACTCAGAACAGGTCGAGAGTCCGGAGCACCCCTGCCCATTGAAGCCACACGTGAACGCCACGAGCAAGACGCACGGCCACTGGGCAGTCCAAAGAAACTTTTGTGCTTTCCCTCGCTCTTTTTTCCCCATCCACGAAATGGACATCACTGCCAAGATGGAAATAAGCGTAAACCAGCAGCAGTTCATGGCACCTGCCTGCTTTTTTGCCTCCCAGGGCATCCAACTCAGTCCGACCGACAGCCAGTGCAGCAACAAGTCCGCATCGAAGCAGGCGAAGAGGCAACGCTCATCCTCCCCGGAGCTGCTCCGGTGCAAAAGGAGGCTCAACTTCGCCGGCTTCGGGTACAGCTTGCCACAGCAGCAGCCGCACGCGGTGGCCAGGCGGAACGAGAGAGAACGCAATCGGGTAAAGCTGGTGAACAACGGCTTTGCTACTCTCCGCGAACACGTTCCCAACGGAGCGGCGAACAAGAAGATGAGCAAAGTGGAGACGCTGCGCTCGGCTGTGGAGTACATCCGCGCGCTCCAGCAGCTCCTGGACGAGCATGACGCGGTGAGCGCGGCGTTCCAGTCGGGCGTCCTGTCACCCACCATCTCCCAGAACTACACGAATGACATGAACTCTATGGCCGGTTCGCCCGTGTCCTCTTACTCTTCAGATGAGGGCTCCTACGACCCTCTGAGTCCAGAAGAACAAGAGCTCCTGGACTTCACCAACTGGTTTTGAACGTTCGTGGAAGGTTCGTATGAATCAAAAAATCATTATTGCAGCTCTTGCTGCGCTTTTACTATTTTGTTGTTTATGCAAGATATTCACCATGACATGTTCTCTTCCTAGGAAACGCATAAAAATCTCAGCACTCACTTGGGAGGAACTCGGATGTCCTCCAAGAACACAGCACTGCGTTTGCGCTGCAGTCCGGTTCGGATAGACTCGAATCCACACCCAGAGATGGCCCATGCATACCGGCAAACCACGGGTCCCGAGTGTCAAAGAGCCAAAGGACTAAAAGGGAAGAGCGGGAGACTAGTCCTTCCAGCGCATTCGCCCAAGAAATCTATTTTAAAATGACTTTCCACGACACTGTGGCATATAAACAACAATAAGCAAACGTTGTTCTTTACCTATGCTAATGTAATCAAAGAAGGTTTGCCTTGATAGACCCCCTCACAACTCTAATATGCTTCCAACTTGGCGAATTTTATTATATGAAGTTCTATTTGTATAAAATGTTTTTTTTTAAATATATTAAGCTATTTTTGTATGTAAGAGATTTATAGATGGTTTTGTACACATTCATTTTAATATGTATATATTTTTACCTATAGCTTGCCGTAAATTGCTCTCGCTTATTCAGACTTATAGTCTCAAATGCATCGCAGCTGGCAATTCCCTTTACGGTTGTGGGGGGTTTAGAGGAGTTTAATACTCAAGAGTTTAAATTTCAACACCAACGTGTCTTATTTAATAGGAATTATAATTGCAATTGTAATATGACTCGAAGTGATCAAAGGTTATGCAGCTATTGTCCAAACGGAGGTGTTTTGTGTCTCCACACTGTTCCACTTTGCCTTTACAATGCTGGGGTTTGCATCTTTCAGAAAATAAGAATATGCCTTATCTCCATATTTTCTACAGTTTAGTCTCATAATAAAAGTTTCTAAAAGAAACATGTTTTCTTGAGTTTGCTTGTGTATTGCAACCTTGATGATTACTGAAAGCAAATTTATAAGAACACAATCAAGTGTCAAGAGTAGATTTTCGTTGCACATTTTCTTTTTTTATGGGCATCAAAAGTGATAAGCCTGCTTATAAGCCTCGGCAGTCTGCCTGTTGTCAGGCAGGAGGAGACGTGACCAGCATACTGGACCGTTTCACAGACTGCATGCGCTCATAATGAATGCCAATTTGGAGAAGACAGCACTTTTGGAAAATAAACATATTGTTGGCTCACCCTACTAACACTTTTGTGGGTCAGAATGGCAGAGAGAGGAACAAGGACTCACATGAGAGTGTATAAACATAAGATGGCTACTTGCTTTTATTTAATAATTATAAAAACAATGTTTTACTTAAAACGCTTGTTAAAATACTAATAAATACAACTTTTGTGGACGCAAAGGGCCAGATGGTTCTTAATATATAAGAAAATATTTGTTAAGCAAATAGCGTTTACAGATATTATGATTTTCGTATTTTCTCTTCTTTTTCGTTTTTTTTTCTTTTAACCTACAATCTGGACAGTTACACCATCTAGGACATTTTAACTTTAGGCCCAGCAAAAATATCAAAATAACTTTTCATTCAGAAATTGTGAAAATGTAATTCATATTCAAGTAATTTTCTTTTGCGTTTTAATGAAAAACTTCAAATATCCTAAAACACGAGCGTGACGTCACTGACCCAAAATACAAACGTATTTAATAAAACACTTTTGTTAAGTCTACACATAAATAACTCACAGTCGTGAAGTTTAAAAAACAGTCGTGGAGTTTGACAGGTAAAGTGTGTGTGCGCGCGGGGCGGGCGCGTGCCTGCTGTAATGAATTGAAAGGCTCTGTTCGCGTGTGTGGCGCTCGAGTGGAGTCGGCTGAAGGCGCGTGTGCCTTTCTGACAACAGCGCGCGACACGCACTCAACAACTGCCCCTTTAAAAACACGGCGTCTGGAAGCGAGTGCTGTATACAAGAGGCAGGTGTTGAAGAAGAAAAAAGCATGTCCCAGACGAAAGTACCGCGAGCATTGTTTAGGGTAGGCTATAGACGAAGTACCCCAGCTTATCAATCAGCCAAAGTTTTACGCTTATTTTAGATTCAAAACAATGTTCTTATTTTTAATTAGCTCGACCAGACAGGTTCGTAGCTAGTGGGCTGAAAGTTAGGAATAAACTCTCATGGCAATTCGAATCTATTTTACAATCTATTGAATCTATTGTTAATTCGCATAAAACCTTATCTCGTTCTTACTATTTCGTACGATCCACTTACGTTTCCGTTTAGGGGTGCCTTCAGGCTTACATATTTTTCTTTCTAAAAAATCGTAGGCTACTTTTCCGTACGATTCACATAAATTGATAAGGAACTGTCAGAGAAGTCAACAACTGTATTTACATTTTGTTTTAAAACAGATCAAGTCAGTTGTCCCAGAATTCCTTGCGACTGTGTGACTCACTGTGACCCAACTTCTATGCCATGTTAAACCACCATCCAAAATGGATGGGTCTGAACTGTCAAATAGCTTGGGAAATCAATTTTTGCACTTATCCATCATCAGTCGCTTGACCGAGCATCCTCTTATTGCAGCATAGCCTACTGGACCCATTTGTCAGTTACATTTCAATAGATAGAGCTTCATATCTATCTGGTGTGAAATTAATTTGGGGAAGAGCGGCAATTCTTTTTTTCCCCCTCTGAGTCCTTAAAAAATCAATAAATCAGGATCTCTGAGATGGAGGAAACACATTTTCCACTTGATTTTCTGGCTTCTTATGTCGGTCACTGAAAGATAAGCTGGGAAAACATAAATGATGGATTCTATCCAATAAGTTACAGAATAATTGTTGGTTTGCTGGAGTAAAGCTGCATAACTAAACACACACAGAAAGCAATGGAAATGTCTTGCTTAAACTTTTCCGTTCACCTGTTGTGAATGCGCTTTGTGTCTAACCTGAAAATTCAAGCCACCAATTTCCTTTACAAACTATTCATGCTCAATCTGAACTGTGTCCAAGGGAACGGTAAGCAACGAAGTGTGTGTAGTTGTGCGCACAGCCCACTGGAGCCTGTCCGCGTGTCCATCCCTTTGTGGCAGAATGTTGCCTCCTCATTATGCCATGCCTGAATAGAACGGGAGCGGCAGCATGTAACCCACACTGATTAGCGATCCGGGCCCCTCTGATGTTCTCTCTGTTGAAATTCATGGGGACTTCTTGTTATCACTCCTCTCCAGCCTCCTTTCATTCTCTTTGAAAGTGCTCCCATCCTTGCCTCTCAACTTCTTCAACAGACTTTGTAAATCTAAAGACGCAGACTGTTAGACAGCACTCACTTCCTCATGAGTGCCCAGAGAGCTTTTCACGACTGTCCAATCTCTAACAGAGGACTGCGGTCATTTCTTTAGGCTAAATGAGACCGGTCGTTCTCAGTTTTTCTCGCTACCTCGATCCTTTTCAGTTTTTCCCCCTCTCTTCTCTTTCTTATACAAATGCTCACTTTTGTTATGTCTGAATGTGACGGTGCTCTACATGCTTGTCAAAGCTCTTCTGTCCTCTTTCCCTATGAGTCCTAGTTATGGCGAGTGATTATCAGTGATGATAGGATGTTTGACGACCATGTTTGCACAAACTTTTTGCTCTCTAGTCTGTACACCAAATTGTGAATTACATTTAATAAAGCCTCTAGCCTGCATGAAATATGAGCTGCTCGACTGTGGCCATGAAGAGTGCAGAGCAAACAGTGTTTCAGTACCACAGACAGCACTCCTCTATGTTCAGCATTGAGGACTCTGGCCACTGATGCAGTCTTTTGCAGTAAATGAAATCCTATGGCCTATTTTTCATGAAACAGAGTGAAGTTTTGTCATTTTGACAACACAGTCAGTTCTGACCTTTTTTTCTTTTGGAGAGTTATTGACATGGATGGTGAAAGAATAATTAACAAAGCATTGTTGTAGTTCATTTTTATTGATGCAGGTTAAATGGGACACTTAAACATAATAATTTTGATCAGTGTTTGTTTCCATATTTATTACTTCTGTACTTAGTGCTGATTTTTTCAGCCGTATTCACTTCACTGTGATCATTTCACAATTCACTGTATTCACTTTATAAAATATAATATAATGTAATATAAAGAAATATTTCATGAGCACAAAATCAGCAAATTAGAATGATTTCTGAAGGATCAACTGACAATGAAGACTGGAGTAATGATGCTGAAAATTCAGGTTTGACATCACATGAATAAATTACATTTTAAAATATATTCAAATAGAAACAATTATTTTAAATTGTAATAATATTTAAGTTTTTTTTACTGTATTTTATTTTCAAATAAATGCAGCTGTGGTGAGCCTAAGAACAACTTTCAAAAAATTTCAAATCTTGCGAAACCTAAACCTTTTTCAGATAGTGTGTGTGTTGTGTGTGTGTGTGTGTGTGTGTGTGTGTGTGTGTGTGTGTGTGTGTGTGTGTGTGTGTGTGTGTGTGTGTGTGTGTGTGTGTGTGTGTGTGTGTTTTATGTTTTGCACTGGAGTTAATATGACATAACCATTGGGGCAAACAGTTCTTGTTGATACCATCACAGGTTACTGGAGTCATCGAAGGGGTTGGCGATCACCGAGTTGTGGATGAGGATGAAGAGAGGCAGGTGAGCAAGGAAGTCGAGAAGGTCGAGGGAGCGCAGATTGCGAAGTTCCCGTCTTACCGACGCCTCGTGCTCCGGCCTGATGCCCCCTGCCTTGAGCTCCACTAGGAGTTGCTCTGCCTCAATGCAGCCCTCTGGCGCCCCAGCGCCCCCTGTCTGGGCCTCCAGTAAGAACAGGAACAACTGCTGTAGAACAAGCATGCATACTCAGGTCAGTACAACAGCATCAATGTATTTAATGTCAGATCTTATGACACTTACATTAGGCATGTATGTGCACTGGATTTCAATATGAATATTCTGGATATATTTTGATTAATTAGGTTTTATTTTGAGTGCTTTACTGTTGCAGTACTTTACTGTTGCAGTGCTTTACTGTTGTACTTGCACTCCTGGGCAAAGAAAAAAAGGGCCAAGCCTAAATTTACTAAATACTAAGCTTTTACCACAAATTATTGTTCAGGAAAATGGCGAAATTCAAGCAAATGCACTAATTAAAAAGCCATTGCTGTCTCAGAAATACATCAAATAAAAAATAAAGATTTGGCAGAGTATGGGAAGTTGTCTGTGGAGTGATGAATCACAGTGAAACATAAATGCATCTCTACCACAGTGAAGCATGGAGGAAGAGGTGTCATTGTGTGTGGAGCCTTCTTAGCTGCTGTAATGGGGAGCTACTTCACTGTGAAAAGTAATTTAATGCTTTGGAGTACAGGAGAATATTTCAGAATGTCTTGCTTCCCACAAATTAAAAGTTGTTATCTAAAGAGGAATGATCAGATGTTGCTTTTCAACAAAACAATGCTCCTGCCCAAATCGCAAAGACAACCAAGTAGTAGCTTGAGAGCAAGTCCATCAGACTCATGTTTTGGCCTGTCAGAGTCCAGATTTGAACCCTATAGTGAATATTTGGTCTCACATTAAACTCAAACAAACTGGGAGACATTTGAACTGTTTGAAACCATTAACATTGAGTGGAACAACACTGACTCTCCTTCCTGTAAAAAGCTGTTTGCAAGTTTACCCACATGGCTTAAACATTCACAGAAAAGTGAAGGCTATTTCGTATTTGTGCAATTATCTGACCAGGGATTTGAGATTAAAATGTTGAAAACCATTAACAGACCACTAAATATTTTGCCATTTTTGGTTTGGTCTTTTTTTATTTGTGTGCCAGAAGTGTAGTACAACCAAAATAAAATAAAATAAACTTTTTTTAATCAACTCTAATTACAAGCCATGTTCCTGGGCTTTAACTTGTGGTACATACAGTAGCAGCACGAGTCTATACATATAACCCTCCATTCACATTGTGAGGGAATACATTCATTTGTCCCGAGTCATCACCTATTGAACACTTCTGGATAGCCAGGGCACTGATGTCCCTATAACCTGTATGTTTGTGTGAGAGAGGGAAAGCGTATGCTTCATGGGTTCACACGTGTGCCAGAGGGGGCTCAAATTACAGCGGCCTTTTCCTACTCTTCTGTGAGCGCACCTGTTTGCACAGTTAAATGCATCCGAGGTAATGACTAAAAGTGAGTGTGTGTGTGTGTGTGTGTCCTGTAATCCTCTGGCAAAGTGCCCACTCCTCTCTCCTCTCCCTCGATAACAATTCAAGCCCAGCTCACTCTGTAATTAGCCTCCCCTCTCCACCTAACCCTTAGACCAGGCAGGGGCTCAGTTTCCCCAGCCTCCGCCATCAACTTTTATGTCTCTACTCTTTTCAGCAGCCGGCCCTTTCTGTTCAATGGGTCTGGTCGGGTCTTTCCACTGAATGGCCACCTTATACCTCTGCTTTATCCGAGATGAGCAGTATGTCTTTGCTTGATTACAGAGCACGCTGCACTGGATGTACACTGACGGCCACTTTAATGAGATTACAGCCTGTAATCCATGAATACGAGGGAGGGGGAAAGGCTGAAGGAAAAATGAGAGAAATTGCCATTTCTCTTTTTTACTCTGGCTCTCAATGAACATGCGAGGTGCTTGACGGAAACAGCTAGTTTTACTAAAGCCCGCGTTTGAGTTGGCCTTAAAAGTGTTTTATGGTCTCCATTTCACTGTAATTAGTTCCTACTGAGAGAGGGAGAGGGAGAAAGAGGGACAGAATTGCCAAATGAACAGGAACAGTTTGCTATGAAGCAGGTATGACAGATGACGATAAATATCATTATTGTCAATAGAAAACAAACCTTGGCTTTATAAAGCTTCATCTCCAGAGATTTGAAATCCATCTTGCTGACGAGGGAGCGCATGAAATCACTGTGAATCAAAAGAGAAGTCTCTGAGATTTTTGATATTTAATCAAATTATATATATATATATATATATATATATATATATATATATATATATAAATATATACTAATTATATATATATAAAAATTATGAGAAAAAAAATCATCCAAATTTATCAGAGGTTGATGGGGTAATCAGCGTATTTTGGCGGGTACTTTTCCCAACAAAATCATGTGGCACGTTGTTTTGGGTGGGGGTGAGGGGGCAATGATGCTAAAGTGTTCTGAGCCCATTGTGGTTGCTCATTATGGCCTGTCCCCTAAAACAATGACCTCGGACACAGGGCCAACCCGCCACTATAACGGATAAATAAAACCCTGCCCCAGTGTGAGGAGGGTGTTTAGGGGACACGCTCTGGAGCAATGTGACCAATACACATCCACACAAATATACACTTGCACGCACACACACTGAGATAATTGCTCAGAGGCAGCGCCTATTCAGTCGGGACAGAACTCCACTGTCCAGCGTGTGGCACAACGATGGTCATCCCTGTGCTAACGAGCCCCTCCGTTCAGAGAGCATGCTGGGAGGAGAATAGCTGCTGGTACGCCACCCTCAGACAAACCACTATTGGCCCGTTCATCCGGGCTTGCGGTGAGACAGGGGGTTTGATGGGAATGAAGGGAGACAGGCCAGCTAATGATCATTAATTGCACTTGGTTTGCAGAAAAAGAGCCCAAACTGCACCGTGGATAATAGCCGGGGCAAAAGAGAGCGCACAAGAGACAGAGAGGAGGATAATAGCAGCTCTAACCCATTTCTATTGTTGCGCCCCATCACCGCGGACCTCGTGCTTACGTAATTGCCAAAGTTTTGGCGGTTCTGGCTGGGGGGTTTGCAAGATATGGTTGGATTTTGGAGGGGGGCAGACGGGTGACCCACTTAAAGTTTGGGTGGAGTTGTTTTGACAAGCAGGTTTTGGCGGTAAGTGTGTTTATGTTTTGGACTGGGTCAGAGAGTGCAAGAGAGAGAGAGAGGCGGGATGCTAAAGGAGGTCGGTTCAGGTTTCCCTCCGTTTTTTCATTCTGAATTGGTGCAATGAGTCCAATTAAGCCATAGATTTACTGTTCTCGTCACTGGAACTGAACCCGTAGACACTCAGGCCACAAGCAGCCCACCCAGGATGCGTCTACCTTCCAACCCACAAAAATCACACAGGTGGATGAAAAAACGTTGTTTTGAGGGATTGCTGCTGCTAATATCAGCCTCTGTATGGAAATGCAGTGGTTAATCACATGAACAGCTCCAGGAGAAAGTGCCAAAGCACTGACAGATGGCGAGAGCAAAAGGTGACAGGAGAGATTTTGGACATTCACGCCAAAAAACAAGCAGTCGGACTGGATTTTGTCATTCTACGAGGGTTATTATTACCACTGTAATGAGTGGACATGGGTGTATATCAGCTAATGAATGGGGTCAAATCCATATCAGGGTTCAGAAGAGGTTGATGGAAAAGGTTAAAGCACATAAATGTCCCTATTGTGTCCATTCCAAAGAAACAGCCTTGTTCCTTTTCATTTGTTGCATTTGTCCACTAGCATAGGGAAAGGCATCGCTCACATGCTCAAAGAGCAATGCCGTAAATCAGCGAAGAGGCGTGACCCCAAATCCCCTCGCACACATAACCCAGGAAACCCAGAATGGGCCCCTGCGTTGAGTGGAAGCTGTTAAAGATCCTAAAAAAAGTGAGCAGGAATGAAAGAGCCTGTGTGTGGGAATCTCTGGCATATGGGCTGTAGTGTAGCATCACAGCCAAATGCCCCCAAACCCTCATCACAGTAATGGACTTCAACACGACACACGACCGCCCAGGCTGTCATGGGTCACCCTCGAATCGCATGGCAGAAAGACAAGTGCTGGTGTGCAGGGACATTGTGTTGTATTATTGTAAAATTGAATGGTATAGGTGGTACAAACAGATACACACAATATTCGGTCCCCCATGTGCTGCTACACACAAACACTAATGAACTACCCATCCTTATTTATGGAAGGTCAGTGACTCCTCTTCTAATGCTATTGTGTGTGTTGAATGCTTGGCCGGTCGACTCACTCTAATGTGGCTATTTTCTGAGCCAGACTGGCCACCACAGCAAACAGGCGCAGATCCGTAAGGCCTTCTGTCACTCTGAAATCAACCAGCTCCAGAATCTGAGAACAAATCCTATACTTATTTAAATACATATAAATATATATTTAAAATAATATTTTTCAATGCAAACACAACACTTTCTTAATTGTTTTATTTTTATATTTCAATTTTTATTTTATTATATATAAAACATAATAGTAATAATGGTATTAGCAATACAATTTTATTATTTAATTTTTATAGGCATAATTATTATAGATAAGTGAAACATTACCTAAATAGATAAAAAACAAAACAAAAAACAGGCAGTAACTGAATTTAAAAGAGATGTTTAGCCATCATGGCAGTAGTAATGAATTAAATCAAAATGATCAAATGATGCATGAGTCTCACAACCACAGGCTTATATTCAGTTGTATGGTGTAGACAAGTTTGTTTGGTGTAGATAAGGGCCCTGCAAGATGAGGAATTCTACTGTGCAAACTACGTTCGGCACAGATTTTCAGGGTGTGTTTGCGCTGTTACTTTGATTTGCATGAATCCTTTAGTGAATCCGGTGCTAAAACAACACAGACAGTACATGCAAATGAATTGTGCTATCAGTGGTCAAATAATTTTTTGTGAATTGCCTCCAGACATTGATGTAAAAAAAAAAAAAAGAGACGGGCAGATCATATATTTTTCTGTGAAGGCAGTGTTTACCCTGTACACATATATTTCCTCTTCTTCAGTCAGAAGTTCTGGGGGAATGATCTCTTTCAGGGCAAGTAGCACTTGGAAACAGCTCAGATACCCATCTCCATCGCTATCAGCCTGCAGGCATACAGTAAAAGACAGTTAAGTGATTGCTGTCATTACTAATATGAAAATGAGCAAAACAGTTCTTTTTTGATGTGAAAATTGTGGGATTTGAGTTTACTCACGGCCTCAAACGCCCTTTTGTACACTGACAGCTTCTCCTGATTGAGTATGCAGTACTTTGCCAGAAAATCGACTGCAAAACAAGCACACAATACACAACAGTTACCTTGAACTATGATAAATTAACAGCATTTATACATACATACATACATATATATATATATATATATATATATATATATATATATATATATATATATATATATATATATATATATATATATTATATATATAACACTTGTTTAACTATTAAATACAGGTAAATAAACTAACAAATACAACCTTATTTTAAAGTGTTGAAGTTACATTTATTGCTAAATGTGGATTTACCATGGTAATTTTAGTTTTCTAGAAAGTTTAAGTTTAGTCTAGAGTGAAAGGAAAAATAGAGTCTACTTTAAGATTATTATAAATACTAAAGATTTATAACCAAAAACACAGTACAACAGTAGTATTGTGAAATTTTATTGCAATTTAAAATAACTGTTTCTTTGAATATATTTTATTCCTGTGACGGCAAAGCTGAATTTTTGGCATCATTACTCCAGAATTTAGTGTCACATAATCCTTCAGAAATCATTCTAATATGATGATTAGATGCTCAAGAAACCTTTTGCATGATTGTCAATGTTGAAAACAGTTGCTGCTTGATTAATAAAACATTCAGAACAGCATTTATTTGAAATAGAAATCTTTTGTAACACTGCAAATGTCTTTACTGTCACTTTTGATCAATTTAGTGCTGCCTTGTTGAATAAAAGTATTAATTAAAAAAAACATCTAGCCTGAAGAACAACACCATAGAAAAGCTAAAGCCATGTATTTTACTATTTACCATCAATTAAGTCAGGGAAGTACAGGGAAAGGCAGAAACTCAACCATTTGAGGGGCTGACAGATGGGAATGACTAAGATGAGTTAGGAAAAGAGGATCAGAACCGAAAAGTTAAAAAGAAAAAGAAGGAATTGGGAGGAAAGAAATCTGTGGAGAGCTCATTTAAGCTGCTGCCACTCCAATACATGAAACAAACGAGAATGATAGACAGAATCCACTGAATAATAGATCTATTCATCAGCGAGGCAGAAGAATAGGGAGGAAAGAGTTGATATCAGTGTGGATTTAAAGCACTGGGCCCAATGAGCTGCGGCCTGCTCACAGGGGTCCGATTCAATCTGCCATTTATCAGCTTACCCCTAATCAAACCCGGGCCTTGCATGGCCTCTTCCATTCTCATGCAAAGTGTTACATTCGCATGTAGTCAACTTGACTTGTTAAGGCCTGATTGATCAAAACCTCTCGGTCCAGAGACGCACATCTGTTTGCAAATAACTGCGGCTAGCGAGAGCTCTGGTGTCACCCCGGTCCCTCGGCAGCGCTTGGGTTTAGCTTCAAATCTGAAACAGTGATCTGTTCGGATCATTGAACTGATCTGTATTCACTGACTCTCGCTTTATCTGCAATCTGTCTCAGATGCTCCCAAGACACTGAATCTGCTGGCCTGGTCCTGCTGCCACTGTCTAGATCTGATCTGTCTGGGTCGCACATGTGTATTGGTCTGGATTTTCACTATATGAGACATGCAGCTAGGACACTTTTAGAAGTGTGTGTTCTACATGTGTAGTAAAATATGTCTGGCCATGGAAAAAGCATGCTTGATGCAGCCAGAGTTAGGAGAAGGAGAAGCAGGTTTTAAATTGTGGCATGTCCTAACTTGTTTCATTTATTTATTAATTTGCTTATTTTATATATGTACTTTATTTATTTATCCAGTTCACATTGCTCAAACCACTTTTAAGCTTAAACTTAATTTATTTATTTTTGCTCATTTAATTTTTTTTCTGTCTGTCTATCTTTATTTTTTCAATCCATCCATCCATCCATCCATCCATCCATCCATCCATCCATCCATCCATCCATCCATCCATGCTCTTGGCATTTCTTTCTATTTTAGTATAAACATAGATTTATGATTAAAACAAGAAAAATGTTACCCTCTTATATTAATAATATTTATTAATATAAGGAAAATAAACAGATATTCTTCTTAATAAATAAATCTTCAATAGTCAAAAGTTTATTTTAAAGTCTGAAAGTATGATTTTGTTTTATTTAAAATGTATCTAGTGGGTTATCTAAAATATGACCTAAGGATTTTAGATCACTGCTACTGGAAAACATAAAAACACAGATTAAGAAAATTATTATTGCTGTTTTGTTGTTGTTGTAAAAAAGTCATTTTTGTAATCTGTTTTGATGAAGTCACCTACAGTCTGGTTTAAAAATGAAACGCACTCTGTGGTATTTTTGTAGGCATATCAGTTAAAATTTTCCTCACTTAGTAAAATATTAAGCATGTATACATATCTATTTACACCTGCACCACTTTCTGACTGTCTGTAGCTCCACCAAATTCCTTATTTTACCTCCTCCCGAGGCCTTTGAACTTCACTATTCTCTTTTAAACTCCACTATACATGTCTTTTACCCCACCAGAGTGCTGCATCCCAACTGTGTGTTGTGTGTGTGTGTGTGGGCTTATGTGTGTGTATGGGGAAAGGTGCTGATGCTGAGAGATCAAGGGAACACAAAGGTGCAGTGGGGGAGGGGGAGGAGAGGAAACGTGGGGAAGGGGGTGGGGGGGGGGGGGGGCACAAAGCTCCTGGGCTAACGCCTCCCGCCTGATAGCCTTATCTGATTCTGCTTCAGCGGCTGATGGCTTTTTTTTCCACCATGGGCTTTGCTGCACACAGGTTGGGCCCTTTGGTGTGAAGCCTAGCAGAAAATGTTAATCAAGAGAAGAAGTCTTAAAAAAAAGAGGTGGAGAGAGAGAGAGACAGAAAGTGAGATTGCAATAACAGAACTTCTCTCGTAATCTGTAATGGGAGTGACGGCAATTCAGTAGCAAATAGAAGCCATGGAAAAAGGGAAGTGTGACAGGGGTGACGAGAGCCGGGCGACTTGCACCCCGTCAACCATATTTGCACGTTTGTGCTTTGTTGCTCTCTTTTTTTTTTGACAGAGTCACTCCTCTACGAGGGCTGACGGCCTCAAGCCGGAATCATTCTGTGCAAAAGGCTGAAGACGCCATAGAAAACTGCAGTCACATCCCATTTAACACTCACTCTTCAGGACAGAACTTCACAGCTGTTTCACTGCAATGCACTGATTGCACGTCTTTTCACGTCTATAGCCAATGAATAATGGATGTTCATTTTTGCTATTCAGGTGTACAGTTATTTATTATCTGTCTTAGAACATAATAGGCTCAACTTTTAACTTTTCTTTATTTTGCATTTGTCATGAAGGTCAATGATGCTACATTCTGACACACATGTGTGTTTGTACGCACTCCCGCTCAAAAATAACACTATCATCCATACACAGAGACTCATTGTGCTTTATGGGGGCCGTTTTGTTCCCGTGTTTGTTTGTGTTCTATATTTAATCCTGAAGCTTAATTGTTTATGTTCATCATCATTCAGAAAGACTCCCTTACATAGTTTACTAATAAGGTCAAACTGAATCTGCAGACTATGACCTCTTTTCTCAGATTGGGGTTGCTCTACATACAGTAAATGTTAAATAATGACAGTAGCTATCAAAAACGATGTGCTGAGCGCAATAACGGTCAAACCATGAAAACCTTCAACTGTTTCAACTAAGCACTTTTCAGCCTTTTGGATTTTTGAAAATAAACTTTCTTAAAGCACATTTCATCCATTTCATTTGTGAAATGTCCAACAGTGGACATGCAGAATTTGACATTTATTTCATGAACATTTCCACCACATAGTCATTTCCACCAATTGTGTTTAATTCTGGTGGAAATACTTTTTTTTTGGAAAAAATGGAAGGCTCTTCCCATAGCATTTACTGCATCTTAAATGCATACAATTAAAGAATATTTTCACACCTAAATTTACATATTTAAAGTGATATTTCCCCGGTTTTGTTTTTCGTCTCAAGCTCTCTGCTGTCACTGTTTCCTTTTGCTAAAACTTTATTAGGGCCTGCATTTTTGTAAAAGGTGGAAATTATGCCAAAACTGACAGACTTTTTTTTTTTTTTGTTGTGTGTGGGTGTGTGTGTGGGGGGGGGGGGTTGTTCGGTTTATGTGATTTATGAGGACACAAATTTGTATAATGACATGTGTATTACACTGGTATTACAACTTATGGGTGGTTTATGAGGACACTTCAAAAGTCCTCATAAATCAATGGCTTAAAAAACAATGTTTTATTAAACATTTTAAAATGCAGCATGTCTCCTGTGATGGGTAGGTTTAGGGACAGGGGCAGTGTAGGGGGATAGAATATATAGTTTGTCCAGTATAAAAACCATTACGCCTATGGAGAGTCCTCATAATGCTGTTGCACCAACAGCATTATGTGTGGTGTGTGTGTGTGTGTGTGTGTGTAAATTGGTAAATCATTTTATATTTATTTTAATAAATACTCAAAGAATTTCTGACTTTAAATAAAGTAAAAAAAAATCATAATCTAATGGTCTGGAACAAGGATACAACAAAGTCTATAATTTTTTCATATAGCAGAAAAAAAAAATTCTATTACAATATGAAACATAAAAAGTGCCTGTAGCTGCTACATCTTTGACACTTAATGGTTTCCAAACATGCAATTGAAAAAATCTATATAGAATTTCCCGTTTCAAATTTTGTGTCTGATCTTACAGTTTTTTTCAATTGCTAACAAGCGCTTACCCATACTTCAGATACTTTTTCTAAACTCTTAACACAGACTCACACATATAAAACACAATTGGCCAAATGGATAATTTTCTTCTCAAAAACACATTTTGTTAAATATATACTAACTCTTCATTTCAAAACAGAACACATCTTTCTCTGCACACACTAACTTTACCAAAACACTGGAAATCTGACTCAAAATGAAATTATTCTGTCAAAGAATAACACTTGTTTTCACTTCACAAAGTACATGCAGTCAATCAAAGTACACCAGGTTTCAAAATACTGGCTATTGTTGACATTACAAAAACTGCATAGACTTTTATGTTTCGGTTTTATAGGTATTTGCATGCAAAACATGCAATCCACGGTTTTTACACTAAATTTCTTGGTTGGGAATTGTATGTCCACATGTACAGTAATGTTCACATTCAAAAGCAATCTCTTAAAGCAAAAGCAATCTCACCTCCTTTACTGTTTACTACAGGAGGTGCAGTAGAAACTCGGTATGATAGAACAGAATTTTTTTACAGTATTGCTTACAATGGTATGATAGAACAGAATTTTTTTTACAGTATTGCTTACAATGAACAAAATATCCATGAAACACACAAGAGCATTCTGAACAAAAAAGCAACAGCAAAAAGCCCAGATAAAAAAAGGGGGTGGGGGGGGGGGGGACTAAAAAAAGCACAAAATTACTGTATCTAATCTCTGTGATTTTCAGGGTTAGGCCACATGTTTTCATCAACATCACATCTGGTATTATCCAAGGCGATGCACCTGGGATAAAACCGCTTGGTATTGCACCTCACTACACCTCTCACTGCACCTCTCACTGCACCTCTCACTGCACCTCTCACTGCATCTCTCACTGCTCCTGCATCTCTCACTGCATCTCTCTCACTGCTCTTGCATCTCTCACTGCATCTCTCACTGCATCTCTCACTGCTCCTTGTCTCTCACTGCTCCTGCATCTCTCACTGCATCTCTCACTCCTCCTGCATCTCTCACTGCATCTCTCACTGCTCCTGCATCTCTCACTGCATCTCTCACTGCATCTCTCACTGCTCCTGCATCTCTCACTGCATCTCTCACTGCTCCTGCATCTCTCACTGCATCTCTCACTGCTCCTCGTCTCTCACTGCTCCTGCATCTCTCACTGCATCTCTCACTGCATCTCTAACTGCTCCTGCATCTCTCACTGCTCCTGCATCTCTCACTGCTCCTGCATCTCTCACTGCTCCTGCATCTCTCACTGCTCCTGCATCTCTCACTGCTCCTGTATCTCTCACTGCTCCTGCATCTCTCACTGCTCCTGCATCTCTCACTGGATCTCTCACTGGATCTCTCACTGGATCTCTCACTGGATCTCTCACTGCATCTTCTCACTGCATCTCTCACTGCATCTCTCACTGGATCTCTCACTGGATCTCTCACTGGATCTCTCACTGGATCTCTCACTGGATCTCTCACTGCATCTCTCACTGCATCTCTCACTGCATCTCTCACTGGATCTCTCACTGGATCTCTCACTGGATCTCTCACTGGATCTCACACTGGATCTCTCACTGCATCTCTCACTGGGCCTGCTCTTCTCCCTGAACCCCTTGCTCTTATTCTTCCTCGTCCATACATTACAGTGTTTGTCTTTTTCTGTTTCTGTTTCCAAAAACATCGCTCCTCAAAGTCCTCCTTTTACTGTATAAGTGTCAATGTAATAGAAAAAATAACCCCTGCCACTGAGACTGAGCCAGACTGGAATCAGTTGTGGTTGGCCCAGTTTACCCAACATAAATCAGCTGTGTGTCAATAATTCAATGGTTTGTTTATTTTCAGCTGAAATATATAAATATGTTGTTTTTGAACTGATATCATTGCAGAACAAGAAGTTTTTATACTGTATCTAAGGTTTGGAATATTGTTTTTGCTATTGTGGGATGGGTGTGTGTTAACATTTGTAAATACTCAAAACAATCCATTATTTTGTTGGGAGGTATAGCTTGTCTGTTAAGAAAAATGTAAAGCATTGTGGAAATGTGTTCACTGACTGCATAATTATGGTTGAAAACGAACATGAAATGTTGAATGGTATGGTCACAAAAGACCGATGCTAGTGCTAACTGTGTTTAGAGTTTTGAAAATGTGACCCAAACTGATTGACAAAATGCTTGTTTGCGAATGTAAAAAAACTGTAAAGAGATATGAGGTCCTAAAAGTATTTGGGCACTAAGACTCACTTCGAAAAGTATGAATTTGATTGCATTGACCAAAATTATCAAAATGAAATGGCAAGAAAGAAATATACCACAAGCCAATCTTTCAAACAAACCCTTTCATAAAAAAAAATTTAGGTTTAGGTCTCAAAATTATATGTGTGTGTGTGTGTGTGTGTGTGTGTGTGTGTGTGTGTGTGTGTGTGTGTGTGTGTGTGTGTGTGTGTGTGTGTGTGTGTGTGTGTGTGTGTGTGGACACTTTTTGGTTGTCAGATGTTACAAAAACAAGAGTAATATCTCTGTAAACTTGAGGGCAGCTGACATCATACATCCACAAAAATCCTTGACCCAAGTTGAACAAAAGTAAATGTTTTTTAGAGTAGCTTAAGTGTAAAACTACTTTTTGTGACCACTATAGCTAGCCTATACCACATCCTACACCACACACACATTGTCTGCACTCTGTTTGCCACGTGCGGGCCACTGTGGTGCTGACCCAACTGACAAATAACTTACACGGGCTATCCAACTCCGCTGTGCTCCTTGATTTTTAAAAATTTGGCACTGAACTTTGGTCCCTTTGAACAAGTGCAAGGGGGAAATTTTGGCAGACCTCTCGAAGCAAGCTTTGTTGTTGGCCGCCGGACACGTGGCTCCGCCCCTTTACTGCCCATTATAAGGAGGGGTGAAAAACAAACAAAGACACACAGGCAACACACTCCTCCTGCTGGCTGCATGCCATGCACTCTCAAACACACATACACTGATCACAATCCCTCACAAACCACTACACCCTGATCTCCACTGATAACTCCACAAAGGGCAAATCATCGGTTATAACTTATCTACAGCGATAACCCCACAATGGCCAAATCATCTGCTATTATTGCCACCGCTCTCCTTGACATTGTCCCTTTATTAAGGGCATTGTGGAAAAGCCCACTCTGTTTGGATGGTGCATAATAGAGTCTTTGACAGATTCACTTCTCTCCCTCTCGCTGTGAGCTTTGAAAACAGCGAGCATATTCCATGCTCCGTGCTCGTCAATAGCGGGACTGTTTGTTTGCCTAGTCACTCTGAGCTAATAGTAAACAAACACAGCTACTCCATCCTTTAGCACTGTGCAAATAGCACTTACATAAAGCCACTGTACCACTAACACACACATATATACACACACACTTTCTGGCCTTTCAGGAGGCTGAGCTTTTGAAGAAGCCAATCCATTCATCAGTGAGAAAACAACAAATGAGCCACATAGTCAGCCTCCTGCATGGTCTGAACATTAACCACTGGCAGACTTGCAAACAAGCAGGGTGGGGCAGTTTCAGGTCTACCAGGTGTTCTCCTTCAATGCTAACATTTATCAGAGATCTCCACTTTCTCCAAGTGACCAGAAGAAACATAGATAAGGGCTATGCTTGGAATAGCATACTCATACTATTTTTACAGAATGCAGTGTATACTACACTGTAAAGAGATTGCTGTAAATTTTACAGTAACTTACTGGCAGCTGGATGCCAGTAATTTACTGTAAAATGTTTTACAGTATTATTACTGTATTTTCACTTACAGTACACTGTACCTTTACTGTATTTTCAATTACAGTATCTTTACTGTATTTTCAATTACAGTATAATGTACCTTTACTGTATTTTCAATTACAGTATACTGTACCTTTACTGTATTTTCAATTACAGTATACTGTATCTTTACTGTATTTTCAATTACAGTATACTGTACCATTTACTGTATTTTGTCTGTTACGTATTGTCATTTACAGTATTAGTATTGAGTTTTTTTTGTTTTTTTACATGTTTACCTCACCCCAAAAATTACAACAACTCAGGAACATTTGTCCTTAAAATATTATTTTTAATTGTTGAACATTTTGTTTTTAGAAGTACAAATTACAAATCTTGACCTCAATAGCTGAAAAAAAAAAAAAGGCAAAAATCACCAATGTCCATAGAACTAATCTCCTGGGGACCATTTGTATCTGTAGCATGGCAAAAACATGCGTACACGCACTGAAAACCAAAACAGGCCTTAAAATAATAAAATACCATAAAAGTCAGTTTGTGTTGTTACATTTCAGTAATTTTGCCAGTCAAAGTTGACAAGCTCTCTGATGAGAAACACTGAGGAGGTTCAGGCTGATGCTTTTTTGTGTGTGGATCTTTCCAGATTTCCATCTGCTCTGTGCCTTTAGTGTTTGGTGCCATTAGAGTTGATTCTGAGAATGAACCTGCAAGCACAAAGGGGAAAAAAATACATTAATTTTGAGATCGGTGTTGTCAGAATTTGCCCTAACTCTCAAACTTAATGATGCATGTTATGTTGATAAAAGCAAAACATCTGATTCTGAATGCACCTACAGAGATGGTACATAATTACCTCATAATCTATTACATTCGAATCATTTAAGCTTCATTCTTTCACAATACATTCCTGTGTAGCTTCAACAGTAGAGAAAGATGCAAGAATGCTGAAACAATGAGTTTGATTTCCAGGGAATGGATAACTTAAAGGAGAACTCTGGTCAATTTTAACATTGAGCTCATTTTTTGTACATTTGGAGTGCTGTCAGTACAGAGAACAACGACAAAAATTAGGGATGCACCGAATATTCGGCCACCGAAAATTTTCGGCCGAAAATGGCCCTTACCGAAACAATACGGCCGAAATGTTGTGATGACTAGGGGTGGGGAAAAAAATCGATATTGCAATATATTGTTGTGCTCTCTGTCGCAATAAATAATCGATACACTAACGCCCAATATCGATATTTTATTACAATACAAAATGATTAATTTACCCGTTGTCAGTGTCACTGTCACTACCCAATATCTACCATTCTGTTTGCGGGGGGCGCTGTTCGAGTAAATAGGGGTAAAGTGGCGCAAACAGCGGCCGGTGAAGAACACAAGTTAACTAACCCCCAATTTCCACCAACTGCGGAACGGCTGCGGATCCGCTCAGGAACGGCGGCGGAGTCAATAGGTTTCCATTAAAGTCAATGTGTGTATTTTCACTGACTGCGGAACGGCTGCGTTCCGACTCCGTCCCAGCTCCGGCGACCGCAGCCCTCCGGAGAAGATACGCAGAGTTTCTATTTTTGCCGGATGCCGGAGAGCGCCGCAGGAAGTCGAGCACAGAAACAAAATAAAACATCCGGTAATTTTCAAAATAATATACTCCGTGCTTACGGCGAATCGTATTTCCCTTCACTACACCTCGAAAACGTCATAATGGGCGGAGATTTTGTTTTATATACTTTTTTTCTTTTTCCACAAGAACAATAGTTAACTTTATTTACACAGCCTACTCCTTTCCCAATACATTCATAATAGACATTTAGTATTTTATAAGTTGATTATATAATTATAAATATTGTATGGTAGAATCACAATAATTTCCACAAAAAAGATCAGCAGGTCAGCACAGAGTTTCCCCTCTACTCCTCTGGATGGAAACAAACTTGCTGGTTTTGTGATTCTGTTTAGAAACATCATCATCATACGTAAATTTGGGAGATATCGTATGTCCTCGTGACTTCAGCTGTCAGTCATGGCCGCAGCCGTTCCGCAACAAATCCGGATCTGGTAGGTTTTGAAGGACGGCGGAGCACGGATCCGACACGCAGCGGAGCCGATCCGCAGCCGTTCTGCAGTTGGTGGAAATCCGGGGTAACAACGCTCACCGTCACCGAGAAAGAGCCAGCAGTGGTGACTGACAACGCAGCGAATATGTCCGTAGCTGTTGAGATTGCTGGATATCCGCACGTTCGCTGTTTCGCTCATGTTTTGAATCTCGCGGTGCAGCGTGCCCTTAAACTGCCAAATGTCGCTCGGCTGCTCGGGAGAATAAGGAGAATTTGCACATTCTTCCACAGGAGCACCTCAGCAGCTCAAGTAGAATATGCCTTGATGTGTCCACTGTTTACAGTAACTTACTACTGACGTTTCAGTAGTATGGTTTACACATGTTAATGTTCATATTGTTTTACATTTACATTTAGCAGACGCTTTTATCCAAAGCGACTTACAACTGTTTTGTAATGTTCATGCACTTTTATCTGTCTAGATGTACATTGTTTACATTTAAGACCAGGAGGCAGTGAGTTATTATGCAAATGCATATTTCTTTGCACAATGTTGGAAATGTTGCTGGCATTAATAAATGCATAAATTTTCCTTATTCCTTCTTTTCTTTTTCTTTTCAGTCACATATATCGTGATATATCGTTGATGAAATTTCTTCCAATATATATTGAATATCGTAGATATCGCGAATCGTGATATTATCATATCGTGGACCACATATCGCCACAGAATTGAATCGTGAGGTACCTGTATCGTCCCACCCCTAGTGATGACGTCGGGTTTAATTTATCACCTGAAATCCAAACATTCCGATCGCTACGCTGAATATGAGAGGAACACGGCCCAGAGAGAGAGAGAGAGAGAGAGCGCGCGCGAGAGGTACGGAGAGAGAGAGGGAGAGAGCGCGCGTGCAAGAGGTACGGAGAGAGAGAGAGAGAGCGTGCGAGAGATACACAGAGAAGAGAGAGAGAGCGCTACGGCGCTCTGCAATCAAATACGATTTTAAATAGGCTTAGTAAAAAATAGTGAAAAAATAGAAAAATCAACGTGTTGCGAACCTAAATGCACTTTGAGAGAACATTTAATTTTAAAACCTTTCTGCAGGCCAATAGACCTGTACATTATTATTTAATGTACACATGAGTGGGGTCAAGTTACCATTTTAGTTTGAATTTTATTTTATACTGTGCATTGTTGCAATGTGCTAAATAAATATTTGGATAATTTGTAATTGATTTATTCTTTGAAACTTTAATAATTGCAATGCCTTGATTTTAGTAAAGTTAGTACACAGTCATAGCCATAAATGGAATGGTAGGCCTACTAATAATTGGCATAATTTCTTTCGGTGTTTCGGTTTTCGGCCTTGGTTTCCTCTTTTTCGGTTTTCGGTTTCGGCCAAGAATTTTAATTTCGGTGCATCCCTAACAAAAATCAGTGTTATCCTTTTTTTAAAATTCGCACCCTGTTGACTTAAACGGGGCAAGTTCTAAACCTGCTTTTAGCCTCTTAACATCCTTGATGTGTCATTACAAGTGCACAGCCATGTCAGTGGTGTTATTAAGAGTGACCACGGTCAATCTGACTGCAGTAGATGTGAAAGATATGAATAAAAATGATGTTTATTCAGCCAGCTCACATACCTGTGTTTTCTTCCTGTTTTCGGTCGAAGTCGACAGTAGTCTATTGTCGAGTTCGCGCGTGCGCGATCATTGGTAACTTGTAATGACACATCAAGGATGTTAAGAGGCTAAAAGCAGGTTTAGAACTTGCCCCGTTTAAGTCAACGGGGTGCGAATTTTAAAAAGAGGATAACACGGTGTAGGCAACAACACCGATTTTTGTCGTTGTTCTCTGTACTGACAGCACTCCAAATGTACAAAAAATTAGCTCAATGTTAAAATTGACCGGAGTTCTCCTTTAATAATAGGAACATGCCACCGTTTTTTGAAAAAGGTGGTTTTCACCGTCTCCCCTATATTTAGCAAACGCATTTTTGTCTCAGTGCATGCATTGTCTTAGTCTGGCAGTGCCGCCGCTAGCTTAGCTTTGCATAATAAATGGACCCCTTTGTTGCCGGATAGCATGTTGGGAGTAAAAGTGATTAAAAAACTCAATTACTTTTTGTGGCCTGCGTATTGACCCTTTTACAGCCCACGTGATCAAATAGTTTGGCAACGGAAGTGGTGTTGTTTCCCACTGGCTCTAACGTGTTAGCAACTCCTAAAGTTTATCAAAACGGTTTCCCAGCATCAAAATGTCTGGTTGTTGCGTTTACGGTTGCACTAATCGATATTCCACCATGGGACTTAAGTTTTATAGGATTCCGACGGGATCACGGCCGTTTCAGAAGAACCGGCGGCGCCTGTGGCTGCAGGCGATTAAACGTGTTGATTGGAGCGAGGACATAATAAAAAAATGCTCGCGTCTGCAGCGCCCACTTTATATGGGCTGATTCTCGCCATACTTCCGTTGCCAATTTGCGCACGCATACGTTGCCACGTCATCAATGTGTACAAACAGTAAAAGGGTCTATTCACAACGAGTGCAAATAGCAATGCAGATTAAGACTAGGCGATTTCCTAGGCAGATGTTGACTTGGGACGGAGCACAGGCGAAGCACTGCTACTTGGTCACAGAGATATCACGCAACACCTGAAATCCCCCAACTTCCGTCAACATACCGGCATGAATATTAGCTGGCTATTTTTCCTACAGTAGACATAGTGAATGGCGATAAACATGGCTGATTTTGTGAGAGACGAAGAGGGTGACTTCTCAGACAGCCAAGATCCAGAACCATAACTCTTCGAACCAGAGTTTTCAGAAGAGGGGCTGCGTGCTTTGGAAATAGACAGACAAAAGGAGGAGGTTGCGATTGTTCAACAGCCTGAGGACGTGAGGATGAGAGCCGACACGAACTGGTGGTGTGAGTGTAGGAATATGCCAGCCTATGCCGACTGAAATAGAGTATCTGTGCTGTGGCGAGTGGGACAAGGTACTGCCATCGATGACCAGGCTCAACGTGTCAGATCAAGATGAGGTGCCCGCAGTTGTGTCTCAGCTACCGAGGACTTCTCTGCATTGATCCATCCTATAGTCTTCGACTTTTTTGAGAACTCATCTTCTTTTTCTCTCACAAAATCCGCCATATTCATCGCCATTCACTATGTCTACTGTAGGAAAAATAGTTAACTAATATTCACACCAATATGTTGACGGAAGTTGGGGGATTTCAGGTGTTGCGTCATATCTCTGCGCCCAAGTAGCAGTGGTTCGCCTGTGATTCACCGCAATATTAGTCCCAAGTCAATATCTGTCTAGGAAATCGCCTAGTCTTAAAGGAACACGCCTTTTTGGGACTTTAGCTTATTCACCGTATCCCCCAGAGTTAGATAAGTCTATACATACCTTTTTCATCTCTGTGCGTGCCGTAACTGTCTGACGCACCCACCGCTAGCCTAGCTTAGCACAAATACTGGATGTAAACGGCTCCAGCTAGCATACTGCTCCCAATAAGTGACAAAATAACGCCAGCCTTTTCCTATTTACATGTTGTGATTTGTATAGTCACAGAGTGTACAAATAATAAGGTCACATGAGACACAGCCATATTTTAACCATATAAATACTGGGAACTATATTCTCAGAGGGCGAAGCACTGCTACTTCTGTGGAGTGATTTGCTCGCAGCACTTGAGAAGCCCTGTAGTGAGGAGCAGAGAGTTTGCTCAGAGCTGCGGTAATCACTCCACAGAAGTAGCAGTGCTTCGCCTTCTGAGAATATAGTTCCCAGTATTTATATGGTTAAAAGATGGCAGTGTCTCATAGGGGTGTGCATTGGCACTGCCCTCACAATTCGATTCGATTCCGATTCACCAGGTAACGATTCGATTCAATTCGATTCTACGATGCATTGCGATGCATCAAAATTCTGCTGCACACAGCAAGGCACATTTTTCATCAGTCATGAGGCAATACAAGCATATTGAACAACAGATTTTATTGGTTGCTATGTGTGTATTATAACTCCTGTATCTCTGACATCAATGTCATTAAATTAAATTAAATTGATTGGTACAGGGTATTGAATATGGCATTTTCAAACGCGGTCATCTCCCTCCACCTCAGCCATCTTTATTGTTGTTATTATGCCCCCGGAAGTAATTGAAACTTCAAAACTTTATTGTCCAAGGCCAGAAAATAAACAGTGAAATAATCGATTATGGCCCTTTGCCGCATCGATGCTGAATCGTGCATTTCCCGCATTGCGATGCATTGCCGAATCGATTATTGTTGACACCACTAGTGTCTCATATGACCTTATTATTTGTACACGCTGTGATTATACAAATCACAACATGTAAATAGGAAAATGTGGGTGTTATTTTGTCACTTATTGGGATTAGTATGCTAGCTGGAGCTATTTACATCCAGTCTTTGGTCTAAGCTACTGTAGGCTAGTGGTGGGTGCGTCAGAGAGTTACGGCACGCACGGAGATGAAAAAAGTTATGTATGTATCTCACTCTGGGGGATACGGTGAAAAAGCTCCCCAAAAGTCGGGAGCGGACATGCTATCCAGACATGCTATCCGGCGGCGCTGCCAAACGCGAATAGAGCGTAAAATTCTCGTCTACCACGTCTAGTTGGACGCTTGAACATTTAGAATCCAATCGCGTGTCCAAAGCTAAATTGACACGCGTAAAAAGCAAGTGTTTGAAGCGAAATTGACGCGCGTCAGAGGAGAAATCCGCTTCTTGTGGGAGGGGCAAGTGCTAGACGGTTGTCTGTTTGCAAGATGGCTGATGTTGATTGACCTCTAGAGGTGCATAATTGCGTCTTTACATTGACTTAACATTTAAATCACTCGCACCAGACGTTCTATTCGCGTTTGGTGTGAACGCACCTTAAGACAATGCATGCACTGAGACAAAAATACATTTGCCCACTTATCTAAATATAGAGGAGACAGTGAAAAAAACCTATTTCAAAAAACAGTAGGGTGTTCCTTTAAACTTAAATACAATGTAATTCCTTTGGATAAAAGTGTCTGCCAAATGCATGAATGTAAATGTAATGTAAAATATATATATATTTTGGGTTACCTAATTCTGCATTCGACAAAATGGACAGTTAATGCTGAAGAAGAGTCTGTTAGCTGTAGTAACTGGATGATGATTCTTCATAGTCAGCATCCATGTTTTTGCTTAGAGAACAGACTCTCCTGAAACAGACAAAGTCACAGCAGCCTTTTAGTGTTATTATAGTTCACAGAAATAAAATACAATGACAAAACGTATTACTAACAACAACGACATGAGGGGTAAAGATGATGTAAGATATGATGTTGTATGGTGTTTATAGTTTTTTTAATAAATTAAACAACATTTAAAATATTAGTTAGCAAAATTTTGCTATATTGATAAAGGTATATTGCTAACCCTTTCCTCCTCCTCCTCCTCCTCCTCCTACGTCAACCTGTTCTGTATATTAGTGGAGAGCGTCCGCAGTGATGTACAGTCCGGAGGGAATGGCTTCTGCAAATTCAAAATAAAGAACAGAAACTGATGAATGATTATTTAAAAGCACTTTAACTCTGCTGCCTGGTAAACCCGTTTTCTCCCCTTCCGTTGGTTTCATCGGGAGTTACATTATATTATGTTTGCCTGCTAAACTAACGCATAATTCTGCTAATTTAGTTGATGTCATCTTACCCACCTGTAGATGTCATCACCATTAGGACGGCAATCACAAGAAAAGACTCCAAAACACACCTCCGACATTGCAGACATGATTCAGGCCACAAACTTGAAAATAAAACAAAAGATGTAATTAACAATGGTGTCGCTTAAACGGTTAGTTTACTTAAAAAATTAAAATGATATCCATTTACCATTTACTCAGCCTCAACTTGTTCATAACCTGTATTAATTTATTTCTTGTGCTGTGTACCTAAGAAGATATTTTAAAAAACATGAGTAACCAAACAAGTTTCTGGTCCCCATTGACATCCGTATTTTTATTTATTTATTATAGAAGTCAATGGGGACCAGCAAACTGTTCCATTACCAACATTCTTCAAAATATCTTCTTTTATGTTCAGAAGAAATAACTTCATGCAGGTTTAGAACAACTTGTGGGCAAGTCAATTATGACAGAATTTCTTTTTGAGGTGCACTAATCCTTTTAAACGTACAGTATGTAACTTTTGGCCACCAGGGGTCACTCAATCAAAATAATAGCAAAAGACGTATTCTGATGACGTCGTGAAAGAGCGTGTGCTCATGGGAGTTGTTGTCGTTGTCGAGAGAGAGAGAGAGGGAGTGCGCGCGCGAACCAGCTATACGATGTTCATTGGGACACGCGCGATCTGTCATTCCCCAGCCATCTAGCATCTCCAGCGGATAACATGTTCACTGACGAGGTAATGTGTTGTTATTTATATTATATCTCTATTCTTGTTACGTTTAGTTACGGCTATTAACTTTATGTAATGCCATTGTAATGAACACGCGCGCTCTGTCGCTCCCCACATTCCTCACTCATTCTAACTTAGTGTTTTTAAAATCACGTCTCTTCGAACGGAGAGATATATGAATTATCAGGGCTATTGAATCAATATTCCATCTAGCTAGTATTAATAGATGTTAAAAAACACGGTCACCTTTCGTTAATAATTATAATTACGTTTATACTATGATATTGAAAAAGATGGTGAACTGCATATGAAGCTACTTTCTGCAGCTATATCTACAACAAATGTGAATTTACATACTGTACATGAGAGCTAGTCCGTCTGCGTTTTACACATGCCATCATCGTTTCACAACATATAAGTTACGGATAGATAGTTAGCTGAATGGGTGCTTACTTGTTTATTAGAATGCAAGCGAGATCGGCATCTCTCTGTAGTTCCAGTCACGAAGCTCGTGGAAATGCAACTCCAATGTTAACGCGAGTCTTGTCTCTTCTCCTGTCCCAAACCCTTCTCGGGTCATTTCTGTCACCCGTGCGTTTCCGCTTCACGGATCTTCCTCCAGCAGCAGAACGTGCAGGCAAAGCATAATCATGGTCCATTATTGATATCCAACTATTGATTCTTTATCGTCTTCTTTTATTTTAGTGACGTGCGTCGGTGTTTACATTTGCGTTTGGCGGTTTTTCGCCGGGATCCGCACGAAGTTAGAGAAACTAGAGTCAAAGGTTATATGACGTCATAGACGGGCGACGAAACGGAAATAAAGACACGGCCCGTGTCTTCAAATTAAAATATAAATTTCTCCGGATTTGAAAGTTGGTGGGAACTTTTGAGATAATGTTAGTACACAACTAAAATAAATATATAACATAGATACAGTTATTTTTGCTATTTTGAAAGCCGAAAAGTTCCATATTGTGCCTTTAACTTATTTTTTCACTTTAGCTCACTGTTAACGTTGTTACATCTCCCTAACTAGCTAGCTAAGTTGTGATAAATAGGGGACGGAAGTTCACGGAACATACATATGTTATTATTATTCTCTGTTTAAGTTTACTTCGGCTTATTTAAGTGAAGTTAACCTACCAGTTGATGTTATGACGGCAATGAAAAGGCTCCAACACACACCTTCATCGTTGCAGACTGCAGACATTATACAGATCACAAACCTGAAAATAAATCAAAGCATATACGTGAAAATCTTGTTTAAAAACCTCACTTAAACAAGGGTTTCGTCTATCTCACTTTACCTCAGTATTTCACCACGACACGTTAGTTCGTTGCGGTTAACGTTAGCCTAACCGACGACTCCGCCTAGCGAGCTTACGTTAAAGAGGCAGAGATATGTACAAACGTTATTGTTATCGTTTTAACTAAAGAATATTTCGGATAATATAGGTGAACTTATTAGCTTACTTACCAGTTAATATTATCACCGTGACGGAGATCCGGCCGACTGTCAGGGAAAAAAAAGGCACCAAAACCATTCCGACGAAAACAAAAAGACAAATCATGTTAGTTTGCTGTTAACATAAATGAAAACATTTGCAAATTTTTGTTTTACATAAAATACAAATAATGTACTAACCTTTTTGGAGTTACCGGTAGGCTACATCTTTTGTCCACATTAACGGCCACTTCAACCAATACAGTCAAAAAAATTCAAAAGAAATCTCTCTTGCCATTGGTCAGTTTTACGCGGGCTAGTTCACTACTGTAAATTGATTTACAGTAGAGAAGAATTACAGTAGTGACCATATATTTTCCCATAATCCTTTGCGGTTTACAGTAACATACTGTATAAACATTTTACAGTATCTTACAGTACATATTACAGTAAAATACTGTTCAAATTACAGAAATCAGTTACAGTGTACTATTGTGCGAAGTATGCAAACTTTCTGCATCCAGAATAGCACACTGTCCGAGTACTGAATATTGTATGTTCTATAAAGTAGCTATAGTATGAATACAGTTCACACATACTACATCTGCAATGCTGGCATTGTCCTGTTACTGAAAACAGCTATTCCACTCTTCTCTAATATTTACACATGCTATGACTCCTCTCCTGTAACCTCATGGGACATCCCATTGGATGTGCATTTCAGAAACTCAGCATAGGTCATCCAGGTATCTTTTGCACAGTATTTCATGAATACTGCACATTCAGACACAACTCATTTGCTTTTGGTATACTATTATAGGATGTATGCATATATTTGGATGTATAAATAATATCATATACTCATATCATTTCAGTATATATAGTGTGATGTAGAGTATAGTGTAGTAAACACATTTTCTGTTCGAATGAAATACCTGGAACCCTACTACATTTGGCCATGAGCATTTTAGCATACAGAAGTTAACACTGCATGGAATACTGTCTCAATGCACTCAAAGTTACCCTCTATTTCCAGTGTGATGAAAGAAATACATGTATTATGTAGGCTAATACACAAATATCTCATTCTTGACGCATTATTTTTGAAAGATTAATGGTGCAGACACATCAGCAAAATTTTGTGGGCAAAAAAGGTCCATTGTCAATAGTATAGCAAATTGTCAATTTCAACACAAGCACCTTTTTGTTGGTCATTGCAGAGAATTCGCATGAAAATTAGCTAAATCTGGATGGGAACTTTATTGCCTTCTCACGAAACTCCCAATCGTGCAGATTCTCATAATGACTGTAATTCTGCATATTTTTAAATGGTAAAATAAGTGAACAAATGAATAGAACATGACCACAATTGAACTAAAACAAGAGAATGCAATTGGTAAAACATAGCCACAAATGAATATGCTGAGGAATCTAATTCTTTCTTCGTCACATTACGTTAAATAATCGTATTCATCTTTTTTATTACGCTAGAAGCCATGCACTGATTTAAACGTGAGGTCAGATAAAAATAATGTAGCACACTATTTGAATTTCACATACTTTAAAAAAAAATAATAGTAAGCAATATATACAGTACTGCACTGTCCAGTATGTACAGTATGAAACCACAAAAACAGAGAGGAAAGAAGGGAAAAACTGAAAGAACAGGGAAGGCCAGTTCTATTTTGAGACACTTGCCATTTGTGCATTGATTTTCTGGTCAGTATGGAGAGAGTGGGTACGAATCATGTCCAATTAGGGCTTTTGAGCCCCTAACGAGGAGCCACACTCACACGTGTCTGAGAGACCTCACACATATTCATACACACAATTTATGGCGAATGCCGTCTCGTTCTGAGGGAATCCCATAGGAATAATTGGTACAGGAGAACAAGGGAACTTAAAGGGACAAATGCAAGTCATTCTGAAACATTAACATTTTCAGCACATTTCTCTTTACCTTCTCCCTTTCAAACTCCTCTCACTTTCATCCACATCCACACAAAGAGTAACACTCATCTCTGATGTGAGGGACAGCTGCATGCTTCCTCCTCTTGTGCTTGATTAGGAGCTGAAGGGACCTGTCCAATCAGGCCTATTCACACAATATCCCTGCATTCACACAAGCCCCGTGACCTCCCGTGACCCAGCTGGGGCTCCGCCCCTTCACCTTGACCTTCAGTACACACCCTCTCTCTCCTCAGCACTCCAAACCGCATATCCAATCATGAAAATGGCCAGCAAATTGGGACCATTGGCGTAGATTGGCAGAACGGCACTCGAAAGCACAGCTAATTAAAAAATCAAGTGCAAAGCTCCGAGCTCAAAACTAAACAAGAGATGGTGGGACGACTGGAGTGTGTACACAGTGTCAAATTACAGCGGTGGGGTTCTCTGTTTGAATGGTGTGAGCGTTTTTGTTGTCCTTAAAATGAAAACGGTGGCCTACTGAAAGGACCTTATCAATCAACAGTTTAAATTGCCAGTTCACAATGGCAGATCGGTAATAAGCGACTTGGAAATTTTCATATGGATTTGTACTTACAGTCCTCAAACTTAGCGCAAGGGCTCTGATGAGTGGGCTCCGTCAGGTCTTTTCCATCCTGTAGTTTGGAGTAAATCTCCAGGGCTTTATTCTTCCTCGCCTCTGTCTTCATTGTCTCCTTCTTCCTCTTCCTCTTCTCTCTGAGTCTGTTGGACCTGTTCCTGTGCTTTTCAGCACGGTCACTCCTCTCTGGGCACTGCAGGACCAGGATGGTTCCCTCGTTTGCTGGGCTTTCTTTAATTTAGCAGACATCAAACCATATAACATGCATATTAGATTATTAAATAATGCACAGCTGTCTTGCGATTAGTGACTTCATATAATTTAATAATGCAATTTAAATCAATTTAAAAATAATTATAAATGCATTTTTTATTTCTTATAATTGAATTATATAATCATATAATATAAAAAATTGCATTTAAAAAAAATGAAACAAAATATATGAAGAATTGTTTGTATATCTCACTTAAAAATAATGGCTGCAAAGTGAAAAAATAATCGTGATTTCCTGCCAATCTTTACAAAGGAGAATGTTTGTCATCAAATGTTCGATTTCTTTCAAATTTCTTTTAGATTTCTTTATAATAATTTAGAGATCCCAATAGCACTGTCTTTCCAGCCCCTGGGGTCCCAGACCCCAAACGCTTTATAGCCCAGGAAAGATGGACCATAAAATGTTTCTGCTGCATGCGCTGACCTTTAATATTCCGTTTTCTTCTAAATGCTACGTCCAATTAATTTTGTGCATTTTGAAACATATACTACAGTGATAGAATTAGATTTGTGTGAGACCACAAACAATGGTTTCTTTCTTTTTTGTACTTTACTTGGCTTTTTCTGTGAATCGGATACCAATGAGTTGTCTGTGGCAGAATTCTCAAATGTTCCCCTTAACTCTTCCATTCAAAATGTACTTATTTTGTTTCCTTCCTCCTTTACACTTCATAATCACATTTTCTTTCTTTCCTCAAAGACACCATTTAAAAGCAAAATGCACTCTTGAGAGACCTGGAGGTCTGTTAATTTACCAGCGGTCCCAAATTAGCAGCTTCCATTAGAACTCATTGAGAAGTCCTCACAAAGCACTTCCTGCGTTTAGAGACACAAAGAGTGAGATCGATTAGCACTGAATCTGTGGGGGTTTCTGGATTGTGTGTTCTTCAGCATTTAAATCTAAAACACTGGACTGTGATGTGGCTTTGTGCAACAGTGTGGAGAGAGGAGAACAGGAAAATCAGCTCTCGTTCTCATTAACACAACTGCACATGAATTCCAGGGGTCAGTTTGTTAATTATTCAACTTTATGTTTCTACTTTTGCTCAATTAGTAAATGTACAATAATAAATGTCTTTGAGAGAGTGGTTCTCAACTTTGGTTGAGATCCAGAAATGGGCTGCAAGTCTGTTCAGTGTTATACAGCAAGGTAAAACAATGCTAAATGCAATTAATAAAATGCAACTAATCATAGTTGTGCAAAGTTAGCTCATTTGCCGCAAATATTTGTGTCATCTAAAATGTATTTAAAAAAGTGATCAGTTGACATAACTTAAAAAAGTGAGGAAACCCGTTGCCTTAAAATTATTAAGTAAACAAACTTCATGTGTAATTGAAAAAATTGAGTTATGTGAACTTGACAATTCCACATAACTTCCACCAATTTTTTTACTTAATTTACTTAATCATTTTAAGGCAACCGGTTTTCTCGCTTTTTTAAGTTAAGTCAACTGATCTCTTTTTACAGTGCTGAATTATTGTGCCACAGAGATTAATATTTTTATTTAAAAATAATTCTATAAAAAATATTACACTATTAAATTACAGTAATAAAGACAATACTAAAAACTATTATAAAATAATATGTTCAATATTCCATTTTTTTTTTTTAAAGCAACACTATGTAACATTGTTTACCTTAAAATAATGTTTCCAAAATCTTATCAGTGGTTCATCAAGTCGTAACAGGGTGAAAGGCACTTCTGCCATAGCCTGACGGGGTCTGTATCGCTTTTACTGGCACTATGTAACTTGGGGTTCGGGTAGTAACCCAACCACAAAAAGAACTACAAAATTCGGCTGCTTTACGTCAAACGCTACAATAGTCATTATTTCGTTTTTCTTTGATTCTGATGTCGCAATACATCATCCTTTCATGAAATCACCTTGTCTGTGGACATCGTTCATTCTAAAGCCGGTGCTGGATAAACAGCGAGCGTGCGTGCGACGGTATTATTTACGACAGCGGCAATGGACAATTTCGTTTCCAACCAGTAGGGCGACCGAAGAGGAAAAGTTACTTGGTGTTACTTTTTTTTAAATCAATTGCATATATTTTAAGGACATTTTTTTACTTGATACCAAATAAACTTTATTTTTTATTTACAGAATATACTATGATTATTTATCGGGATTAATATTGTTGATAAGAGCAGGTGTCTCTGCTTCTATCTAATTTCTGATCATATAGGCTAATGCTGCTTTGGATTTCTCACCTTGACAGATGCCTATACATCACGCTCAGCCTTTAATGGTGTGAAAACACCAGCCATATTTTATGGTTTTGCAAAACGAGCAAATGAGACGTGAAAATGGACAGTTAAGCACTTGCTCAGCTCGAAAAATGGGCCGTAATGGATCTGTGATCAGCTCTGTGCAACGTGAGAATACTGACAACAAGGCACCTTTGCATAAATCCTGCAAGGGCAAACGGGTTTACATAGTTTATGATTCATAGTTTATGATCCACAGACTGTTGGTCCTTGTAATCTAAGCAAGCAGACTGCTGCAGCCCAAACTTGATGTTGGAAAGTTTTCTGTTCATGCAAATTTTAAAATCAGCCAATCATGGAAGACATTTGTTTTTTTTATTAAAAAGAAAAGAAAAATAAGAAGAAGAAGATAAAAAAATGCTTGCAAGTCTTCACACGTGAGATCAGATAATGGTTCTACTTCCCATGGGAAAGCACATTTTATTGATTTTTGCTCTAAAATAACATAGTGAAACCACATTTGAATTGTTAATTAATTCTATTAGATACCTTTCTGACCAATTTTAATTACACAGATTTAAATACTTTATACTTTGATTCAAAAAGACAGCATGCTAAATCAATACATTTTGAACATACGATTCAGAATGAGCACTGTATGTTTCTAAAAGCTAGGTGTATTTTTTTTGTGGATTAAACATCTCCAGACCCTGACAGTTGTGTGAAATGAAGTTTCACAGGGTAATTTGTGAAACTTAACTAATTCCATTCAGCGCAGCCTATCTCTCCCTGTAAAACCTCCTTTTCTTACACTGAATAATCCTCCAATGCAGAACAGTGATTACTTAACGGTCAAAGCTGGAAACAAGGCACTGACCTGCTTAGAAACCATCTTAAACCCACACACGCCAGGTTACCATACCAACTGGCCGGCCTGAAAGAGACAGATAGCTGGATTTGGCTGAGAGTGGCAGTGTCAAATCCTACATCTAGCCCTCCCCTGGTGCTCACAAGGCCATAGAAGACAAAACACAAACCTCCCCTGGTCCGCCTTGGTTAACACACACCCTGCCCACCCTCCCATGTGGAAATCCGAGCATCCAGCGCACCAGAAAGAAGCAAGAAGGTCGACCGTGTATCTCTTTCTTTGTGTGTTTGAGAAAGGGATGAGCGTCAACAACACAATCGGACGGCAAGAGGCTTTCAGCATTGCCACCCAAACCATTCTCCTCCATTTTTCGGCAGAATAAAGGGAGGGGTGGAGGAAAACGGGAAAATCCCTCCTTGATTATTATTCATGGTACTGATTGTCCTTTCTGGGTCTTCAGTTTCCCAACACGTCATTCCATTCCAGCAGCGCTGACAAGTGCCAATCAAAGAGTCGGTATCCGGGTCTCAGCGCTGTCCAAACGATTGAGGATTTGGCAAACAATGGCTTCCGAGCCCTCGGTGACAGTGAGAGAGAGACAATGGTGGCAAAGTGACTGTGTCAGTGTGTGGTCCTGTTTTAGGGTGAAACGATGCTGCTCCGAACACGGCTAATCTCTCCTTCCCCATCTCTTTCATTCACGCCCTTAATCTTTTCGCCAGTGCCTAGTGTCTTCCAGAACAATCCTCCTTGGTCAGTCTGGTTTAGGCCCTTGTTTTTGTCCGGGATGATGGCACATTCATGTCTCTCTGTGACATCTTCAGTTTCAGCTGAATGCTAAAGACTATAATAAACACTTTCAGGGGTCACCCGAGTGACCAGGAGAAAAGCAATAGTAGCCATTCCGTCACAAAAAGGGATTAGGACACCTATGAATACATGAGTCGGGAGGACAAAGGAGTGGTCAGGGAGCCGAAACTGGTGGGAATCGGGACCGTGTCATGTGTCATTTCGTGCAGTGACCGAAACACCTTCATTAGTGTGTGCGAATCATAATTCGAAAATGAATACTTTCTTCAAGCGGATGAATAATTAATGGTGTCTTGCAGAACCAGCACACATCGTATTATTTTTTAGAAGAAAAAAAGCTAATTTAAATCGGACTAAACCATACACAAATAAGCAGATTATGTCATTATTGATTGCTTTAACCCTGTAAAGCCTGACATATAAATAATAGTCTGATATATAAATACATACATAGATACATATACTTATATATATATATTAAATGGAACAGTTAATTGTACCTTTAGATAAAATAAAAAATATATATATTTATATCAAATTTGATACATCAGGCTTTTATGGTTCACATAGTGTGATAACAGTAGGAGAATATGGAGCTCATACTCGAGGAAAGAACAGGCCCAAACTGAGCAGAAATATGCCGTTAAGTGCAGTTGCTGAAATTTTGGACACGTCTTAGTAAGATGATACTTAAATGCTTGGTTTTATGATCATAGCACTGCTTTTATTGCACTTGGCAAAACATATAATGCATTTGTTAAAAGCCTATTGTATCATATCTGAGACACAGATTTTAACATGATTTTCCTAAAAAAAAAATGATGTATGTATAATCAAGGAAACCTTAAGTTGCTTCAGTCCAAGTTTTCAACTTGAAATGTTACTAACAATATAAAAGTTCTTCTTATGTTTACTTTATATAAATCAGCAAAGAATTGCACAGAAAAAGACATGTGTACGACAACCTTTTAGAATTATACTAAAAGTAATTTACTTGCTAAAAAGTATAAACTATCATAAAACAACTGAAGAATTTTGAACGTTTATCATTTAAAGGCATAATTTAATCACCCTCATGTCTTTCCAAACCTGTATGGCTTTGTTTCTGCTATGAAACACAAAAAGAAGATATCTTGAAGAACTATGTATCCATATAACGAAAGTAATTGGGGTCTGAAACAACATTGGACCCCACTGACCTGTATTATATGAACAAAGAAAGTCATACAGATTTGGAATTACATGAGGGTGAGTAAATGATGAAAGAATTAAAACATTTTGGTGAACTATCACTTTAACATTAGCGGCTTTGATGGTGAGTAATGTGCTTTCTTCTTTCATTTCTCCAACTTTCCTCTATAAAATCGAGACCTTTAAGAGGTTTTTGCTTATTTTTGAGTTCCAATCAGTGATAATCCACATGGTATTCTCAGCAGGAAGCTTTAATCTCATGTCCACAGTTTTAGACACATTGAGGCCTCTTCAATACATACTGGCCCTGGGATGACCTCACACTGACCCCACACTGACCCTCTCCCCAGGAGTGACCATGTCTTTGGACTTTGAGGAGGGTCGTTGTGCTCAGACACTCCCACCATCTCCTAGGTTACATGAGTAACATCTCTTTTGAGGTGAATTACTTTTATTTACTCGTCTTGGTGAAATAACTGAACCCAAGGTCCCTTATTTATTTTTTGCTGGTAAGCCTCGAATGATTAACCCAGTCTTTAGGTGTTGGGTCTAAATAAAAAAGGGGAATTTTTAGTCAATACCCCATTGGTGTTTAGCAAAATACCACTCACCTGTCAGCAAAGCGCTGGGAGAGAGTGGCGACAAATAGAGCGGGACATCTTCATCTTGCAACTCGCAACCTTGGGGTGAAACAGGAAAAAAAATGTTACAGATTAAGAACCACAAAAATTCACAGAATTGACGAAAGAAAAATCAGATTTTCAGTCTTTTATGTTTTTGCACTTTCAGTGCTGGGTTGCGGCAGGAAGGGCATCTACCATAAAACGTGCCAAATTAGCTTTGTGTTTTTTTTTTTTTTTTGCTTGACGCCTATTCACCACCTACTTTCATTGTATGGAAAAGAGCAGCGTTAACATTCGGCTAAATTTCTTCTTTTGTGTTCCATCGATGTAAAAGACGCATGGGTTTGGAATGAAATGAAGATGAGTAAAAGATTACATTTTTGTAATGTTTTAACAGAACTGAATCTTTACGCGCCTCAAAAGACTAAGAAATTATTAAATGTCATTGAGCTTTAGAACAGGGTTGTTTTGTGGGGAACATTGTGCCCTGCATATATGCCAGTCTGAGCCGCTAATGGAGGAAGGCGACTGATTGAGTAACATGGAACATTACTTCCTCACACAATGACGGATGTTGGTCATTAACGCTATTCTTCAAAGCTATGGCAGATGCTTCACCACAGTGCCATAGCTGAATTGGCTTGAGTTGGATATTTCCATTCTGGTTAAAGTTGCATCATGAGAGGTAGAATGAGAGTAGGCTACATTAGCAGACTCTTAATTTTCTTTCTAGGCACTTATTTCATTTATGTACATAAGATGGCCACACAGAGAAGACAGGCCTGGCATCAGGCAGCTGCTTCTCAGAGGGATTATGTGGCTTAACTGTACCAGAGGCACAAGGATACCAAACACTGGCCTGGCAGCGATGAGTGCTCCATTGAGTGGCACCTTAGGCCAGTTGCATAAAGTAGCCACTATGTTAAGACTGTTTAAGACTGTATCTTAAGAATTAATCTGACCAACCAGCAGTTAGTCAAGGGGTATTCAAATTTGACCAATCTACTTTATAACGGCTAAATGGATTACTACTTGCAAGACTAGTTTATGTAACTGGCCATTTTACTCTGTACACTCTCAGCACATGCAGGTATTCACCCCTCAGGTGGACATTATGAAAGGTGTGTTATACCACTCACATGCTGGAAATTAGAGCTTGCAGGTCTGTTTCTGAAAGATGTTAAATATGATCACATGTGTATTCAGCATGTTTATTCATGATCAAATCGGTTTAATTTTTTGATGAATGATTAAGGGAATATTCTGGGTTCAACGCAAGTTAAGCTGAATAACATAATTTGCTGCATAATGTTGATTACTACATCGTGCGACACTGAAGACTAAATTACATTCTAAAATACATTTTAAAAAGAAAACAGTTTTTAACTAATTTTAATGATAATACATTTCCGCAACATTGCTGTTTTCACACTGAATACAGCAAGGGCAAGAATAAGAGACTTCTTTCAAAATCATTAAAAAAAATCTTACCAGCCCCTAACCTTTAGTGTACATTCATTCTTCTGTTAAAATCTGTGTTTTATTTGATCTGTAAAGCTGTTTAAATCATCCTTTTTTACAATTGTCATGGTTTATGATGTTAAGTTTTAAAGTTGTAAAATTGGATATAACTTTACACAGAAAATGTTAAGTAATTTTTAACATGCATATTGTTAGGTTTTGTGGCTATAAATTTTGAAACAGTGAATACACTGTAAAAAAATATATATGATCAATAAGTTGACCCAAAGACACAACTCATCAAAATAAATTCAACATTTAAAAAAAAATTGTTATAAAAGATTCAACTTATTTTTTAAGTCGGTTTATTGTGATTTAAGTTTAAATGACTTAAATATCCGAGTTGTTTGTACTTAAAAAATTTAAGTCAGCAACTTTGTTTTAAAGTTTACTGTTTCTGGATTAGCCACATTCACTTTCGCAGTGAGTGTCTCACTGTAGATTTTTATTCATTTTATTTTTAAGAAAAGAAGGGATAAGTAAAAAAAGAAATTGTGGTAGTCAATATTATGCCATCTTGATATCAGCAGTGAAAGGGTTTGGAGAAGATGTGAGCATTGATATCATTCCCATTCGTGTCAGATGTCATTTCTCAACTGTTAACAAATCAGTTACTACGTGTATGGTGGTGTAAGTAAGTGATGGTGCACCTTGGTCCTCACAGATGGGTTTCTTTCGGTTATTTGAGCTGCTCTCAGACACTCTTGAGCTGACAGAACAAGAGGATGATGTCCTTGATCCACTCTCCACACTGATGGGCTAAAAGCACCAAAATGAACACACAAACAGGTCAACACAAGCAGGACAGACGTGTATAACCACCAAATGTGAACGTGTGTGTTTGCGGCCATGGCCTTGCTAAGTGTGGGCCCTGCTGTGCTGCAAAGAAGCAATGGCCTGAACAGTAATCAGTCCTGGGGAAAATCTATTGTACAAGAACATAATTGACAGCAGCTTACAACACATTCATGTTTCGCCACCATACCCCTCCCCTCGCCTTCCTCCTCCCTTCATAAAAGAAAGATTAATGCCTCCATCCCTTTGCACCTGCATCAAGTGTTTTGTGTCCTCGTACCCCTCGCTGACACTGTTTACCTCCTAAACCTTGCCCTCTGGCCCCACTATGGCACATCCATGCCCTAAAATCCAGCCCCCTTATCAGCGTGGCAAGTCAGAGGAGCCCAACTTCCTAGCGGCTGCACCTTTTTTTGTCCGTATTGACTGATTAGCCCCACACCTGCCACCCAGCAGCAAGCAGAAATCCCCCAGTCGCCTCCATACAGAAACGACAGTCATAAAGTCGCTCGTAGATTCCTCTATGTGTGTGTTGAAATGGTTTTATGAGCAAGGTACTCACCCCAGGGCACTTTCTGTGTCCCTTGAAAGTTGCCAAAGAATCTTGGCCACTGTTTCTGCCACTTAATGGTTTGCGGTTGTCCAAGACTGCAAATAGACACACGCACGCACGCTTGAAAACAACAGCCATATTTACAAGTGCAAAAGAAATACATGAAGAGGGACGATAGTGAGTGATTAATGCCTTGCATTTGACATGACTGAAGGTCCATAATCCTTCTGCAAATACTGATAGAAATGGTGCCTCACAAACCTGCAGCAGCACCTGTCTAGTAGGAGCATGCCAGGTGCAGACACACCTAGCGAGGAGCCTGGCCTCCACGCGCTGCCGTGCGTGTTTGTGCCAGACTTTAGAAACACATTAACACTATTTCAAAACACATCCCATCAAGATTGCACCTAGATCTGATCCGGCACACGTGGGCTTCCTTTGTAGTGCTTTTATCTGTGGATTGCGCCTGAACAATGCACAATAGCCGCATCGCAGGATCAAGTCCTGATAGGGGGGCCGTCGCGACCAGACGTGTGGATGAACTGAGGTTTTGGGTTAATGATAAACTTGACCCGTTTTTTATCTTGATTAATATGACTTTTTCATAAGTCCATAAAGCTTTTTTTGGAGGAGCAACAAACCGCTACATCTTTATGGCTTCAGTTAAGGACTTGTAGCCGCGCGCCTTGGAACAGATGAGAGGCATGCCGGCTTTGGTTCAAAGGTAACGGCAATGGGGTCACACACACACACGCAACGAGACAAATACTAAAAACATTACTGTCAAGGACGGCCAACAATCGGCACACCCGTAACGTTATTCCCCGACGCCCTCTCCTTTACACAGCACAATTGCCAAATTTCCCCAACTCAAATCAACCGTTTCTCTTGGAATTTTTTTTCCCCTCCTAACTGTTATTTTTCAGAGTTATTTAAAGGCAATCAAGGAGCTGTTGCTCGTGAATGTAAACATCGCAATCTGATGTGAGGTGACGGGGAAAGATAGCTGGGCCCAATGCGCCTGCCTTTTTAAGCGTAAATACGCGCGGAGACAGGCAAGCTTATACGTGCGCACACCCACACACAAACGGACGCACACATCTACCGCTACGCTGGACAGGTGTTTGGCAGCTTGCTATATGATATGTAATGTACCTGTGGACTGATAATGTTGGGGAATGCCCGAGCTCCAGACTCTAAGGCCAGGTTCATACTCCTCCCCGTCCGGAGTGCAACACCATTCGGGCTTGGGATGGAACCAGGGCTTTCAGATACTTTTCGGTCCAATAGCAAAAGCTGCACACGGGACAAAGATCCCAGATTACCCGAATCACATCCCACAGTCAGTGCCGCAAGTCCAGGGCTCAGATCTGTGGAATAATAGAAAGGACAAGCATATCAGCCATAGCAAATTTGATGTGAAATAAAATGTGAAATTTCACTTGTTTTTTAGTGAAAATTAAATTAAATATAATGAATAATTAATGGACGATAAATCAAAGAAAAATGTACGATTTTTCTGTAAAATCAGTGATAAATTGGAAGAGTGATCTAAATTGAACATGTAATGTGTTTTTTTTATATAGGCTCTGGTTGAACAAAATAATATAATTAATATTCTAATATATAATATATATAATATTTATATAATTTATTTATATAAAATATATTTCAAATATATGTAATAATATTTTATTGATTATTCATATGCATGTATCCAAAATGACCATTAAGTTTATGAAGATCACATTTTTAATCACATTAATTCCTCTTTGGGCTGTTCCATGTGACTGCTTTTTGAGGAAACATGTTGGATGTATATACAATATATATATATATATATATTATATATATATATATATATATATATATATATATATATATATATATATATAAATGATGACAGACTAATGTCCAGTTTTTTGGTTTTACCAAGTTAAGTTAAATTTACGTAACTTATATAATATACTTATATAGTATAATAACAATAACTCTAGAATAAATATATAATATAACATAACATAATATGATATAATATAATATTCAGGACTTGAACAACTAATTGTTTTCCATATAAATTTAAAAATAAATAGATGATTGTGAACGTGTGAACTGTGCCCATGTCTGAATTCTATGTAGGCTTGCCTTTCTTTTTTGCTTTTTTTCCTTCTTTTTTAAGAGGGTTAAGGATCACACTTTCATCATGTCTCATAAGGGTCCTGTGTTTGCAATCACACCCTGTGGAAATGGTATCGCTATCCCTATGGGCCACATATGCAAATTTCTCTAACCTACACAAGGTGTGGCAATTCAGGGAATTTACTCTACTCTCGCACTCTGAACCCCGAATCTCAGCACCTCTGTGAACTCTGTGAAACACAGTATTTTTATAGGCACTAGATTACAAACCAGTGCCTTTTGGAGTTACGCCTCCATTTGTAAACACAGACAAAAGATGGAGAGACATACAAATGTGATGAAAAATATACTGATTGAGGGATAATGTGCAACAATCACCCCATTTTTTTATGTCCCTAGATGAAAAAAAGTACTTCTCTGAGGACTTCTCAGTTATGTTTGATTTTAGTATCAGTTTTTGTCTTAGATGTTTCTCCTACAACTCCTTTAGAGAAAAAAACATGCAAAAACCATATATGTCTTGCTGGTTACGCTACTTACAAAGCTTGGTGGGAACACCAATATCTGAAACACAACATACAGTCAAACCAAAATTTATTCAGACACCTTCAACATCTCACATTATCAAAGTTTATTCGCTATAGTTTAGAAATGGTATAAAATCAGAGCTCAGAGTTATCAAATCAGTGGATATTCCAGTGGTTTCGGCCATCCTTCTGTTAGCATGTCTCACAAATGAATTAAGTTGAATATTTGTCAGCTGTTAAATTTAGTTCACAATTAGATAATACCAATGCAGGTCAACTAATTACCAAGCAATGCTTAATTTTGTTCAGTCTATATGTTGTAAAAAGGTCCCATTAGCAATTAAAGAAAAAACACTTAAGCAAATCAGGTCAAAGTGTCTTAATTTTTGGTCCCAAATCTTTATAAATTTTACTTGTAGTACACTGTGTGAAGAATTTTGGGGTATAATATATCACAGTTTACTTTATTTAGCTATCCTCACTGACATAAATGAACTATAGTGTCCTGCACCCACTAGTAAAACAATATCAAAAATGATATCTGGTGTCTGAATAATTTTTGGTTTGACTGTATATGCTAGTTTTCTGATACACATGTGGGATTACTCACTTTTCCAAGGATAAAAATCTAATAAATGGGAGTATTAAACAAAATGATTCATCTGATTGGAGTCAGGAACTAAACTGAGATATCAGAGACATCTCATTTGAAATTTGAGATTACTATAGGTCAGCCTGTGTAAAGTTTGTTCACTAATGCATAACACCTCCTCATCTTTACTGAAGAAAAGACTCACTAACTCTTTAAAATATCAAAGCCTACACTGATAAAAATGATTTTGTGGTGAAGTAAATACTACAGAAAAAAAACAATGTAATTTACATGAAAAAGTTAGTTCAGGCAAGAATTTAAAAAAATAAGTAAATTCTATAGTAGTACTCAATTCAGTCGTGTAGAAATGAAAGCGTAAATATCAACATTATAAAATTAAGTAAATTTACTCAATATTTCTGATACTGGTGTTCCCATCATGCACTGGGTCTTGAATAATTAATGAGGTTGATTTTTCACTGTTTTCCAGCTGTATTTACACTATTTAATCAATGCTTTTGTTGTTAGGTTTAGTAACTTGCCATTTTGTGACATTTGGTGTTCATTTTCTACTTAAAATGACACATTCAAACACAAAATGATCCATAAAATGTTACCGTCATTGTATATTGTCTACCAAGTATTGAGGTCTCTGTGTTCACACATACTAGTTCTAAAAGATATGGTGATACACACTATATCTACTGTATTGATTACTTAGATGTTTCTAAGTAAATCAATCACATACTAAAAATGTGTAGTTTAATTCAATGTTAGAGTGAAATGTAATACAAAGAAAACTTAAACCAAATAGATATTACTCAGCTTTTTAATTAAGTAAAACTTACTTAATTTTTTTGTTACTTTCACTTAATTTAGTTAAGTAGAGTTTACTTAATTCTATGTGTGAAATTTACTCAAAAATATTAGTGCAAAAACTTGCCTTGATTAAATCAAGTAAATTTTACTTATTGTTTTTTTCAGTGTAGTTTTGAAACCTGGTCTAACACTGCCACCCAGATAGAAACTGTCTTTATGCTATCTTTAAGAAATCCCTGAAATGACCAGTTTGCCGTAAAACACTCAAAACATTCGTAAAACATTTCTAAAGAGGAAAAAAACTACTGACAATTAGTCCATGTGGATTTGTACATAATGACATGCATTACAGTGGCTGGTGTCTGTCAGTCGTCCAGAGGGAGCTAGAAAGGTGAGAGGGTCACAGACACCCGGAAACACTTAACACCTTGTAAAGAGTCAGGAGGAAATCCTGAGGGAAAAATTCACTTATATGTTCCTTTCCGCCCCCTCCCCCCCCCCCCCCCCACCCCCCTCTCTCTCTGACCACAGGGTCACATTCAGGAGACTTTCCATAGATATAACGATTTACATTTTATAGTGTAAAACTGTATTCAATCCCTTATACCCACCACATCAAAAATATTTTCCATTTTTCGATTTTCAAGAAATTTTCATATGATTTTTAAGCTGTTTTCCTCGTTGGGACCAAATAAATGTCCACAAAGTCAAAAATTACTGGTATTACTATCCTTGTGGGGACATAAGGATAGCATTCCCCATATTGTAGGGAATATGAGGTACACACACAGCAATAATCCTCAGGGCAGAGTGAAGACAGTGTCCAAGAGAAGGATTAAGTTTCTGACAACAACAAACAGATTTGAAACAAATGTCTGCAGGGCAACGTATGAGACAATGCTTAAGCAGGTTAGCAAACTGGTAAATGAAGTTTACACAGCAGCAATTGATTTTAATCTTTTGGACGTTACAATATTTGAGTTTGTCCACACCATTTACGAGTGGACATTTCTGTTGAAACAGAGAGTAAATGAATATGGCATGTTGAACCAGTATGCAAGCTTTAAAACAAACATGCTTATCTGTGTCATCTCCCTCGTTCACAATTAGCATAGACAATAATCTGATTACTTGGAACAACTTTTAAAGTCAGAAAAGTCATTGGATGAAATTTGTCCTTATGGAGAGCCTATGTTTAATGGGAAGCATCAACATTATTATAGCTTATTATATTATTAATTTAATCTAATTTTTGAATGGTAGTGAATAGTATATATATATATATATATATACACTATTCACTACCATTCAAAAGATTAGAATCGGTAAGATTTTTTAAAAGAAATTAATACTTTAGTAAAAAAAGCAAAAGACATTTATAATGTTATAAAATATTTATATTTCAAATAAATGCTATATTTTTTTAACTTTCTATTATTCAAAGAAACATAATTTTCCACAAACATATTAGACTGATTTATGAAGGATCATGTGACACTGAATACTGTAGTAAGAGCTGCTAAAAAATCAGCTTTGTCATCACAGGAATAAATTGGATAGAAAAAAAAAACAACTTAATACATAGTAAATATTCCAGGCCATATTTAATCACTTCTATTTGCATAGTAGAATGACAATATTAAAAGCCTCTGTTTGGATTGTGTCCAATATTACCTGTGGTAGGTGAGGATCTGTCAGTTTGACTCCCGGGTGGGTGGTCTGGGGACACACAGGAACTTGAGCGAGGGGCCAGATCATCCAGCTCAGCAAAGATATCAGACTGGGACCCATTGGACTGGGAGTCAGGGGTCCCTTCCATTATACACTGCCCTGAAACGGCCAAAACACATGATGTGAGTAAATACAAACGCAGTATACTGTGTAAACATCTCTCTAGACTCTTTTCAGGAATTTGCATTTTATCGCAATGAACTTTTTGACCTATTTCCTCAGCTGTCATACCCGCTTGCGGTTTTATTATTGCCCCGGGCTGAATGAATATCAGCAAGGACCTCCATGAGCTAAACAACAACCAGCATCACACCCTACCCTGCAGCACTGTCTCAGTTCCTGGGAATGACTTTTACGTATAAACAGATACAGTCTTTTAAAATGCCTTGTAATAATTTTGTTCTTTTAAACACTACAAGTCGCTTGTGTACACAGCTTTAGTTTAATTTTCATATTTTCAAATGTTTTTAATTTCTTATCTCAGACTATAATAGACACACACACACACACACACACACACACATATATATATATAGAGAGAGAGAGAGAGAGAGAGAGAGAGAGAGAGAGAAGAGAGAGAGAGGAGAGAGAGAGAGAGAGAATATATATATATAGACAAACAAGGCCTTTCAACCAAGGCTTCCATATTCACTTGCACAGACACACATACACACGGCTATTGTAGGCAGGCCTTGGCTTACCACTCACACACACAATAGAGGGACTTGACTCGACACTTCAAAGCATATTGGTGCTGTCAAGCTTGCCGTCATCTTCAGCCAAGTGCTTCTTGAGATGGTATATGTGAATGTAAGGGAGTGCACATGGATTTTGTGTACACCAGCCTATAGGTTGGATAAAGGCAGCATCACAAATCTTGGGGTAAAATGCCACTGAAAGGTGACAGAAATGCCCTGGTAATCAAAATGTTTGTGCAAAAATGCTCCATTGTGAATTTCTGTTTTTAATTTTTTTTATTCTGCTATTTATCAATTACCTACAGTATTTAATACTATTCTTGTCATTTTGAGATTACTGTGTGAGTAGATGACTGTGTGATATAGTAGTAGTGGGTGTTAAACTCGTATTAGGCAGTGGGCCAGATTTGTCTACTTCCCTTACGAAAAATAACTATAATATAAATATATATTAATCTAAATATAATAATCCTATAAGATTTGTATATGTGATGTTCTGTAATACCTCTATAGTACTTCTAGTTTGTCCCAAAATACCCACTATAGTATTCCTAGGATTACTATAATATTTTATCCTAAAATACTACAAGATTCCAATGGTTTTTCATAAGGGATGTCTCATTCACATTAGTGTTATCAGCTGAAGATTGGCTTGATAGGCCAATCGCTACGTAATGACGCCAGTGAACCTGTCAGCACAGTCCCTCAGCAACTTCGTACTACTGATCACAAAAGCATTAATAGTTTGGAGTGAAGCATACGTACAATTGGTGAGTGAAAGGGTTTTATGGAGTTATAGTATGCAACATATGATTGAGTTATAGGCTATGTTACCGGTAGCTACCACGATGTCTTACCTGGAGATTCAACCAGATAACAGAATATATATGGAAACGACATCTCCGGCCATTTGGTTGGGTCATTGACCCAGTTTTTAATTAAATAAGAGCAATCATATCCTATTGCAGTTAATTTTGCAATGTGTCATGAGGATGTATCATCATCCTCATTCAACTCAACATTTGAAAGTAGACAATTATTTCACTTTTTTTAACAGAAATTGAAGGCATTTCTGACACCAGGTGTTATGAAAATGTGTATTTGCCTGATCATAAAGGTTGTGTGTGTATGTTTAAATGGTTGAGTCAAAATGTTTAGTGGCAAATTATATTTAGTTAGTGTGAAATCCATATGTGTCTCAACTTTTTTTTATTACTTTCCCTCTCTGGCCAAATTGTATGGAGAGTGTCAGGGCCAGGCAGTGTGTGTGTGGGTAGGGGGGTCTCGTGAGGCGTGGGGGTCCCGCTCATTGTCAAGGACAGTCGCCGTAGGGTTGGCCACTGACTGCTGGACCATAGCATGGGGGTTTGACAGAAAGCGTGGGCGTTTTTTTTTTTTTTTTTCAAAAATACTATCCTAGACTAGCCTAGTGTTGTATAGACACAACCACACACAATAGTTAGGAAAGGGTCCCCAGCCAAGTGTAATTTTCTGTTGCATTTAATTTCCCACTAAACCACAGCTTCACCATCATATCAGTGATATATTTATCTGACTGGCCGATAACAAGGCACAGATTGTCACTTTATCATTTCTCGGAAAAAAAGAAAGAGGGAAAAGACGAAGAAACCTCTCTGCAAATTCTGAATTGTTCGCTTTCTTTCATGAACACTCAGTTTGAGTCAGATGTCAGTGGCCCGGCTCTTTTTCCCGACTGGACGGTAAATTAGCGCATGGAGGGCATCTAAGAGATACGCATTGTAGCTGAGGCTCACTCACTGTTCACCCGTCAGAGAGGCGGCGGTCAGCTTGGATTTATGACCGCCGCTCCACACGTCGGCTTTTCAGGGTGCAGAGAGAATAGAGAGAGAAAAGAGGAAGAAAGAAGGGAACGCGGGAGGCTGAAGCTAAGAGGGAAGAACACGTCGCAGCCGGCATCACCGCCACCCTCCCTCATCTCCCACAACATCCCCCATTGTAAAGGCCTTGGCCGCTTTGAACTGGGGAATCAAACGGTACCAGCCTGATTCCCTATCAAAGAACCCCCTCGCTTTCCCTCTGCTTTCAGTAAAGAAGAGAAGAGAAAAGCTCCTTGCCATATTTATGACTTAGTCCCTCTGTAGAGAAAGCTGAAGCTCATGGTCATGATGTAGGACTTTGATTTTCTTTTGTTCTCTTTCATGTTTGAGGTACGGTGAATGTTCAATTCTATTTGGCCCAACTGACCCCCAGCGTGTGTGCATGAATACACAAGAGTCAGTCTAATAAAGCGCACAGTGTCTGTAGGTGTGTGTGGTGTGTGTGTGTGTGTGTGTGTGAGATCAGATTTTGCCATTCTTTCAGGAATGTAATCTCTGAAAATATCCTCAGAAGAATAACAAACATTGAGTAAAAAAAAAAACTTTTCCAGTAAAAATTTGCTAAACATCAAAGCACAATATTAGGTTTTACACAATTCTGTGTTTCTTGTTGTTATGAAGTAGTCATTATAGTTTATATTACAGTCATTATAGTTTATAGCTTATAATTTAGAACAATCATGTTTATATCCCATTAAACCTCACCTTGCAGTTCATCTTCCTGAGGCATAATGGGAGGAAGCACAGGCCAAAGGTTCCATTCTGACTGACTATCTGCTGCTGAGCAATCAGGCTTTTGAGACTGAATGCTCAGGCCAGACTGGCTGGATCCAAGGCGTCCATGCAGGCTTTCATCTGTGGACCATTGGGCGGCTGAGGTTTGCCGTGATTTAGGAGTTTTAGAGATGTAAATTGGAGTGTCTGGCAAGCAAGTGGAAGGTGTTTCTTGTTTGCAGGACTTGAGAGATCTGGAGAGACGTGCTTGAAGGACTTCCATTCGTGAGTTGGCCTGGCTGAAACTTCCTGCAGAGCTGAAGTGAAGCTCAGGGAGAGAAGTAGAGCAGCCCTTTTGATAATCATTATTTTGGTTGAGGTCATAAGCTTGATTATCTTCGTAATCGGTGCTATTATCAGCATAATGGTCAACACTGAAGTTCACTGTTAACATAAAGAGAGTGCAGAGATAGGTCAATTAAGGATTCATTGCACCATTTACATTTTTGAGTCGGTATAAAGAGAACCGATACCTGACAAGGCGTCTGAGAAGCTACTGTTCAGGTCTGTGCTACGGCTGAACTGGCTGGACGAAGGGCGGCTGAAATCAGAAAGAGAATTTGGGGTCACAGAAGATGTTGGGGTGCCTGGAGTGATTGGGGTACTTGGGGTTCTTTGGGTGCCTGGAGTGATTGGAGTACTTGGGGTTATTTGGGTGCCTGGAGTGGTTGGAGTACTTGGGGTTATATGGGTGCCTGGAGTGGTTGGGGTGGCTGGAATGCTGGGGGTTGCCGGGGTGGATATTGGGGTCGTTGGTGTCATCGTCTCTTGATTCCCTTGATGCCCTTGATTCAGATCTTGTGGAGCAGAGCATGCATCTTCTTCCTCATCTGTCAGCTGGAAGTGTGTATTGGGGGTTTGGGATCTCTGAGGTATATCAACAAACTTAAGAGTCAGAGAAGGACTTGCTGGGGGTGCTGGAGAAGTAGGGGATCCGGGTACATGGGGCAGAAACACATTGGATTTACTCCTACTGGAATTATCCATGTTTTGGTGCCTCCTGACATCTGGGGAAAGAAGAGGTTGAAAAGAATGTGAATATAAGGTCAACCCATCTCTAAGGGGTAGCAAGGTTCAGGACAGGGAGGTTCAACTCTGCAGGATGGTGGTCCCTTAGAGGCAGGATTGGACAACCCTGTCCAAAGGAGAGATTACATCTGGGTCAAGGTTATTGTTGGTTTGGGGAATCTTTACTCAAAAATGCAAATGAGAAAGTGCATCACTAATGCACAAGAGCAGAAATCCTTCACTAAGCAAACCATAGAGCAGCACAGAGCACCCAGACTGCAGCTGTCTCATGTAGAGATGAACAAGACACACTCAAACACACACACACACACACACACACACACACACACACACACACACACACACACACACACACACACACACACACACACACACACACACACACACACACACACACACACAAACACACGCACGCACACACACACACCACACACGCACACACACAGGCTTAATGACAGGCATTGTTCGGGGCACACACAAAAAGAGGTCCTGAATAATTAACATGGGGGTCCTGCATGAGGGTCAGGCGGAAAGCGTATTCATCATCATTTACAGCTAAAAAGGAGAGGAGAGAGGCAAAGGCCACCCAGCCCAATAGCTGACGCTGCCCTACTCCACTGAGCCTCAGAGCAAACAGTCTTTTGCCTGTTGCGGGCCCCTGGTTCCTAACAAGGGCCCCGGACACCCCCCTTCCCCTCGAAAACTCTGCCCCTCTGCAGGAGCAGCTGTCCAGTTCCCAGCTCAGAATGCAGAGTGACTCTAAGATATGATAATTACCACTTGCGAACACTATATGAAGGAACTCATTCTCATAATTAGGATTAGAAACCCCATATAGCTAATTATGGATGCAATGACAGCAAACCAAACAAATGAGCCAAGCCTCACTCTTTCTTCGATGGCCCTTGATGCTGATGCCTGCTGGGAGAGATTTTCACAGACTGTTGTGTTGCAGTATTCCTTTCTGGGCTTTCTATTGCTGATGGAACCACGCTGAAAAAAAAATTGTTTTGGTGAAGATGTCTTGTTATTACAAAGGTTGTGGCTAAAATTAACAGAGTTTAGACTAAATATTTTGGTGACCCCATATCAGGCTTTTTGAGTATGCGCATTACATGGGTCCCTCTTTACTATCTATTATCTATGTCTATCTATTCTATCTAATCTATCTATCTATCTATCTATCTATCTATTATCTATCTATCTATCTATCTATCTATCTATCTATCTATCTTCTATCTATCTATCTATCTATCTATCTATCTATCTATCTATCTATCTATCTATCTTCTATCTATCTATCTATCTTCTTCTGTCTGTCTGTCTGTCTGTCTGTCTGTCTGTCTGTCTGTCTATCACTATCTGTCTGTCTGTCTGTCTGTCTGTCTGCCTGTCTCTATCTAAATTGTTAATATAAATATAACTTTGTCTGAATTTCAATTCAAATAGAAATTAATTCTTAATTGAAGAAAAAAAATCTCAACTAAACTTTGAATGCTGCACAGCCCTGCCAGGTTAAAGGCTTCATGCTGTGAAGATTTGTGTTGTTTTTGGCCATGGAATTAACGGGAAAAACATTCACTAATAAACCAACCGTCTCTGGCTCTTGTCCTTATCGTATGTTGTCCCCCAGGCCAGTATGGTGTGAGTCCCCCCAGCAGGGGCCTGTGTTGAAGCAGACCAGAGGCCCCTACACAATACGCTCTTGTTCCACTCAGTCTGTGTCACTGAGGAGTCAGAGGACAGAACAGCGAGAGAAAAGGATTGAGTGAGGGGAAAGAGAAAAAGTGAGAGAGAGGCTGGAAAGCACATAGCTGCACTGCTGTTCTTACAATACCATTGCCTAGTCCATCTGTCACAGTCACACACACACACACACAACAATGTTTGTGTGTGAACGACATGTGTCATATCGCACTGTTGTGGCCTCGCCCCCCTACTCTCTCCTTGGGGAGCTAAAGGCAGGTCGGGGTTGATTGTTAGAGTCCCTGAGCACCATATGGCTGTATAATTAGTTTTGGCCTGTGATGTAGAGTAATGCTCCCATCTCTGTTGACTCCCAAGCTTTGCTCTGAAAGACAGGGTCCTGATGCACGTTAATGACCAATCCTGCCCAAATACCTTCACACCACAGCAGAGGCATAATGGAAGTATCAACCACCAGGAGGGCGGCGCCATAGTAAACACACAAATATGTGCATAATGGATACATGACATTTATTTAGATTCATAATTTAAATTTCAGACCATTTTGTTTAATTTGAGCAAAAAAGACAAAGCATGGTTGGGTTATGAGTGTGTTTTGAGAAGGAAGATAATTTCAATACTGAATGACAATTGCTGTTATTCAATACGAATCGTTTCTCTTAATTTAAATAGGAGTTAAGCGATCTTAAAATTATAATAATGATAAACCAATAATTATTTTCCAAAAAAGATAAATAGCCAATATTACTTTTTTATACAATTTTGTCTAAATAAAATTTTGTTTAAAAAACAAAAATTGTGAATTTAGGCAAATTTAGGCATCACAACTTTATAACGTATGAAAAATGGATGTTCATTTTGAGATTGGCTAAAGATATAAGCGTTTAGATACTGATGGCAAAATAACCTAAATGGTGAAATCAGCATACACAATGAATGAATGAATGAATGAATGAATGATGAGGCATTTCATTCAGTATTGTCCGATAATGGTAATTAAAAAATGTTAAATAACAGAATATGTCCTTCCATTTCATTTGAATTGTAGCAAGCTTAAAGTTTGCCTGCATTTAAGTGATGGCAGTTAACCGGGATGAAAAAAATATCAGTAAAAGGACCGTATAGCAGTACTAACCTGGCCATATTTGAGGTTGTGGAGCACTCAGGCTCTGCTGTTGTTGTTTTTGCCCCAAACGATTAGGGCCTGGTCTGGTGTGCACGTTTAGGAAATGTGGGGTTCTAAGATTGACAGGACAGGCGTCCATATGAGCAAGAAAGCGAGAACACAAGGGTGGAGGGCCATTCTCACGCTTGATAACCTGAAAGATAAAAAGGCAACAAAAAAAAAAGTTTATGTTCATTGTATTCATTTATATAATAATAAAATTTGGAAAGTTACTGCATTGGTTCAGCCTTGCTTTTAATAAGTACCTCTCTGTAGTGCCCTAGTGTTGACTCATTGAAACAATTATTCGATATTGCCTGTTATATTCACATACATTTAGCAGTAGCATTCTTTCTGCATGGCTATAGCATGGTCTTTCATGCAATTAAGTTACTGAATTTTGAAAAAACACAAGAAAGCTAGACAGCGTTTGTCATTTTGATATTTAAGGGTTAACTACTAGCAAACATAGTGCATTATGGCTAATTCACAACCTGTTTTTTTTAACATAACAAACACATAACGTAAATTCTTACAGGAATTTGAATAATTTCTTGGTAATTATGGAAGTTCTCTGTGTTTGTTTGTTGTGTGTGTGTGTGTGTGTGTGTGTGTGTGTGTGTGTGTGTGTGTGTGTGTGTGTGTGTGTGTGTGTGTGTGTGTGTGTGTGTGTGTGTGTGTGTGTGTGTGTGTGTGTGTGTGTGTGTGTGTGTGTGTGTGTGTGTGTGTGTGTGTGTGTGTGTGTGTGTGTGTGTATGCCTGCACATTTTGTCTTTGCTTTGTGAAGCCAGATGGGTGTCACACTGCATGCTTATAACCTGTTAGAGAGCAAGTTTTAACCTGTCCAGTGCCACAGGGCAATGTTAGCCAGCACAAATACACACACGTCTTGATGTCTTTATCCCTTTTGAATTGACTGACGGTAAATTGCTGAGTAAACATTCTATGTCTGAACTGACAATGTTATCAAAGGGGACATGTGCTCCCTGTTGCCTGTGTTATTGGAGCTCAGAGCAGTGACCCAAAACCATTTTACACTCTCTCTCTGACACTAATGAAGCCAATCCTCTGATACAAACAGATATTCCTCACCTTTTATCTCCCTTCAATCATTCTTTCATTCATTCGATCTCTCTTTCTGTCCTCCTGTCCCAACACATCTGTTTTAAATGCCTAAAAAGGGATCCCTATGCCATTAACTTTTTTTTAAATGTTGTTGAGGTTAGTGAAACCTTTATGTTTAGGATAACTTAAAGCCCATAATTGCACTAACAGCACAAAAGATTTGAAAAAATCTAATTGTGTTTTTTTTATATAAATATTAGCCAAAAAATGTGTGATTAAATATTAATATGACTATAGTAATAATAATAATGCATTGTATTCTATTATTACTAAATAAAATATTAAGCAAAATAAGAAATATTACTATTGTAATATTTCACTGTAAAATAAAAAAACAAGTATTTAAGACTATAATAATAATAATATTTTTTGTTGTTATATTTATTGTAGTTTTAAATAATAAATAAATACATTTATTTTATTATTACTAAAAAAAATGTATTATTAAACCAAATAATAAATAATAATAATAATATTTTTGCACATGTTGCATTCCCAAATGTTATAAGCAACCCAAACTCAGAGCAGATGCAAAAATGAGTTTGTGTGGAGCAAGATTTAGTGTGAACCGAGACACTAAAGACACCGGATCATTAAATGTTCGCGTCTAAATGAACTTCATGCTAAAAATTGTATTATTTGATAATCAAACTAAGCCTTTTATTCTGATTAATCATGTAACCCATACTTACAATTGTTTTCCCAAAGCATTAAACTCTTGCATGTTACTCGTATCACACTGTACTACCCTAAAACCCTACCCTACAACCCCTTGTTGAAATGAGGTGCAAATATTGTGTGAATCTGGCCTGGCAAATGATAAATTGAACAGAAATGCAGAGTTAGTGAACTTTTGGATTTTTTTTTTTTACTTGGACACACTCTTGTGTAGGGGAGTTTTACACATTTAAAAACTGGGCCTTATTAGCCTTGCACACATCCCCAAAACAAACTGTCAGGTTAGTGTACATCAGCTCCGACGCCAACGTTCATGAAAGCGAAGCGTTTACTTGCAGACGCTGTTTGGAGCCCTCTGAAAGTGGCATTGTATATTAAACGCTGAGTGTCTTTGACCTTGTAATGGTGTTTGTAGCCCCATGTCGGGCCTGAGGGTCCTCTCTGCCCCAGTGTGTGGGCTCTTCAGAGGCCTACAGGAAATGACATGACCCCCTGGCGTCAGGCGGCCCGCACTGCGACACACACATGCACAACCGCCTGTACTAATGTCATTAACCTTGTGTGTTCATGCCGGACGGCCTTCTGACGGAGATGGGCAAGCGCACGCTCGTGAATGTAGGGAGTCTGTAAACCAGAGTCCCAGATGGCCCGCACCAAGAAGAGGCCTGCATACACTCCTCCTCAGTCCCTTTACAAACACACGTACACACACACACACGCACGCTTAATAGCACTGCCTCTGTGTGAACCCTCCGCCGGGGAGGGGGGGCATGGCGATTGGGGGCCAAACAGAAGTGTGTCTCTGTGCCTCTGTCTGCAGGGGAACAGAGGATTCCTCTCAAAAAGGCCTGACGTCTAAGAAAGCCAGGCTCAGCACTAACAAGGTTAAACCCTGCTGAAAAAGAGTGACTTTTTCAATCAACCAGATTTGTGTTTCTGCCTGCGCCGTAATTAGCTTTGCTCTGGGACAGGGGGATGAGGAAGAGAGGAGCGAGGAGAGGAGGGAAGAGATGACAGTGGGAAGCATTGTGGAGTCTCTAGGATTGGGAGGACCAAATCTGATTAGCCGCTCGTGTCAGAAGCCAGGCTCAGATGCAGCTTAGCATTCTGAGCAACTTTCTACTTTCTGTCCCGGCAGACAATGAGGCTACTTTTTCAATCTCCTCTATTTCTCTTCACCCTTTCACCTTCTTTTTTAAACTTTTTGCCCTGTCCAAAACTGCTTTCCCCATCCGCAGAATACAGAGCAAGCAATCGTGAATGTTCATAATGGATATAGGCCTATATGGATATGGATATGACTACATTTAGTGAGTCCAATCAAGTTGCACATTCCGCATGGCGTTTGCATGTAAAATAAAAATGATGTCATAATTTACTAACCCTCATGTTGAAACTCAATCCGTCAAATAGACAGATTTATTATCAAAATATCAAATGCTCATGTTGATCACTGGCTGTGAATTGCAGTTTAGCTTTGATTATTCAAAGCTACTGTTCAAAGGTTTGTGGTCAATAAGATTTGAATAATTATGCAGCAGGAATGCATTAAATGGATCGAACGAGACAGTCAAGATATTTACAGTGTTGCAAAAGATTTCTATTTCAAATAAATGCTGTTCTTTTTAACTTTCTATTCATCAGAGAATCCTGATGTAAAAATGTATCACGGTTTCCACAAAAATACTAAGCAGAAACTGTTTTCAATATTGATAACAGTAAGAAATGTTTCTTGAGGAGCAAAATCATTATATTAGAGTGATTTCTGAAGGATCATGTGACACTGAAGACTGGAGTGATGATGCTGAAAATGCAACTTTGCCATCACAGGAATATATATATATCATTTTTTTTCTTTTTTTTTCTTTCTATTTTTTATTAAATAAATACAGCCTTGGTGAGCATAAGAGACTTCTTTAAAAAAAAAAAAAAAGTCTTACAAAACCCAAACTTTAAGTGTATATAATTAGGTCAGAATTTGAACAACATAAAATGAACATGCACATAACATTATTCTAACATTATTCTAACTTTTTTTCTTTTTTCCTTTTCTTCTCTTTCCAAAGCCATCAATTAAGAGATGCACATCTATTAACATTCTGGTCATTTACAGATTAATCCATACTTAATGTCATGTTATGCCTGATATTATATAATTCTATAATATTTTGTCTAAATAAAGCAAATAAAATGTTTAAATGCTACAAGGCATTATTTTTGCTTACTAAGCCAAAATAGTAAAGTATTTGAATATAAAAAAAGTCACAAATCAACTTTCAACTCCAAACAATATGTTTCACTGATCCAGAGTCAGAATTTAGCCTCTTATTGAGTGCTAACACAGACATGCCATTGTCTCCCCGTCGGATGCCTGTATAGTTTGAATGCCGCTTGCCTTCCTGTGGCCACCCTCTTTCTTATGTTCACAAAAATGAAAGTCTAGCTCCACTCGCCATTAAAAAAGGACGTCATACCGAACAGAATGCAACCCAAACCAAAGCATAAATCACAGTGTAAACAGCAGTGTTTGTCTGCGGAGCGAGGCGGGCCCATGAGTGTGTTTGCCCACCTGTGCATGTGTCATCGTTTGGGCGTACAGTATTCAGGGTGCTGACGGCACTCGTGATGTCGTCTCAGTGGCGACAATGTCCATGGAGACCGTGAGGTATGAAGCCAATGGGTGGGTTAATCGTCTCCCTGTTCTCAATAGATGTTTGGACTGGGACGGCCCCGTAAAGTTCAGAGGGTTTGAATACGGAGATGCGCCCGGTGTTTTATTGCATATACCGAGGTGATCCAGAGGGCAGAAAATGTGTGTGTGCGAGGCTGGGTGTGCGTTTTTGTGTGTTTATTCATACTTGTGAGCTTTGGCTGATTGTGTGTACCGGTACGATTTAAAGATGTAAATTAGTCAGTAAGAGGCTGGTGGATCTTTGTCTCTTTTTTTTCTTGTTTGTTTAACCAGAGGCCAAGACAGGAAGCCAGCCCACACAACTCGCTGTCCCCATGGAAACCTCTCTGTTGCCTGTGGCACATTCACAGTCTCTGGCCTCTTAAAGACGGAGACAGTGAGGTGGATGGGCACAGGCCATCAGTGCATGTGTTTCCAAGTGATTGTGTTTGTTTATAAGAGTCAGATTTGAATATTAGTCTGGCCTTATTTGATTATGTCAATGTGTGGCATGCTAAATCAATTGGAATTGTGCTTTGATAAAGTGTAATTAGTCGTGTCAGTCTTGTGTCTACTGTGTTCTGACACAAGTACTCACCGTATGATGCTGTCCTCTGTTCCACAGGACGGCTTGTCTCACAAAGCAGAAGTAATATGATGGTGCCTGGGGGACAGAAAACAGGTTTAGATAGGACTGATATTGACAGTAATTAGGTATGTTTGCTGAGACAAACATGGTTCTATTATTAATTATACGTTGGGTTATGGTGTTGTTCTGAATGTTAGGGCATAACTCATCCTGCATCATTTGTGCTATGGACATACATCCTAAATCAAGCCTTGTGGCTTTTACTTGGTGCCAGGTAATATATATATATATATATAAAACATTCAAAAGTTTGGGGTCAGTAAGATTCTTTAAAGTTTTTGAAAGTCTCATGCTCACCAAGACTGCATTTATTTGACCAAAGCTTCAAAAGAACAGCATTTATTTAGAAATCTTATGTAACAATAAGAAGATCAATTTTGATCAGTTTGATCAATCAATTTTTTTAATTCTGACCCCAAACTTTTCAATAATGTGATGGTTTGGGTTTTTTACTGTCACTGTACAGTAGCCTATATATAAAGTAAATTATTAAAAGATCTGCAAATTATTGTTTTACCTTGATAATATCAGCATATCTATTATTTAAATATAAACCTGAAAATAAGCATTCTCAATTAAACAAATGTATTTGTTGTTTTAAAAAAGAAATACAGTTAAGCATAATAAATTATAATCTTAAATTAACTTTGTCAGGCCTAAAAATACATACTGTAAATCTTTTTTCTAATTTTCTAAAAACCTGTGTGTTTTAGTGATCAGACTTTTGATTTCCACCTGTCTGACAATGAAATGAAAGAAAAAGGCATTGACTCTTTTGGGCCAGCAAGGAATAACTACCAAAACATCCTAGCAACAGCGTACTGTAGCAACATGCTAAAAACCCATCCAAAAACCTTGCTTAGCAACACCCTGACAACCATCTACAACACCCTAGTGGCAGACAGTTTTACATAGGCAAGCGTTACAAACAAAGAGAAAAAAAAGATGAAGAGGTTGGGACACATTTATCAAAATGATCTTCAATGTTTCTTAATCTCCTCAGAGTTTGTGCACAGACACTGGCTAAATTAACATGAACACACACACACACACACACACACACACACACGACACACACACACACACACACACACACACACACACACCACCACCACGCACCACACACACACACACACCACACACACACACACACACACACACACACACACACACACACACACACACACACACACACACACACACACACACACACACACACACACACACACACCACACAGACCTCCTTCTCAGAATGTCAATTAAACCTCTGTCTTTGCCTGAGAGCTGTGATGCATCTCAATGGTGAATACCCACCACTGCTCCAGCCTTTCTGAAGAGTTCATCAAGCTCTCGTCAGCTATCCTAGCCTTTAGCTGCGATACAACTAGCCTGTGGGGGTCTCAGCTCCATCGCTCAGCTCTCTTTCTCTTTTCACTCACTCTTGGACACTCTCATCTATCTGACCTGTGGCCCAGGGCTCCAGCAGAGACTCATCTATCACCATCCCTCTGTCTATCCCTATCCCTGTTCACTGAGGTCACGTATCTCGCTCCTCTAAGGTCATCAGTCTTACTGTGGCAGATGCCAGAGCTTCTGAGTCAGCTCCAGCCTGGCAGCCTGGTGGTTTTTCCTCTCTTTCACAGTGGTCGCACACTGGGGCAGGGAATTGTGCAATCTGAAGCCACCAGCCCACCTGTGGGTGGGACCAAAGGAAGAATATTGAACGCCTGCTTGAACCTGTCCATTGAGGAGCATTAGGAAAATCACTATTGACAGGTTGCGGCATTGTTCTCTAAAAGCTTCAGGATGGGACCGTTTAAAGTTTTGTTTAGGATCTTTTTTATATGAAACAGCCACATTCAAAGCCTTCAAAGCACCTGACCACCACACAGATATTAACAAGGCTAGTTCCATTGAAGCGTTTGATTAGTAGAGATGAACATTATCCAACAACAATTAGATTGATTTTTCCCCTTTTGAAAGCGGTGCGTTGTGAAATCTGAAATTAGTTCACGATTCGATCCAATTATTTTGGACTGATTCATAATTATATACAAAAATAGATGTAAAATGTAACCGCAAATTAAATAAAACTATAATAATATAATATATAATTTGTACTATTCTGCAAATATTCTGCAGATGTTCTGCAGATATTCTATCAAAAATGTATTACTGATCTGATACGAAAGAATAATATGACAGTAAACTAACACAAACAAATATTAAGTAAGTAGACTGTTAAATAGATTTGCAGATTTGAGTGTCATGTGACAGAAAATTTACTAAACCAATAATTAAAATATAAATAAAGTCTGTCATGTACAGGGGGGGAAATAAGCATCTTAAAGTTATGCAGAGAATTATGTCATAGAAATAAAGTAATTAGTTAATGTGAACTATATTATGAACTGTAAACTACTCAAATTATCCCAGAAAACATAATAGATAGCAATTTGTTTAAAAAAAAACAGCAGTTAACTTTTCTCAAATGGATACACATTATTAATCATAAATAACTAAAAAAAATATGTGGCTGTTGCAAGAGTGCATCTGTGATGACTCTGTAACATATTTCTATTATCAGATTGATGCATTTTTCACTTCTAACTATTTTCATCTTTATAGCATTTGAATTACTTATTAAAACCAAAGTGACCAGTGAGCTGTGAATCAAAATGGCGTCGTAGAGTTGGAAATGACTCTTTTGCCTGCCTCTGAACATTACCGCAGACAGTATTTAATGTCTATTTCAGATAATTATGCTCTTCACTTAATCGACTGCTGGACCTGCACAATGAATAAATCCCGTAGCTGAATTGCGGCCTCTTAGAGCACAATAACCTGCCTTCTCCCTAATTACACCTTGAAACTGAATTCAAGTATGTTTGGATCCATATGAGTGATCCAAAGTTAGAAGAGCACAGAGTTTTGGGAGACACGGAGGACAATAGAAACCAGACAGAAATAGTACTTGTGCTGTTGTGACCAGCAGACCTAATGAGACCGTAAGACTCATTAAAAGTCACAACATCCCAGACTGCGTTTAAACATCAGGACAGCTTGGGCGAACAACAGCCTTGATTAGATGTCATATTCATGTCGTAATCCAACACCCTGCCTTAGAGGTCGCAGGGTGATGGTCTTATTTCAATCAGAGCTCTCAAGCAAACATAAGCGGGTCTGTACAGAGGGAGTCAGCCCACACCATTCTGATCTCCTCTCTGAACTTCTCATCATTGAGATCTGTAATGAAATTGGACAGGCATGATTGGTGTTTTTTGTATCCCATCGTCCAATTCACCAGATGAGATTAGGCCAATTCCAGGCAGATGGGCTTTCCATTGCCTCAGTGTCTCAGGGGCGCAGCAGAGCCCCTCTCCTTTGGGCTTTTCCTGTCAGGGAGGCTGTTTACCATTGCATCACAGACTGAGGCCAGACAGGAAATGCTAGTCCAGGGACACAGGAAATGTGGAGCTTGACAATAACAAGTAGGTGGAAGAAGGAAGATCAAATTACTCGATACACTAATAAGCAAAGTGGTCCTTTCTTCTCCTTCCTTGGCTTGTGCACCTGTCTGCAAACTTCTTGCATATTTTCCAATTATTACGAACTGTCTTACATAAGATTTAATGAATGTTTATGGACGATCATTGAAGCGATGAGTCAGGTACAAGATGATCACTGGTCATTTTGTCAGAAAGGGGTGCAACAGCTTGTCACTTGGATAGTAGAATGACAGGGACAACTATGTACCTATTTACCCCTAAAATTTTAATAGAAAAACTTTAAAGGATTACTTCATCGCTGGGAAATATGCTCCTTTTAGGGGTAGACAAGGTAAAAAGTTGTCCCTTTAAGGGTACTACCCAAGTGGCAAGCTGTTGTACCCCTAAAAGTAGCATTTTTACACATTTTCACTTTTTTTTTCTAAAAATGTGCTTTTGCTGAGAGATGAACTGGGAGTTGAGATGGAGGACCTACGGTTGTTGTAGAAAAAGAGGCTGGGAAGTGAGACAGATTTCCCAATCTGATCAATTTAGCAGTTTGATTTGACAAGCTCTTGATGCGATTGCTGAGCAGGAAACATTAATACAGGGCACTTTTTTTAACTTGGCACATAATGAAAATATTAAAGTGCCCCATTAGTTTATTTCTTGCTCCATCCTTTGTCTTTACTCAAAGTAGTAAGAACGACAGACAATCTGCATTAATAGACAGTTTTAGGTAATAGTGGCCCACAGCTAACCTGACTCCGCCAGATGGATTTGCTCCGCATATCCATCTGGAAACCTTCCGTTGAAGTAGTTTTGGTAAGGGGCGAAAATACTGGTTAGCTGATTGGCCTATGTTGGTGATAGACGGGCCAAATCAACCAATCAGATCAACGAAGCATATGAGAGCGACGACGAAAACACAACCACAAGCCAGGCTACTCTTGCTGCTGCAGGTAAAGGCTCGTTAGCTCTGTAATTCCGTAATAACTCTGTATTCCGATAAACTTGCTCGATAGCCACACTGATGCTAGTTTCATCCGCTGAAGCCGCCATGTTCTTAAGACTGAACTGTCGCGCTTCTCGTTGCGTCACACCTCAACCCACCTCAAAGCCAACGCTGATTGGACGTTCGTTTGGTGAACTGCTCCCAAATTTTCTTTAACGGAAAGTATCCAGACTGATCTGCGAGTGAAACCTTGAAAGCTCGCGAGATCAGGATGGTCTCACGAGGCTAGCCCACAGCTGCTTTGCAGAACTATTTCAGTTTGACAGTAATAACGTCAGTTAGCCAGAAGCGTACACAATATAAAACACAAAACAACGTATTTTGAACACCCGGAAGAAAATATATACAAAAAATAATTAATCATACTTACATGATTCTAAGGAGCAAATTGGTCCAAATATACAGACCCATCTTTCCAGAGCAACGATTTGAAAAGCAGTCATCAGTAAAATGACGTGTTTGAAGATAGGACAAGTTGTTCACGGACAGATGTACAACATACGTCGCTGGCATTTTGCAAATGTATCTTCTAGTGGCGTAGAACTGTTACGCAGTGGGATTCGAATTACAAACGACTCGTTTAGGTGGTTCAGAGTCGATTCTTTCTTTTGGGAGACAATAACTTTATTTATCGTGCACTTTTGACTTACAACTTTGCAGAACGTTTACATTCACAAACAGCTACTACACACTGCATGAAAGGGAAGATTCAAAAAAACATAATGGGGCACATTCATTTTAAAAATTAACAACAGTGTACAAAGGTTTTAAGAATCTTTATCGAGAAAATCTAAATTTTTACCCTGCCCTAGAGAGGATATTTGTTGCGTAGCTATTGCTATTGATTCTTCAACAGTCCTTGGGATGGTTCACCCAAAAATAACAATTCTGTCATCTTTTAGTCACAGAAGTTTTCTCAAAACACAAAGGAAGACATTTTTTAATGACACCTGAGAGATTTCTGTCTCTCCGTTGTTCATCATGTAAAGGAATTGTGTCTCTTCAGAAGACTGAACAACAATCACTCTAAACAACGCAGCGGCAACAACAAATTCTCAATTGATGACTGATAGTCCTTTAGCCTAGAAAAGCGAAGTATTCAGTCACAATTGAGTTGATATAAGAAGATCACTGTCTAAGCTTATAGAGCAATCTCTGACAAACCACATTACACAGACGTCCGCCACAAGAGAATTACCAAGCTAATACACAACAAACACACACCCTAACATCATCCACACACAATCTTACAACACAGAACATCAATCAAATCACAAAGGCACCACGAACACGAGGAAATCCTTTTTCCCCCAAAACAATGAGGTCTCCAAACTGCAACCCTATTAATACTCTACAAAAGGAGCAGGCCTTGATCCCCAGCATGGAGGAGACCGGTGTAAAACACATGCACAAAACCAACGGCCCACTGCCGCTCGCCGGGTCAGCTATGATGAGCCATGAATGTAACCGTCCAACCAATCTGGCTTAATAGTGTCCATCCTCGCCACCTTTGCAGATCCAATGGTGTGTGTACGTGTTGACTCGGGGGGTCAGAGGGGCTCCACAGATCCTGTGACCCCGAAAGGAGACCAGAGAATCAGAAGCGGACCCCCACAGTCAGGACAGAGCCTCCTTTATGCCCTAATCTGCTAGCATCAGAGATCAATATGGTTAGTGGTACTGCTACAATAGCAGTAGCAGGAGTTAGCACCTTGCCCAATTTCTGAGGCTCTCTGGGGGGGCATAAAGCTGAGGTTTGCCATGCCTGCCACTGACCTCTGGCACAGCCACACCCCAGCAGCTAACCTGCTTAACATTCATTAAAATTCAACCTGGGCAGATGCTCCGATTTCAGGCCTGCCGTCGTCTTCTCTCTTGTCCCTGCTTCCTCATCCTCTCAATGGGGAGTTGATTCGAAGTGCTTTTTCATTTCTAAAGCAGAGATCAGAGATCCACTGACAGGCCGAGCTTAATGTTATCCTTGCTAAAGGATTTTGAAAAACCCTGGTGTGATGGAGACTCACCGTATTTCTCCAGAGCTGGGGTCTGGAGCTAAGATGCCATGCCTTGCTGTTGACACGTCTCCCTGGGTGACCGACACAGGGTTGACTGCCTCCGACAGATTGGGGTTTCCAGCTGTAAATGTGCCGTTTAGGTACTTCCTCAGTTGTCAACATGTTAGGTTTTCTGTAATGCAACTTTTTTACAGCTCCAAGTTCTTGGCGTTTATTTTGGACAGAATGAGCTGTCTTGGCTTCTGCTGTCCTGCAGCTATGTTGGTCTTGCTCTCTGGAATGACAGGTTCAAGAGCTTATTGCTTCTGTTAATGATTATACTAAACCAGCCAGGTGAGTCATCTTTGTCGAAAATTAAGACTTGTACACCCACAAGCCCAAAACAGTGGACAGCAGCGGCAGGCATGAGGCTTTTCAGAGAGCGGAAAGAATAGGCAAGATCAGGTTCTGTCCTGCTGCATGCATAAATCTGCCATCTTGCTTAATTACATTACTGAGGATTTACAGAGTCGTTTTAAGGAAACCACACACACTATCAGTACCACAAATCAAAGCTCATTAGTGGGAATGTGTGCGAGTGTGTGTTTCCCCTCGTGTATGTCAGTGGGACTGCTGTCTATCTGCCGTTTTAATCATATCTCATTAGTGTGAGAGGATTGAAGTTGTCTCATGCTCGTTCACTCTTTAGCTAGAACCAAAAAATCAGGGGAAATATTAACCAAATGTGAGCTTGTTGCCATGGTGACAGAAATGTCAACAGTATGCAAACATATAAACTTTTCTGTTTTTGGTTGGTTACAAGAAAGAGAAAATCACCAGGAAAACAATTAGAATGAGAGTCAATGAAGTTATTTCCACGATAAATAAAAGAAATATAAAAAAATCTAGATTAAAGATATTTAAAAAAGGTTACTCTTTGTATTCATGTTGGTGCCATTTATACCATTAAAAAGTTTAAATATACATTTAAATAAGTAATAAGTTGCACTCGAATACACATCCTATTTTTTTTATTAATTCTAGGTATATATATACATATATTTTTTTTTTTTTTACAAATAAATCTAATTACCATGCTAAAAGTTATTTCCTTTATAGACATTTCCTTAATAATGGTTTTGTTGTTGCTTCATTGGACCACATGACTGATGTGGAGTACTTTTTTTCCTCAAATGTAATTTTTTTTCATTATGGTATCAGGACAGATGTGTGATTCTTAGAAAGTGCGATCTTGTTTTAAAAATTGGTACAAGATTGTTGCAAGCCATATAGCGTGATCCAGATGCAACAAAGTCAGTTGCTAAGACACTGGCAGAAAAATGCATTGTCAGACAAAATGGTAAAGTCAGAAAAGCAGCTTCTAGTTATCTAATGGCTCAGAGTAATATAGTTGTTGCCCTTCATTGTAGAGAAATAACCTAATGAATCTAAGTATAAAATAGGAAAACAAATCAGTGATAATTGTTATCAAGCTTTGAGCCTAAATTCAACCAATCCTGCAATGTGCATGAAAGACTTTGAAATATGCATCCCAGAATCACATGAAAGCCTAAGTCAATGTCTTTAGTGAATAAGATAGCCATTCTGCCAGGTATTGTTAGCTTAAAAGCTGTGGGACAAAAGCTGGTGGTTCTGGGCTTATCCCATCTCAGCAGGACACCCGAACCCCCTGTGGGACTAACTCACTCTAGTCCTAAACTTCATCTCAGCCTGAGAGCCCACACTGGGCCGTTATACACCCATTCCATCAATCTGTCAAACCAGAACAGACACATGCAGTACAATAATGCCTCCCTGCATCTCTGCATTAACATTCCCTCTTCACAATATGGTCTTTGCAACACTATATCAGTGGAGTTACTTCCACCCCATTGAGCAATGTTGCTTGGGAAAAATTGTTGTGGCAAATATCTCAACCTCTGCTCTCTGAGCCCATAATGTGCCATTATGGGAATATTGGACCCGGGTCCAATAACATCTTGATTAACAAAGATTAGAAAAGATTAGGTTCTTGCCTCGCTGCCCTATAAGCCAATTTGTTTTTAGGTAGCGTTGCGCATTATACCTACTAAAACTGATTCCAGACAGGATTCTTCTGCGGCATCATTACAGTGATGACCAAGCTAATATTTAATTACAACAATACTTTTTTTGTTTTGTTACTAGGATTCAAGTCAAAGGTGAAAAAAATGGGTAAAACCTACATTCGTATTCAAAACTGACAGCTAACCACAACTTTCAAAATCAATAATATCAAAATATCTTCTTTAATGTTCAAAAAAAAGTCACACAGTGTTGAAACGACATGAGGGTAAATGATGGCTGAATTATCATTTTTAGGTTAATTATGCTTTTAACAAACTAGAAACTAAATTTTAAAAAAGTGGATAACCACTGTTTTTGAGAATGTAAAGGAAGGCTAGGTCGCTACTAGCATGCATGCTACATGAAAACATTGTTTAAAAGCATTTAGCTTGCAAACATGACAAAAACTGATCAAATATATGCATTAAACATCTCAAAAGAGATGTTAGCCATGTTATTGAGTGTTTACAGATTTGTGAGCGCATGTATGACCAAGAGGCGCAGCTAATTGAGAGAGCGTACAGAGGCGAGAAACTGCGAACATCCAAACAATATCTGGACTCGGGCCTGTACTCACTCCTGGACAGGCTATTCACCCCATCTACAAGTAAAGAAGAAAAGAGAACTCCAAACTCTCTATAAAGCCCTTTCAATAGTGATTTGTTATTCTCCTCTTTCCCCCTTACTCTCCTAAACAGTGAAAAGAAGAAGAAAAAAAATGTGGGATGGGGCTTTTGTGGGAGGAGGCCTGAATAAATTGTACATACTCAAGGCAGCGTACATAGTGATTGCCGCTTCCCCAAAAACTTTCTTTTCTCTCTTTCGCTCATTCGCTCCCCTTCTTTTTTTTCAGAAAACACTTTCCTTGCTGAATGGGCACCTATTAGTGACTCCATTATGGAGGCAGAGCACTTCAATGGCTCCTGGCTGTGAGGCTGTATGGCAAAGCCTCAGGCTCTGCGTAGCCCACCCCGAACAGCGTCCCGTGGTCCACACTCACTGTATTGATAGGTAGACGCAGTGTGGAGTTGGTTGATGTGTGCGAATTGGGAGGGGTTGAGGGGTCTCTCATCCTCTTTTTTGTGATCTCCAGGTGCTTTGGGAGAAAGTGTGGCTTTTAAAGAGGGAGAGAGAAAGTAGAAAAAAAAGTTAGAGGTTGTGCATTGTGCTGTGCTTTCCACACTAGTCACTTAAAACCAGAATGCAATGTTCAACATGCATTAGCTGATCTCCATAATAATCCCTCCCAACCCCGCTGTACACACTCTCACATACACATATACAACATTTCCCAGCCCCCAAAATACACGTTTGGCCTGAGGTAAATCACACACTTTATGCATTGCACTGAAAGAAGGTTACTGTTAGGTTATTAGTTGTCTTTAGATAGTTTTTTGGATTCAACAGAAAGTTGCGCTCGTCAAGCTATTTTACAGATAATTTAATTTACTATTATATCTCGTTATTTAGGGCTGAGAGTCAATCCCAAAAATAATTGATTCTTAAACTTAAGTTTTCATCAAATATTTTTATTGATTTGTTATTTTATTTTAGCTGTATTTCAATGAACAACATTGATTTTTAATAGTTTAAGTTTTAGTTAAAAATAACAACACTGGAAAAGCCTTAAGAGCATTAGAGGGAATAATGAAATCTGATTCAGTTCACCAAAGAGACTTCACACTTATTCATTTGGTGACTCTTCTCATCACTATACTAGCAGGTGGTGAAGAATGAGTATTATGAGTCAACAGATTAATTCAAAAACAGTTCACCTCTGAATTGAAAGTTAATTTTAACAAGATCTTGACATAAATATATATCAATAATCACAATAGGATAAAGTAAATAGGTATAAGTTATATTGCACTGTTTAAGATCTCACCCTTAAAAATTTAAAAAGAATGAAAGAATTAAACAATCTATTTATTCTATTCTTAAAGCATGTATATATGTATAAGTTTATTTAACACACACACACATATATATATATATATACAAATAATTTATATATATTAAAATTAATATATATTATAATGTTATTATATTATAAAAAAGTTATTTTTATTAACATTACTAAACCTTTTTTCTATGTAAAACAGTAGTTTTTTTCCTTTGAAATGGAAAAGAAATTAGACCGTATCAAACTAAAACAAAAATCCTCTCTTTGTTTCTGTGTCTTTTTTACACAACTCTCTCAAATTCCTTTAATAAACCACCCAAACATCTCAATGTTCTCCATATCTCTTTACTCAGAACCTGATTGTGGTTCCAGAATCAGCGTCTCTACGAAATACAGTAAAAATCGTGTTCTGCATCCATCTCATATGCGCGTGCCATGGAGAAAGCTGGCATTTCTTTAGTGTGCCTGTGATGAAAGGGGAGCGCATTAGTGTTGTGTGTGAGTATGATCATGGTTTTGTGATTAGGGTAGTGTGATGGTGTGTGTGTGTGCTTGCTATAAAGGAATGGAGAGGGCTTCAGCTGGGGGAAAATGGAGGTGGGGGGGGGCTGTGTGTATGTTTTGAGGAAGTCTCTATGAGTGTGTGTGTGTGTGTGTGTGTGTGTGTGTGTGTGTGTGTGTGTGTGTGTGTGTGTGTGTGTGTGTGTGTGTGTGTGTGTGTGTGTGTGTGTGTGTGTGTGTGTGTGTGGTTTAGGAGAGAGACTAGAGTTTAGAAAGAAAAGCTCTATGTTGAGTATGGAGTTATTGTTTAGCCATGCTTACCTCCACGGGGAACCATCTGCTCCCTGTCAATGCGTCACCTGCTCGTCTGAGCCGTCTCCACGGAAACGGGGGAGGAGGATTAGGAGAGGTTAGGCCTCTGAAGGGAGGGCCCATCCGGGAATAAGGAGGAGGTTGCCCCGGGAAACATCTAAAAGGAACTTGAAAAATGTCACCCTCTGCTGGTTAAATCACATGCTTAGATTTGCAGGCCCATTCCAGCTGATGTGCACCAGGGGGCATTGCTTGTTGAAATACTGGGGTTGCATGATGTCACAGTTGCAAAGCACATAATTACCAGGTGTTGATTGATAAGCATGTCTGTCTGTGATCAGAGTTTCCTAAAGGTGATAAATCGGTGAGGACAAGCTAGGATAGACCATTAGACAGTACACACAAATGTCTTTGTGTTTGTGCATTTCAGGAGGTGTGTCACTGTAAGCAGCCAATCATAATAAACAGACACAGCTCCCGTGCATTCTGACCAGAGTCAAAGTAAACAGTCTGAAGCCTTGCGTGGGAGAGACCACGATTCAACTACTGGATCGGACATGTCCTATTACAAACACACACTAGATCCATTTCAACTGTCTGTCAATCTCATGTCTCTTTCATTCTGTCTGTCATATCATTCCACGGTGTACCTGTCTGTTTTCTATCTATATCTATTGTTTTGTCTAGCTATATGTCCATCTGTCTGTCTATCATGCAGCGTACTATCTACCAAACTACTCTGTCTGTTTTGTTGTTTATCTGTATCTATCCACAATCTATCAGTTGTTTTATCCATCCATCCATCTATTTATTAAATGCTACAAATTAAATACAAAATAGGCTCTATTACTACATTAATTTTGACTCATCCATCAGTGTGTATAAAGAACACTATCCAGAGTTTAAAAAAAATAGTAATAATAGGGGTATGGGACAACATACACCATATTGCCCCATAGATATCCATTGTAAGTGGGTTTCTGTCAACCCATTTTGTGTCCTATATGTTTTCACAAGCTGAATTTTAACTAAACAAAATAGTTTTCTTTGATAGGCTAATTGAAAGCATGTCACATTTACTGTATATGGTCAAGTTGAATTTAACCCAGAGCATCCTTTTAACTTCCAAATCTATTCTCAACACAGAAATTGCTCTGATCCTGCTTAGATTTGATTTGTGGTTTAAGGGTGTGAAACCACTACTGCCCAGTCACACTTGAACACTCACCTGGAGACAATCAGGGATCCGAGGGGACTGTTTGAGTGACAGGAGAAAGTGACTGCAGTGTGCTGAGAAAACATGCCTTTGTGTTTGCTCAAGAGAGGATGGAGTGCCGTCCCTGGCCGCCAAGCCATGATCAGCAACCCACGTCGCTTCACCGCTGGGCTCGTCAGGTAGCTGTCGCACTGAGCGCTCTCTAATACCCAGGGGAGCGTTTCGTCTCTCATTCTGTGGGCTGATTGTTACGCAGACTGGCCACAGAAGTGCTGCTGTTTCTTGTTAACATTCACGCCCTGAGGCTAGTAAACTCTGAATCTTATCTCTCCTGCCGTCTCATGCCTGAACAAACGTTGTTACTTTTAAACTACTACCAGACAGATCACAACTGAATAGAACAGGGTCTTGAAATGGATTCTAAGCTTCTTGTTTTTTTTTTTTTTTTTTTAAAAGAACTGTTTCTAACTCAACATGCTGTTAAAAATGAAACGCTTTTGCCGACTAATCCACAATTTTTGAAAATCAATCTTAAAGGATTAGTTCACTTTTAAAAAAAACTTTTGCTGATAATTTACTCACCCCCATGTCATCCAAGATGTCCATGTCTTTCTTTCTTTAGTCGAAAAGAAATTAAGGTTTTGGATGAAAACATTCCAGGATTTTTCTCCATATAATGGACTTCAATGGGACCCAAACGGTTCAAGGTCCAAATGACAGTTTCAGTGCAGCTTCAAAGGGCTTTAAATGATATCACACGATGAATAACGGTCTTATCTAGCGAAACGATCTGTCATTTCGCAAGTTTTATAAGCACAAATGCTCGCCTTGCTCTGTTCTGTGATGACTCTGTTCTAGTGATGGGTCATTCATGAACGATCCATTCATTGCGTCTGTCACGTGACAAATGAACGAAAGACTCAAAAGGTAAATTCATTATTGATGTTCCCTGTAAATTATTTTTGACTGCATTATAATGAATTTCTTTAGTCAGAATATGATCAAGATTGCATAGGAGGTTGTGTTCGGGGAATTTGGCGGTTAGAAGTATAACGTTAAAGCCACTTGAATGAATCAAAATGACTCGAAAAAAGATTCGAACAGGAGAGTCTCAACGTAATTGCGTATTACGTGACGCCACGAACGTGCATCACAGAACAGAGCAAGGCGAGCATTTGTGCTTATAAAACGTAAACTTTTTAATTTATTTTTTAAATGACCGATGGTTTCGCTAGATAAGACCCTTATTCATCGTCTGGTGTCATTTAAAGCCCTTTGAAGCTGCACTGAAACTGTCATTTGGACCTTGAACCGTTTGGGTCCCATTGAAATCCATTATATGGAGAAAACCCTGGAATGTTTTCATCAAAAACCTTAATTTCTTTTCGACTGAAGAAAGAAAGACATGGACATCTTGGATGACATGGGGGTGAGTAAATTATCAGCAAAAGTTTTTTTAAAGTGAGCTAATTCTTTAATGCATAACTGAGAATAATGAATTTCACTGTGATATTTCTTTTATACAAGTTCAATCAACAAAAAGTTAATACTGAGTAACAAATTATTTTCAGTTAGTCTATTTTTGCTCCGCCATTAAAAATTGTTCTAAAACAAAAGCAGAAAATTCTGCAAGTCTCTAAGTAGTAGTTGTGTTTCATTCCTTAGTGAATCAGTTTTTTTTTTTTTATGAATGAATCTATGACTCATTTAAAAAGATTGTGGCTGAATTTAGAATAGCAAATTTTGCCTTTTGCCATATCTTTATAATAAAAGTAGTATGCTATTCCAAATTCAGTCAGTCATTTGTTTTTTGATTGCATACAAACACTCTTATTATTTCTTGCAGTAATATTAAAATGCTATTCTGAATTTAGCACTCGTTTCTCTGAAGAATGAACTAGTGTTTTTAAACGAATCAATGATTCACTTAAAAGACAGTCTTGTTATTTCTTATAGTAAGATTATGCTATTCTGAATTCAGCAAGTCACTTGTTTCGTAGATGAATGAATCAGTATTTTTGAACAAATCGGTTGAGTGAATGATTAAATGGCTCACTAATCAAGAGAGACACTTGTTTCTTTCCTGAATGGGTCAGTGTTTCTAAACAAATCAGCTGACAGAATGATTAAATGACTCACTCATTGAATTAATTGTTGAATGAATCAGTTGATTCAATGACTTTCATAAATTCACTTGTCGCCACCTATGCAATGTACCCTGCAGAAAGAGTCAATGAAAAACTACTGCACAGACTGACAGCCTGTCTGGAATAAATACAAGCAGAGTGATACAAACAGTAAAAGCATTGTTATCAGCACCCATCCAGTCAAATTTAAGGAAGGGAACAAGTTGAGATTCAGTGAAGATTCAGTGGGTACTGCAAAACTAAATAGAGCTCTGGAAAATTAAAGTAAATATAGTATTATTATTTGCGGGAAAAATAGTTGGGGTAACTTTCCATTGATTTCTCCAGCTTGATATAAGCTTTATCCAATAACAAGTAGCTATGTGTCATGCTATTCCACAAAACCACTTGTGTCTGCAGAAAATGTGCTCGATTTTTTTTTCCTCTTAAAAGTTTTGTTCATCTTCATTAGCATTCCCTCTCTTCCTCTCTTCTGCGTGGCCTCTGGGTGAGTGTGATCCTGGGAGAGAGGCTGTCAGGGCCACGTGTAGTGGGGGGGCACTGCGCTGGGTGTAAAATTTGATTAAGCGGTGGGCGAGCGTGTCTGAGCGTGGCTGTTGTGTAGACCAGCTCGCGCGGCTGTGGGTTCCCAGCGTGCCGTTTGGAGGTTAAGTGCCGCAGAAAAGACTCTCATTATCCCGAGTGAGAACTGCCCATGTGGCTGCCCGCTCGACCCGCCGCTCTCTCTGTCTCTCTCTTTCCTTCTCTCCGTGTCCCTCTCTGTCACTCCCTCACTCATTCATCCTTCCTTCTCGAGCTGAACCGCTGAAAGCCTCCAAAACGTTTCATTCACTTTCCCTTGACCCCTTCGGCCCCCCCTTTCCTCCGCTGTCTCTCTCTAGTCTTTATGTGTAAGAAAAGAACTGGTACAATAGCAGAGGAAGGGCCAGAGCAGATTCTTCAGCACCCCTGTGGACTCTGAGCCGAGAGCTGTGAGACAATCCACATGTGGAGCATGTGCAGAGGAGTTGTTCCTTGTCCATCAGTCAAAACAGAGTCCACTCAGTTCCTCTAACAGTCTTCCTCTCAATGAAGTGAGTTACGAACGCATGGCTACTGTCCCTTATTAAGACAATCATCACTATTACTGTTGATTTTACTTAAAATGGGGGATTTGAACAAACTTCTAACTCTTAAGTATTACATTTTGGCACTTGAACATGAATGATATCTCAAATTATTTTAGAAAGTTATGTTTTAATAACTTTACTACCTTTCTACGTGATCAGACTTACTGATTTCTTTTAACCCGGTAGAAAAGTGAAAAATCACTATACTTAACTTATCACATTATAATGTTCAACATTATAGTACTTAATGCATTAACTATCAATGAACAACAAAACATTTTTACAGCATTTTACAATCATCTAAATTATAATATACTATTCAGTGTTTATGGAACCGTTCAAAACTGTTGGGTTGGTAAGGTTTTAAATGTTTTTGAAAGAAGGCTGCATTTATTTGATCAAAAATACAGTAAAAACTGTAAAATTGTGAAATGTTATTACATACCCCCTAAACACACATACAAAAATCTAAGATAGGGATAGATTTTCATCTCAGGTGTATTTAAAGCCTGTCTAACGTACTGCGCTGTCATTAGGAGCAAAGCTCAAATTCAGCGCACCAATGACAATTCATTTCATTTTTCATTTAACGTTGCGGGTCAGATCATTAGAAGGGGGATTTTTTTCTAAAGCAATGCTTAAATGTCACAGAGCACATCTGCTCAGGCCGAGGATCTTGTGAGAACAGATCCTCAGTGTTGGACTTCCATTGGCGTTCTCAATGCTGGTGTACATTCATACGCCTCAAATATAGACACGCAATTGTCTGTCATTAATGACATTTGATTACACTGTACCCAAAAGTATATTTAATGGAAATATAAGTGTCGCATTGACTGCATGTAACAGCTAAGCCTTGAGCTGAAAACATTGAAGTCGCCAGAAAGGGATACACAGGACTTAGTCTCTCAAAGGAAAGCATATTGCTGTATTTTTATTAACGTACTGCCCTTTATAGCAAGTTTGAAGAAGGGAAGTTGCTTTGTTCACTTACTGGCTCATGAAAATGTCTTTAAGGCATTTGTGTGATGCATATGGAACACATCTTGTCTTAATCACCAGTGCTCTTGAAAGCAGGTAATCCAGTCCAGTGCGCTTCAGGGAAGGGCAAAAGCCAGGCATTACTGTAACGTTTGCTGAAACATGGAATCATTACACAAGTAATAAAACCACATTTATACCTAAATATGATTGCCTAAATAAATGTATAAAATGCAACCCAATTCCCACACGGAGTTAATAATGTAGGCTATATTTTTATACTGTTTGTTACTTTTCATTTACGTTGACTGCATTTTAGTGTAAATGGAACAGAGCGTAATACCCTTTTAAAAAGCAGGGCAGAGTTAAGAACAAATATTTAAGAAGAGATGTTTTTTTCAGGTTCTATGGATCAGGACTAGCACATGAAACTATTTCCTGGTTTATAACAGCCTCTTGTGGAGGTTGTTGTCGTTGCAGCTGAATTTTCATCAACCAAAATTTGAAAGAATTAAAGGTTTAAAACTGTGATAGTTCAAACAAGTTAAAAAAACAATGCAAATATTACAAATTATACGGTTCCAGAACTCCTGCAACACTATAGGACTAACTGAAGACGGATGGATGATTAATTGTGTTAGTAAAACACATTGGCGTGACTTACGCTAATTCGTTTATCCTCAACGAATTGGCTCATTTTTTTATACAGCCTTAACCTTCTCTAAACTGCTACTGACAGTAACTCATAAAATGCAGTAGTAACTCACTCAAAACATTCATGTTTTATACAATTCATGCTTCAAAACCTGGCTAATACCACCAAATGGAACCCTTTTTTTGTCATTGTGTGATATACATTGTGTTACAAAAAAATCTACTTTTTTTTGTTGACACTGACTGCTCATTATCATGAGTTGTCTATGCAACAACTTCAGTTTTGTCTTGCTATTGCGTATCACACTGAGCTTTTAGATACAAACCCCTCTGTAAAGGTTTACTGGAATAATGCACAAGAAAATGAAAGATGTATTAAAGAATTTGCATATGTTATTATACACCTTAGCCTACTTTAAAGTTGATTATGATGATGATGATGATGATGATGATGAGGATGATTAATGGCACTCTTGCTCATTGTGGTCCAGTTTTCGACATCAAAAAATAGCAAATAGTGGAGACCAATGATAACATGACTTGAAGCATGCAGTGCTATCACCACATGATAGAGGTCAAACCAGTGAAAATGCTGAGAATTCTAATATAATTCTGTATCCACAGCATCCACTGTTTGACATTGCTGGTAAACAAATTAAATAAACTAGTGCGCATGTAAAAAGAGTGTTGAAGTGTGTGTAGTGTTTTCAGGATTTTATTGTCTACAGTCCACAGCACCAAATATGTTATTGACTTTTATTATGAAAAATAAAACCCACTTCCTGAAGGTGTGTATAATTTGTAATACATTTATTTCATAAAACCATTGTACTACCCCCAGAAAATCATCATTGAAATGCATAAACAACTACATTTAGTTTAATCAGTATTTGTGATACGACAACAATAGGTTTATTTTTCTTTTGCACAAGACTCTTGTCTCGTCTGAACTCTTGTATTTCCATGTCCGTGATTGGTCAGTTTCCCGATTAAGGGTCGCGTGGGGCAACGAGGACTTCATCTGGTGCAAACAAGAGAAAGTGAAAATAAGCAGTGGTGAGTGAGCAGAAATGCGTTTTCATACAGTTGATGTGTTATTCATAATAAATATATTTTGAAGTTGTACATGGCGCGCATCTGAACACGTTTTTGTCGTACAAAAGTATGACGTGTATTTTATTGCTCAGATCTATCCAATGCAACACTAATCATAAGAGTCATGCAAAAATAGTTTAATAATAATGGTGAAGATGGTCTGTGTAAAATGGTCGGCAGGTCTAACGTTAATTGTCTAATATGACAAATCTTTTTTATTTAGATTTTCTACTGTCAAACTATGCAAAAAATACTGATTAACCCTCTCTTACAGTCATCATATTCTGTGCCTTTGAAGAACTGTATAAAATGGCCAATAGAACTGGTAAGTAGGCCTATCTCTCGTCTTCTGCATTATATATACTCATATGTTTTATATATATATATATATATATATATATATATGTATAATGTATATGTGTGAAAAGTGTGCATGGAAGAAGTAGACTGTCAGGATGTGTCTATTCCCTTGAGGAGTGAGGCAGGTAAGCATACTGGTGTGACGTTCATCATTATATCTCTCTGTGAAGCTTGGCTCATTAGAGATGCAGAGGTGAGAGACACTGAGAATTATGCAAGAGTCCTTCCTGGAATCCTGGAAAAAACTGCTTAGGGCGTGTGTGTTGTGTAGAAAATGAGTGAATGGACGAGCATAGCGTACACGCTCCCTAATAAATGCGCGTACAAGTTAGTATCTTCGCGACTGCGACTAAAGAAAGTTATTTTCTTTGCAGATGATGCTCAAGCAGAACTGGACTCAGTGGAAGCAGAGTTGGAGATTGTGGAACTGCAGATCTCTGAGCTGCTGGAGAAACAGACAAAGCTGAACTCCAGAAAAAACAAACTCCTGAAGATCCTGGAGGGAGCTTGCAGCTCGGCACAGCCCTCCGGATCCAGCAAAACTCCTAAATCCTCATTCAGCAAACAGGACCTACAGCACTATGAGGAGTCAGGTATCGCTCATTTTCAAATAAATTATATTTACAGTGCTTTTCACAATACATATTTTTCCAAAGCAGCTTTAAACTAAAAGTGACTGTTGCAAATTAAAAATTAGGATGCATTCATTTAATCAAAATCAGTCTAGCCACATAGTATTTCATGTTAAATACTCTGTTTTACAAGTTAAACTGCAGAGATGTAATGGGTTATCTACATTATTTTTGTTTGTCATCAGATTTCTCATGGTCTAAAGAAGTTCAGACGAAGCTGTGTAGTGTGTTCCAGCTCTCCAAATTTCGTCCCCTGCAACGGGCGGCCATCAACCTTAGCATGTCAGGGAAAGACCTTTTCCTGGTAATGCCAACCGGAAGAGGGAAAAGCCTGTGTTACCAACTTCCAGCTATCTGCTCTAAGGGTTCGTGCTTTCATAGACATTTTGGTAAATGGAGAACATATTTTGAATGCTTTGATGTGAATTCCTGTGCATGTCTTTGTGTGGTTGCATTTTCCAGGTTTTACGTTAGTTATCGCCCCGCTGGTGTCTCTGATGGAGGATCAGCTGATGTCGCTGAAGTCCAATAATGTCTCGGCGGTGACTCTTAATGCCTCCAGTACAAAGGTACAGTATGACAGATGTACTTTGTACATCTCTGTAGATGTACAGTTTTGATTCACGTTCAGGTGCTGATATTCATATGCATCTGCAGGAGGACTCTAAGCGTGTCCTGGCAGGGATGATAGATAAAGACAGCCCCTTCAAGTTGCTATATGTAACCCCAGAGAAAATTGCCAAGAGCAAACTACTGATGTCCAAACTCGAAAAGGCCTATAACATGGGTCTGTTGGCACGCATCGCTGTGGATGAAGTTCACTGCTGCAGTCAGTGGGGGCATGACTTCAGACCAGGTGAGGTTTTTCATCATCCAGGCTGAGTAAAGCTTCTAACCCATAATTAAATTTGTACTTAATTCCTTTTCTTAGATTACAAGCTCCTGGGTATTCTAAAGCGCCAGTTCCCCAATGTCCCATTGGTCGGACTGACTGCCACCGCAACCAGCAACGTTCTTAAAGATTGCCAGAAGATACTATGTGTTCAGGAACCCATCACTCTGACAGCACCGTTCAACAGACCAAACCTTTACTACGAGGTATGCAAAACATCGTGTTCTTCTCTTCATGTCACTGCTAGAAGAGTGCCGAATAAGCAGATCAGAGTAATTTGTCATCTCACTTCTACAGGTTCGTTTTAAAGATAACACTGACTGTACCGACCAAATTGCATCATTGATCAGGGGAAGATACAAAAACCAGTCAGGTAAATCAATTCAATTGCTATGAAGAGTAAATGGCCCTTCACACCAAGGATATGAAGTTTTAATAATTGTTCTAATTAGATGAGAATCACAGCTGTATTGAATGACACAGGAAAAATATCTTTGGAATCACTTTCAAAACCATTTTTGTTCCAGCTGATGAACAATATAAACATTGACAACTAATCAGAGCTTGATAATTTAAAATGGCAGTTGGTATAACTGCAGCGTGTGCTTAGAATAAACATCGTTATTGTGCGTTGTGCTTTATGTTTTTATAATTGTTGTGAACGGGCCTTTATTCTCTGCAAATTATTCACTATTTATTCAAAAAATATAATAATATGTTGTATTTGCAGGAATCGTCTATGTGTTCTCCCAAAAGGATGCAGAAGTTGTGGCTACAGAACTGCAGAAGAGGGATATTCTTGCTCAGCCATACCACGCCAACATGGAGCCCTCAGATAAATCTCTGGTGCATCAGCGGTGGTCCTCCAAGAAGATCCAGGTATCACCTACAGAGTTGCTGTTGTTGTCGCCTGTTTTTATTTTGTAATGTTCCCTCATGTTATCTTATTTTTGTGTGTGCAGGTGGTCGTTGCCACTGTGGCTTTTGGAATGGGCATTGACAAGGCTGATGTGCGATTTGTTATCCATCACACCATCAGCAAATCTATTGAAAATTATTATCAAGAGAGTGGACGTGCAGGTAGGCATCATCGTCATAGCTCAAATTTGCTGTAAAATGACAGACTACTCTCTGGTCATGTATGCCGTATGACTTTGTCTGCTTAAATCCCGCCCCTTTCTTACAGTCAGGGTTAGTCAACTGCAATGTCACATTTCGATCTGCCTTTATCCAGTCAATAACCGATGGATGCCAATGAAGTTCATGCCTTATATATTTTCTTTTTTGATAATCGGTTTCACTCAGACATGTCAAAATTCGAAAGAAAGGGTCTTTTGCTACTTCTGTTACATCTTGACTTTTTTTCTTTACTTTTTATTCATTTTATTTTTTCCAGGAAGGGATGATGGCCCAGCAGATTGTATTGTGTTCTTTGGGTTTATGGATATCTTCAGAGTAAGCACAATGGTTGTGATGGAGAATACTGGGCAGCAGAAGCTACAGAATATGATAGCATATTGCCAAAATGTGGACAGGTGAGTCAAAATACAGGATATTCAGAATACCAATGACTTGGCTCCTGGTTTTGGTTTCTAAATTTAGATTTTTCAGTTTGTGTTTTCTCTTTTTTTCAGTGTTACTCTATATGGTTTACAGTGACAGGAAGATCAGATTATTTCACTCTTTTGTTTCCCCTTGTTCAGCGAAATTAACTAACCTTTATTCAAGTAATTTTGATTAATTTGAACTGAGTTTTTAAAATGTTAAATTCCAAATCCCCTGTACACATTCACAGGCACATCGTACTGTATAGCATGTTCCAAACGAGGAATTAATGCAGCCAAAGATAAATTATGAAACGCATGATTAGTTCACCTACCGAGTCTTTCGTTCCTTTGTCATGTGACAGACGCATTGAACAACCCATTACTAACATTACTAATGCCTCGTATGTTAACTCCATATGGCCTGTTAGTTGTATCAGTGCTTCTTAAACCTGTCCTGGCGACCCCCTCCCCCACTGTACACTTTGGTTGTGTCTGGAAAAATTAGGCAGCTGACTTGTTGCTTCACTGCCTTATCGGGCAATAACTTTGTAGGCAGCGTTTGCGCATGAAAGGCGTAATGGTTAAATGATCTACAGCAAAATTGAGCAAGCTTTTGTGAAAGACAAACAAATATTTAATAAAACATACATTTACACTCAAACTGACCACCAACCATAACGTTCAGATGTCATCTTTATTTTTTTAGCTCAACTGTCACAGAATGGCTAGCACAAGATATTGAAGGGAGCGAAGGATACATTATGCTGCCTTTAAAAATCGATCACATGAGACCGGAAGTTACAGTTATATGACTGTTGATTTAAGGGTTGTATGGAATTAATGTTTTTTTTAAAGACAAGACTCTTATGTGTGTGCATAGGTGTCGTCGTGCTATGATGGCCATTCATTTTGACGAAGTTTGGAATGATGAAGAGTGCAACCAAATGTGCGACGTCTGTCGTCACGGCAATGGTAAGCGTTTCTTACCTACCTTAATGTGCTTTTACATTTACCGTTGCTTGGTGAATTTTCACTGTGAACATCCAGTCATTTCAATACTACCTGCAGAGATAAGATCCAACCCTCATCCTTAGTCCTGTCTGTAATTATCAAGTGCTCCTGGGTCCTTGATCAGCTGTGTTTGAAACTTTGCAGGAAGGTACATCTCCAGTAGCAGGACTGGGCACCCCTGATCTACACAATAGACAATCGACCATTTGCCTAGACAATTTCGCCTAATGTGACCGCACCTTAACTCAACAGGCCAATTATGCAATGTGTGATGGTTCTTTTTTCAGACTACATCACAATGGACATCACCCAGCATGCTCGAGACGTTGTTGAGGTAGTAGAAATGGCCGGCTCTGTGGATGAAAAACTGACCCCTCTGAAAGTCTGCGAGGCTTGGATGGGCAAAGGGCCTGCTAAGAGGCGCAAAATGATAAAGGTCACGTCCCTGTCACGCTTGGAAGTGGAGTCTATTATCATCCACCTTTTGTTGCATGGCTACTTCAGGTACTTTGACCGATTATTAACTATATCCTTTCCATTTCTAGATTTATTCTCTAACTCTTTTCTCTTTCATACATAAGTGAGGACTTTAGCTTCACTCCCTACACAACCCACTTCTACTTGAAGTTGGGTCGTAAGGCATCTCTCTTGAAGAACGGCGATCACTCAATCACTATGAAGATGAAGAGAGTGGTGTCACATGCTACCGTAAGACAGTCAACAAAATCAGCAGGCATTTTTTATATTTCATGCGCAAGTAGTCCTGTTTTTCTTCTAGCAAATTCTAGATTTAAACTTTTTCTAATGGTTGTTTGATTAATACTTTCCTGAACCTCTTTCAATGGTGACAATTGGCCAGATTCATTTCAAACACCTCCTCTAATTCTTCTGTTACTTTTTGCTACATGACGGTAATACAAATATTTATTGTATTTGCTCCATTTAAATTGGGCTTTTGCTTAATTTAGTATTGTGCATCAAACTTCAGATTACATTTATTGAATCTGGCCTTTGGTCTCTGCTCTGTAGTATTTACTGAGTTTTTTGTTTATCTTCCAGTCTTATTGTGTTTCAGGTAGATGCCATCATAGTGTTTGAGGGGAGCATCACAGTTCACTTAGTTATCACCCTTTTTTTACCCAGTAACTAACACATTCATAAAGTGTTTGTGTAGCTTAGTAATTTTAACACTAAACTACAAATAGTTAGCAATCAAATCAAGATAAATGTTTCCACCCAATTAGTTTAGGTCAGTAAAAATAAAATAAAGTTAGTCAAACCAAGTCTTTACTGAAAGACACAAAACATTTATTTTACTAATGTACTCTCTCATTGCAGTCCCATGCAATACATGGTGGGAACTACAGATCCACTGCCCAGTTAGTTTACAAAACATTATGTATGTAGTTCCAACACAAACAGTTTAATTTAGCTTCCATTTTACACATTTAAGTGGATTGAACAATTAAATTAATTTGTGACACAATGTACATGATTTGTCTTGCATTAGCTCATTTTAACAGAGTAAAATGAATGCAAGTCTTGAACATTTTGCCACATGTTTTATTGTTTTTCCACTTAAATTTGCTAATTCGATTTGAACAAGCAGCAAAATCTTTTTATTTGATTCTAATTTAGGTTGGCTGTGTCAAAGATCATACTGTATCCTTAAGATCTCTAATCAGAATCGTTTGAGTGGTGTGTGATTTCTGTGCCTTGTTAAGAAGAATATTGTCTCAGAAAATTGAAGGATTTCAGAAGATAAATGTGGTCCAATTGATGCAAAAACAAATTGGACTTCCTCTCAATTTATGCATGTACCACCCTCTAAACATCCCTTTCCCAGCAGTCATAGTGGAATTGGTTCATCTACAAACAGTGGCCCAACATGTAATAGAAGCATTTTCCCATCACGAGTGAAACCTCTTCAGTTTGAGGTGTCACTTTAGCTACATGGTCCCTCATTGAACATGCAGTAACCCCTTTTATTTCTTGTGTTCCTACAGTTTATAGTGACCACTCATCCAAATGATTTTTAAGACCCAGACAGGTAAAGTGCTGTTGTGCCGCCCCACAGGTAAAGAAAGTGTCAGAAAGTGCCGGGGAGAAAAGTAGTGCCAAAGTAGAAGGAAAAAGACCGGCTGACAGTGACTACAAAAAATCAGTGGCCAAGAAAGTCAAGACTCTTCCCTAGTCCGTAAGGAGAAGAAAGCAAAAGTACAGTTCATTTACTACATATTCTCAAAAGCATGTAGACATTGCCAAAGAAACATTTAAGCGTTTAATGAGGGAAACATCTACCACTTTTTTTTTTTTTCGTTCTGCTTGCGCTCATGTTTTTACAAGTGTCACCTATCATGTTTATTGCACCCAGAGTTTACATCAAACCTCATTTTTCATTTCTTTGCTATTAAATATTCTTAAAATCTTCCATTCATTGTGTCCGCAAGTGGTGTTTTGATGTGCATGGAGTTTTGTAGAGAAAATAAACATTAGAATTGAAGCTAACCATAGCCAATAACCTTACTATAGCTCTGCATTCATCTTAAAGACAGACCTACTAATTTCAATAACTCTCATTTCTTCTCTTTCCTCAGGATGATCAAGCAGTTGATACACAAGAGGAAGCAGAGACCGCATTGATTGATGTGTCCAATATGGCCATAGAGGGACATAACAAAACTAAAATCTTTAAGAATCACCAAAACATAGAGAAGAGACTCGCTCAAAACCACATTGAAAGTCTTGCTTCAGAAGCAAGTGAGTATGTAAAGCCAACCTCCGTATTTGAGGTTGATGTCGAGGTCAACCTCGTACAAGAACAGAACTGTGCAAGTGAAGAAGAAAAGGTTCTTAAAAACGACCCCATACAGCAATCGTTATCACCAAAAAGGAGGCGAAAGCCACTGCCAATTCAGAACCGTGCTGCTAATCTGGTTAGCACTCCTTCTGAGCTATCTATTATCTCTTCAGCTGCCGTGGAGGAATTACACCATCTGCGCAGTTACTATAACAAACAGTTAAGTAGAATCAACTACATTTCCCAAGAGCACTTGCAAAGCTCCCAGCCTGGGATGCTAACTTGTATGAGGGAGCCCTTCAAAAGCCTCCGTTTCCCTTCGAGGACGACCATATCCAGAGGTGCCAGGAATTTATGGACTCGTGTTAGTATGAGGAGAAAGCTCATACAGTGAATTGTTTCCTTTCCGTTCTGTAAACCTGAACTACATTTTTCAATAGTTTAAAGATGTAAATAATCTTTTTGTTAAATAAACTTATTTGGATGATTCTGACTAGAACTTATGGTATTGGTTATATAATTGTTGGAATGTTTTTTTGTTTTACGTTTTGAGGAGAAAATGGGCAATTATAACTGCTGTGGTGGTAAGTTAACCTTTTAGGGGATTTTTTTTATGGAAACCGTGATGCATTGTTTTCAGGATTCTTGAAATTGAAATATTTTGTAACATGATTAAATCTACTATTACTTTTGGTACATTTAATGCATCATTGCTATAAATATTAATTTATTTGGTGTATGTATGGGGGGGCTCTTGTATATACAGTTACCAGGGACTTTTATTTTGAAAAAACGAAGCCCAAACAGATCATGTGCATTTGTTTGTAACAGTTACTGGATGCAAGGTGTATCTGAAATATGAGTGTTTTTACTGGGGTTTAATACATTTTAATCGTTAGTCTGCAGTGTGTATAGTTGAAAGGTCATGCGTTCGGTAAGTTATGTGCAGCGCGTGAGTTTAGACTTCACAGGAACACTCTTTCCTCACGCCATCTGTCTTGGAGATGCAGATAATGACTCTGTAAGTTACAAAAGTGTGTGTGTATAGAATGTGTAGCAGCTAACGTTATATAGACAGAAGTGAGTTTAAGACTCGGTGTATCATAATATCTGCCAGTGCCAGGTCATATGACTAGTGTATTTTATATCGCTGTAATATTTACTAGTGTATGCTATCTGTTACAGTAGCTAAGATTTCTGTGCATCAAGTAAGCCAGATGTTTTTCTGCAGTTGAATGAGCTGGTTGTGGGTGACACTAGTGGGAAGCTGTACATCTATAAAAACGATGACTGTAAGCCGTGGATCACGCGAACATGTGTTGGCATGGTGAGGAGCATCATCACGTTCACTTTACGGATGTACATGGTTGAATAGTGATTGATTCCATGATGAATGTATTTGAATCAATCAAGCTGTTTTTATTCACAGTTAACATGTGTTGGAGTGGGAGATGTTTGCAACAAAGGAAGGGTAAGATTATCTCTCTGTCTTTCCTCCCTTACAAAAAAATAGTGCCTGTGATGGTATCAGATGATAATACCTTGGTGTTGAAACTTATTCATGTACCATGGTATTTACATAGTAATCCGAGATAATTAAAAGGTTTTATGTCCACAAACCATGATATATGACAGTTTCTTACAAGATTTTGTCTTCGAAGGGACTAAAAACATGCTAAACAGTGAACAGTAGACATGCACATTTTCAATTAAACTATATATATATATGTAAAAATACTGTTTTCTGATATTTATATATATATATATATATATATATATTATATATATACATATATATATATACATATATATATATATCAGAATACAGTATTTTTAATGTATAAATAATATTATTGTTATATATGTGTGTGTGTTTATAGTAAATACATTATTATTTACTATATAATATTAATATATAGTAATTAATATATACTAATTAATATTACAATATTACTTTTTTTCTTCAATGTACGTGTAAGGATTTTTAGTAAATCCTTATAACTTTATCCAAGTAAATACATCATTTGTTGTTTAATATTTAACAATTAATTATACTTTCTACATATTATTATGTATTTGACTTTTTTTTGCCATGAGCTCTACAGATTCACTATTCATGGTTCGTCGTACCATGGTACATTTTGTTAGTTTTCTTTCATTTGAATAAAATAAAAATCACGAATCTTATGTATATAAGTCATTCATTGCTTCACATTTTGTAACATGACTTCCTTTCTGCTCTGCCAGAACTTTGTTGTGGCAGTGGGTGCGGAGGGCTGGTTTCACCTGTTTGATATCAGTGCTTCTGCAGCCAAGTCAGACTCCTCAAGTCAGCAGGACGGCTCGATTGGTGACGAACAGAAGCCCAGTTACACCCAGCACATCCCCGCCAATACCAAAGCCATGCTCATCAGTGATATCGGTGAGGAGTTTGCATATGACATGCATAAAGATTTCTAAAAATGTTTTGAGTCATGAGATATTGTATGAATATAATGAATATTGAAGTGTTTGTGGCATGTAAGATGGAGACGGGCGCTGTGAGCTTGTCGTTGGCTACACGGACCGGGTGGTGCGGGCCTTCAGGTGGGAGGAACCTTCTGATGCTTCAGATGTGAGCTCTGGTCAGCTGGTCTTACTGAAGAAATGGCTTCTGGAGGGTCAGGTACTGAACTAGATGCAGCAAACGTCAGGCCAACATGAAGTCAAACTACTATTACAGCCTTTTTATCTGCTTTCACCAGGTTGACAGTCTCTCAGTTAACCCAAGTCCAGAAGGTCTCCCTGAGCTCATGGTGTCTCAGCCTGGCTGTGGCTATGCTATTCTGACGTGCTCTTGGACACAAGAGGGCGCTTCAGGACCTGGGGATGAAAACACGGCATCTCCTAGCAAGTGAGAGAATCACAGTGAGGTACCAAATAATTCAAAATATATCCAGAACTGGATTTGGAAGTAATTCAGCGTGTGTTGTGTGTACCCAGGGAGGGTTCTTCCAGAGACATTGTCCTTCATCTTACCTCCGGACGCATCCATAACAAGAACGTGTCCACTCATTTGATAGGTAGCATTTGCAGAGGTACTGAGAGAGCATGCTCACACACATTTAGATTGAATACTGCGCATGCAGCACACATATCCTTACAAAATTTGCAGCTGGCTGAGTATAGTATGACTCAATAATAAGTCACTAGTAGTTCAGATTTTTACTCACTCTCCCAAGATTTTCACTGGCTCACTGCCACAAAAAAAAAGATCAGTTTAATGGTATTGGTCGATATTTGATGTATGATTTTACATGCTAATTTCTACTTTTTAACACTTACTTTTTTTTTTTAATCTTTACAAGATAATTTTTACTCTGTCTATTACAATGTTATGATTTCTAAATTCACTTGTAGGATTTAAATCAATTGATAGCTTGTAGTAGTATTTTATTTTTTTGTTTATTTGCACAATATAATATAAAATTTTAATATTGGCCATTTATTACTTATTGGCAGTAACAATAAAATTGTAAAAAAAAATATATAAAGTATTTTTAATAAATAAATGTTATTTTAATTAAAACGTGTACACATAATATTTAATTATTTTTAGAATTATTTTAATTTGTTTTATTTATTTATTCTTATTCAAACCATTCTAATGATATAACTTGTTTCTGTTTTCTGCAGGTTCTAAGGGTGATTCGTCTAAAGGTGGCCTGTTTGCTCTTTGCACCCTAGACGGTGAGTGTCTGATTAGTCCACTACGTGTCAAAGGTTATTTGATGTAGTAGGGAAAACATGAGCCCAGCACATGCGTTTTCTCTGTTCACTCTGGGCTCAGGTGTGTATAAAGATTGGCTTTTTACTCTAAAAGTGCAGGCTTGTTCTTCACGTCATTCTCCATGGCCACTCAGTTACACAGTACAAATTCAAACCTGACCACAGCAGTGGATTGATGTTATTGGTTAGCAGCTGTTGTTTTTCGTTGAATGGTGGTCTTCCAGGAACGCTGAAGCTCATGGACAGCTCTGAGAAGCTCTTGTGGTCTGTGCAGGTGGACCACCAGCTTTTTGCCCTCCAGAAGCTGGATGTCACTGTAAGTCTGGGTGTACAGTGGCCCCATAAACTATTTAAGTGCATATACAGTATATATAATTGAATCACATATAAAATATCAAACCATCTGCAAAGAAATGATACTAGAACTTTTCTCTGTTCATGTTTCATAAATGTTTGACTAGCAGAAAATGCACCATAAAAGATCTCTACCTGATGTGTATTAGAGTTTGGTGTGTTTTTGTACATGTGTTAAGGGTGATGGGAGAGAGGAAGTGGTGGCCTGTGCCTGGGATGGCCAGACATACATCATCGATCATACTCGTATGGTGGTCCGATTCCAGTTTGATGAAAATGTGAATGCATTCTGTGCGGGTGAGCTTCTCTTATAGTCTCTATCAGGATGAATCTTATCATTTTTCATCAAGAGCATAGTCTCAGTACAAGTTGCTTTCAGTAAAACACATCATTTTAGTCTAACTATCTTAAAATATGTCAGTGCCATTGTTTTGTCTCAAGATGCACACCAGTAATGTTTTTTAAGGCACATTTATGTCCTAATTTAACAAAAGTCTAATCCTGGCTTTGTCTGTGAAACCAGGTCTGCATTCAAATGTCCACTTCATCTTTAATATTTGGCCACTTCCTTAGGATGCTACAGCCACTGTAATTTCTAAACATGTGGGCATCAAAATATGCAAATTCACAGCATTTTCAGAGCAAATTCACAGCAAATTTCTTCAATTTAGTATATTTAGAAATCGGTCTGTCTGTCTATTGTTCTATCTAATAAAGATAATACGACTATTTTCCTTTTAATATTAATGTATGTTAGTAGAAGGATCTGCAGTGTGGGAAATAGTCTCATTTCTATACCAGTCTCATTCATTTCTTGCATCTTCCTGTTCCTTTTATCCCCTTTTTTCTCTCTCTTTCTTTCATCGCAGTGCACATTGGTGAAGTATTGAAACTGTTGCATTAAGAGGATTAAATTGATAGATGTGATGAACACAAAAAACGACTTGCATTGATGTTGACATTGAAAGACCACTGACTCATGTCCAACAAAGCCTCACGCATTACGTGTAATGTTTATCAGCTCATACACCTGTGTCTTCATTTTCATCTGGTGAAAATGCAGAGAGCAAATGTGGAGGGAGTGTGGGCTCATTAAAATTCAGCCCCAGTCTCTGTGAGTCTGCTGTATGATGGGAATGTCGAGGAGAGGTGCTGCTCTTACACGCAAGGTCTCTCTCTGGAGAAAAACATATTCTAAAGCTAAAGAGATCAGACGCCATGTGAAACACTATGTGGTCTTGTCTATAAAGCACCAGTGAATTCCTGATCAGTTATTTCCATTTGAAGTTGTAAACAAAAATCCAGAGGTGTAATTTGATTTAATAAGCATTCGTTCAAGCTTATCAGCTTAAAGTGTCGATCGATGTTTTTGTAGTAAACAGACCCTTTGCATACATTTACATATTTGATACAATGATTTGTGTCTGTGGTAACTCAAATACCTTTAAATTAATTAGACTACTATACAATCAACTTGTATGTCATATTGTCATGTCTCCGTGATTTCTGGTAAGGAACAGTGTAACCTTAACATTTATTTTCTTTACATTATATGTAGGCAGCAAGTTACTGGGATACTTATTCATTATACATTTATTAATTTATTTTCAATATAAATATATATAATTCCACTAGAAGATCTAGTCCCTAAAATGTAAACTAAGGTAAACTAACACAGTAACTTCATGAGCAGATGTTTGACATCATAACTGTTACCATAGAATGTATAAACAGGGCTAAAATGCCGTATTGACCAATCACAATCCAGTTCAACAGCTATCCATTTTATAAAAATTAACGATATTGAAACAATATTTTCTATTATTGTCTTAATCATGTTAACAGGATTAAATTACTAATTGGTTATTTAACAATGATATACATTTGTTACTATAATATATAGGTAGATTATTTGTATTTTTTATTATTTATTATATAATGTAATAATTTACGCATTTATAATTTTTTTATTAAATGTTGATTTTTACATTTAGTAATATAGTCTGTAATGTGTCCTCTTTGTCATGTCCTCCATTAGGTCAGTATGCATGTAAGGATGGGAGGAACAGCCCCTGCCTGGTCTATGTGAGCTTTAACCATAAGATCTATGTGTACTGGAGAGTGGAGCTGGAGAGGATGGAACCCACCAACCTACTGAGTGTGCTGGAAGAGAGACCCGAGTATCCAGACCTGCTTCACAGACTGGGAGTGGGTGAGTGGACGTCTGTGTGTGTATGTGTATGTGTGTGTGAGTGATTGTTTGTTTGTAGAGCCTAACATTGCCCACAGTCACCATCTGGAGGAGCTGGGGAAAAGATAGCATGTGTAGGCAAGATCAAGTTTCTGAATGCATGCCTTTACATTATGAGTAATAAGCACTCATCAAGAAAGCATATGCCAAAATATTTTTATGAAACACATGCGTTTTATGGTTGAAATTAGAGATGTTTTAGCTGATTAAGTTATGATGGCCAATATGCAAGTTTAATTGCTTTAAACTCCAATCTAGAATTGTACGGTGTCAATTTGATTTATCTGTTTAGACTGGTGAAAAAATAACCCCTGCATCCAACCTGTTCTTCTGAAAGTGTTTTCATGCCAATTCCACTACAGAGGCTGAAGAGACTCTTGAAGTCGTGTTCTTGCGTCCCGTCATTTCCATTTCTTGGGACGCGGCATAATTTGCCTTCGTATTCAAAAGTGTTTGACTGGGCCAAAGGGGGGTCAGGTCATTCTGCTCACTCAGACTCCTGCCACATGCACAGTTGTTAATGAAAAGCCAGCTTGACTTCCTGGGGCCACTGTTAATTATTCATCCTCTGAGTCTGATGTGCTCCCACAACGTGATTTTCAAAGCGTGATTAGCTAATCGTGCCACGGGACGCAGCCGCCATGAACTCCTGCAGGTGAGAGGAATCACGAAAGATGGAGAGCTGTAGTTGGTAGACCATTAGTGATGTTTGTAGGATATAAGTGGAGATTTAAACCAAACAAGGCTTTTAAAGCTGATGCGTTCACCTGAATATTTAACAAATGTTTGTTTTTTTGTTAGAAATAGCTTTTAAATTTATGTTAATGACTTGACGCCTTTTTAATTCCCAATGGGAACATTTAAAAGATGAGGGTTGATCAAATTTCAATTAGTGGATTGGATGGTTTGTTTTAGTTGAATTTTACTTGATATAAAATTACTATTTATGCAAATATATTCAAAAGAATATTTAAAAAAGCATTAGAGGCATGAATTAATAAGCAAGGCTTTTGGAGCTCTGATGCCCCTAACCACCCACAATTTGTTTCTTGACACTCTTAGTTTCCAAAATATCTTACACGAGTCTGAAGTGGATTCGGACAACAGCAAGGGCTCCTTTTGTACCCATTTTTGAATTTCTAATTCATTTATGCAATGCCTTTGGCCCGTTTCTGTGCACAACACACACACACACGCACACAAGCATGCTTGAAATGAGCTTTTGCTTTTTGCGCACAGTCTTCATTGTTTTACATTCTGCGGGAAAGCAGAGAATTCTCACCATATAAAAGAATAAAAACGATATGGGTTTGTTTGTTTGTGCACCTTACAGATATCAGTGACACCGTAGCGGTTCGGAAACTCATTGGAGACGTGCTCTACAAGAACATACCGAAAGATGGCACAGAGTGAATCACGACTCTCAAACAGATCTTCATTTCTGTAAATAGACTTTTAATAAAACTACATCAGGATGTTTCATCCGTGTCTATGCCTGTCATTTGCTGCTATTGCTTTTCAGTCCGTTTATTCGTCACAGTTTCTTTTCTGATCATTTGGAGCTATTTTTTGATCATGAGGTTCTATTGAAATTGTTGGAATATATGAATCATTCCTATTGCACCTAATTTTTATACCCCAGCCCCTTCAATGGAATTTATATATATATATAAAAAATATATCATATTTACATATATTGATTTAAAAATTCCTTCTTGTTATAAATGTAGCTTAAAGCATTCATTTTAATTAACTCTTTATATTATTATTATTATACAATACTATACTAACAAAATCCTGTTCTTTAGTGACATCATTCTGATAAGAAAACAACAGCACAAACATCTATATTTTGTGGTATTAGTTGGTAAAAGATTCTATAAAATAACAGAAATCATTTTTATATGATCAAAATTTTAAGACGCTCAAAACATATTACGGTAACACTTTATTTGAAGGGGTGTGCATAAGACTGACATGACACTGTCATAAACATGACATAACACCTGTCATAAACATGAAGGAGTCTTTATGAATGTTTATGACTGTTGTCATTAAGTGTCATTCGGTAAATTATGACACTTTCAATGCAAAGTTGACATTGTTTAAAATGTCTTTGTTATGACAACTTGACATTACCCAAGACAAAAATGTCTTGATTATGACAACTTGAAATTAACAAAGACGGAAATGTCTTTGTTATGACAACTTGCCATTAACCGAGAAATCGTAACCTGTCAACCTGTGACAACTTTGGCCGTCATGACACCATTATAACTGTGTCATGAATATTACCTGTCCTCAAGTAAAGTGGAACACATTGTACTAGTTATAAAGATGTCATTAAGGGTTATTACACTGTAAAATGCTTGAAGTTTGATAACTAGACCTGTTATGACATATTTGTGACAGGTTGACAGGTTATGATTTCTTGGTTAATATTAAGTTGTCATAACAAAGACATTTCCGTCTTTGTTAATGTCAAGTTGTCATAATCAAGACATTTTTGTCTTGGGTAATGTCAAGTTGTCATAACAAAGACATTTTAAACAATGTCAACTTTGCATTAAAAGTGTCATAATTTACCGAATGACACTTAATGACAACAGTCATAAACATTCATAAAGACTCCTTCATGTTCATGACAGGTGTTATGTCATGTTTATGACAGTGTCATGTCAGTCTTATGCACACCCCTTCAAATAAAGTGTTACCCATATTACTTTTGAACTTTGACACCCTCGTGTAAGCTAATTCTCAGTCCCTCACTGTGTAATGGCTAACTTTAGCGTTCTTTCTTTTTTAGTTTCCACCCGGTTACATTTAGTAAATAATTATTAAAGTTTAAATGTCAGCTTATTTCGGAAAGTCTGGTGAAGTACTTTAACACATTGATTATTACTGAGCCGTGTTGAACTCCAGGTGAAGAGTAATGGCTAGGAATAGAGCAAAAGGCCTCAGGGAAAGACTGGAGTCCTTGGGTGCGTCTCATTTCTTATTTGTGCATCCTCATTTCCTTTCTTCGCGGCTTAGCTCAATAGCTCCACACCTTTAGGATGCGAGGCAAGGATACACCTGTGTATCCTCGCTCATGACTCCTCAGGAAGCTTCCTCTCTCCTCCTTGCAGAGCGATTTGAGATGGCTGAGTACGATTGGTTTCTAGGTCACAGGCTGGAGGACGGAGGAGCGAGGAAGCATCAATTTGAGTACTGAGAAGCACTCCTCGTGTCTGAAATGTAGGAGAAGCCCAGGGGGAGGATTCCGTGTCCCACCACCTGCTCTGAGCCTGTGGAGCTTCATGCATTATCGATGGATTATGGAGATACTTTGCTTTCGGGAGTGCAGGAGGACACATTGATTTCAGGGTTTGTGTGTGTGTGTGTGTGTGTGTGTGTGTGTGTGTACTTCAGAGCGAGAGCAATGTTTGGCTCAGGTGTCATCATGCATTATGGGGATTCTTGCTGCTGAGGAGAGAGGACACATTGAAGTGTGTCCGTGTCTGCAAATTCAGTTTTACTGAAACACTGTCAGTCCCCTGTGTGTCTGTCTGCCCTTGAGGCGTTTCTGAGCTCTGCATTGCCGTTCACCGCAGAACACTGGGGATATAGTTGTTCTCCAGACACAGCTTATGTACTCAGTGAACACAAACATCTCTTTACCCTTTCAAGAGTTCACATGCTGGCGTTCAGCAACCGTAAATCTTGTGAAGGTGAACGAAACAGATAATTGAAGTCAGTATGCTAAACGTAATGTTTATTTGGCCTTTTCCAGTCAGAATGGGCTTTGACTGCTTTATAACGCACCAGTGTGGCTCGACAGCCTTAGTCAAACGGGTTGGCGCGTATGGTTGGGTTGCAGAGTGATCGTGAGATTGTGGTCAGGTCTCAGCAGCAGGAGGGATGTAGAGGTCAGTAAGCTGGGCTGAGCTGAGTGGGGGACGGAGGGGGGTGACTCTGGGACGCCAGAGTCACTGTCGAGCCCTCTTGAGGTGTCGTGGGCTAGTCGACGAAACACTGAGGACGGAAGGTGCCCACTTGAAGACCCTAGAGATGTCCCCTACTCGGCTCAATCCAGACGGTTGTCGTGCTGGTCCTGTAGTTGCAGCCGTGGTGTGTGCTGACGCGCCAAGTACACTGCAGCCGTTAATGCCGGACAGAAGGGGAGTCACACCACCACATGTAAAGAAGCGTAAATGGATGGAGAAGCATATTACTGTAAAGCTACGTCTTAGTTTTGCTTATCTTGGCGAAAGCCGAGTACAAATCAGCATGAAGTTTTCAAAGGGTTAGTTCACCGCAAAATGAAAATTAACTCATTAATTACTCACCCTCATGCTGTACCAACCCCGTAAGACCTTCGTCATCTAATATTCCAACCTTCGTTCATCTTCGGAACACAAATTAAGATATTTTTGATTAAATCTGAGAGCTGGGTCACTCCTCCATAGGCTTCTGGGAATGAAACCTGACAGCCCCGAAAAGTCATTAAAGACATCGTTAAAATAGTCCAAGTGACTATAGTGACTCGGTCTTAAGTTTACCAAGCGACGAGAATACTTTTTGATCGCAAAAAACAAACAAAAATAACGACTTTCTTCAAGTATTCACTTCCTTCTCTGTTTGGCCTTTGGATTTCACTCAGTGTAATTGCGTAGCGCTTCTGTGTTATACGTCACACGTAGGCTCACTATTGGCCGACGCTGGTCATGTGTGTGATGCGTGTGACGTTCAACCCGAAGCGCTACGCAATTACACTAAGTGAAATCCAAAGGCCAAACAGAGAAGGAAGTGAATACTTGAAGAAAGTCGTTATTTTTGTTTGTTTTTTGCGCTCAAAAAGTATTCTCGTCGCTTGATAACTTAAGATCGAGTCACTATAGTCACTTGGACTATTTTAACGATGTCTTTAATGACTTTTCGGGGCTGTCAGGTTTCATTCCCAGAAGCCTATGGAGGAGTGACCCAGCTCTCAGATTTAATCAAAAATATCTTAATTTGTGTTCCGAAGATGAACGAAGGTCTTACGGGGTTGGTGCAGCATGGGGGTGAGTAATTACTGACTTAATTTTCATTTTGGGTGAACTAACCCTTGAACATCTATTCTCGTGTAATGGAAATCATGAGGATTTCTCCCTTAAAAGATATGTACAAAAACATGAATCTCAAAGCAAAAAAAAAAAAAAAAAAAAAAGTTATAAATAAAAAGTAATAAATTACAAATAATAATAGTAGTAATAATAAAACACAATTTTCAACTTATAATTAATATACCTTTTCTCTGTGAGTGAAAGGGTACAAAAAAAAGCCATTTTCACCATTGTCAAAACGATCCCCATTCACACGGATCCGCGAAAACAATTAAAAACTCTGTATTCTGCTTCCAGACTATTATGCGATGAAACACTATAGATTGAACACTAAATACACACGTGCATGACGTCAATCATGGTTTCACAGATTTGTGTTTTTGTTGTTTACCCGGAGACTGTTTTCAAAAACTTTCACTTTGAAACACGTTTTCAAAATGTTACGTTTTCAGGCACACAGAGTTGTTGTGTAAATGAACTGCTAAAACGCATAAAAAGTCTTCCAGTTTTAGTTGAAAACAGTGTTGTGTAAACGGACCCGCCTTAGTTAACAATAACACTCTTGTGTTTGAAAATGGCAGCCCCCATGCTGTGTAAAATACATATTTTTCAAAAGTACTATTCATTTCTTTGCTTAAAACGTTTTTTAGTTAGGAAGAAATTACTGTGAGTCTCATCTTATAGTATTTGCAAGCACTAATGCATGAACCATGAAGTCTACTGTTATTAATATATTTGAGCAATATGACAGCAGTTCACTGACTTGAATTTAGCTTGATCCCTCAGCCACCCAAAAAAGCCATGCACAAAATGATTTGCCCTTAAAAGTACAGAGTAGAATAAAGACACTGAATGGTCAGCACTCTCGTCAGTCTTATCACACTTCCTATTTTACCGTAAATGGGCACAGTAACCATCAGAGAAACCAACTCCTCCGGGTCACACTGTGAATTTAGTGGCGTTGTGTGCTGTATTATTGATAGTTTTTAGTCATAAGGAAACATTCATTTTGAAGTGTCTTACTGGCACTTTGACTTTCTGACCCATATCTAAATGGGCTGTGCATTTGCTTAATTCCATGTGAACTTAACTTGTTGCCAGGCTGTAAGAAAACATTGCGCCAAAAAACTAGCTGATGTGAAGCCAGCAGAACGCTGACCCTGAGAACAGACTTCCCTTGGGAACCTCTACAGCCAAAATATGAAAGTTCAGCTCTGTTTTTTTTTGTGCTGCAGACTTTAGCAGTGGGTCTGTGTTTGAGTATTAAAAGTCTCAGGTGTTACTGATTGTAAAAGCAAATATTACCTGTCATTTGCAGTGAGAATGCAATTATCTTTATTATGTCTCAATCCTTTGTTCGATATCAAGTGCATTTCCCAGGAAGTTTCTAGGCCTGGTCCTTTGTCAAAATCGTTCTAGTTCGCTGGAACATTACATATAATTTCCCAGAATGCACCATTAAAACCAATGAGCATCTGCTGCATGCTATATTTATGAACAGTGTAACAAACAATGTTGTCATTGTTTGTGACACTCATGGTTCACTGTCTGAAAGAATTGTCTGAAAGAACAACTGGCTGTTTTTATTTTGTTTATTTCACTGGCTGAAAGAACTTTTAAAGGGTACTCAATTATTCATTACCTCATTAGAAATCCAAAAAAATCGTTTTTTTTAACGAGCTCATGTTTTTCTGGCTAACCACAAAGTATACATTGCCTACTTAGCACACAGTTAAACGATTAGCATGTTAGCTTAGCCTATACCCTCAAATGCTCAAATCAGACTGTTAGCTTAGCCTATATCCTTCACAGATTTTCAAATTAGCCTGTTAGCTTAGCCTCTATGCTGCACAAAAGTTTATATTAGCCTGTTATCTTATTTGTGTTGATCAGGCATTACAAACTGCTACACCCTGGGGTCCTAGGTGGACTAAACTCCAGTAGACAAATTATTCATGGTCAAATATTGATGTCGTCTCATGTAGATTGACTGTTTCATAACATAGGCAACTAAAAGTTGGTATGATATAGTGACCATATTGCGTGTCTGTGATCGAAACTCTTTAGTCTGTGCGAGATGCTACTCCTTTGAAAGTGTTTTTGTGTGAATTTCATCACAGGCTGTAGAGACTATTGTGCCACGTACACGTCATTTAAATTTTTCGGGGCACAGCGCAATATGTTTTCCTTTCTAAACCATTTTACAGGGGGGCCAAAAGGGGGTCAAGAAGATCTCTTAGCAAAGATATATTGAATGCACCTGGAAAGCTCCAGGAAAAAAGAGAGGAAAAAAAATGTGTGCAGTCTTCTCACTGCTCTCCAAAACTGTGCGACAGAATCGGTTAAGCTAGGAGTAATTCAGACTCAGCTGAGTTGAAGATTATGGCAACTGACAGCCTGGAGCCGAGCTCTCTAGAGGCCATTCGGTCTGTTTGCACACGAGGACTTGTGTATGTGCAAGTGTGTCTTGCGTTTGTGTTAATGTGGATGACGTGTGTAATGCATCAAGGTTAATTGCATCAATGAGCATTTGCTGTCTGTGGTGCTTGAATGTGACTCATGCTATGTAAATGATTGGTTGTAATTTCAATTCTGCTTGGTCTTATGACTCATCAGCATACACATGCTCATTTACTATGGATTATTGAAATGTAATGAGAAATGCAAATGTAGTCATTCATGAGTTTGTATTGCAAAATGTAGAATTAGCAGAAAGTGTGACGTATTTACCAAACTTTGATAGAAATTTCAGTGAAAATAAATCTTCACTTCTTCTGCATTTCTCAGATCAGATATATTGCCACAAGTTGGACATCAGTATAAATTGTCACCATCAAATAAATGTCATTGGTTCTTGTAACTAAACATAATGCAGTCAAACCTGCACTGTATTTGATTTGTGAGCTGCCGCAGATTATTAGTACAGATAAACAGGCAGTTATTAAAACGTGTTGCATGATCCTCACATGCGGTTCCTGTTTTAACCATAAAAATGGCAATTAGAACCTACGCTAAAAAAATTAACTAGAAACAGTAGGATTATGTTAACCAAGGGTTCACAACTGTGCCAAAATCCCAAATGTGTGTCTTGCACGATATCACCATTGGCTAAATGACTGGAACTCATCTTACCTTAACCCCTCTATTCGTATTTTGGTCACATTAAGGTTATTTACTTTATCTTCAATTAACCCAGTTCCTATGTGCAATAGAGAAGCCCTTAATTAATACCGCTGGCTTACAACCCATCACTTATGATTCTGGGGGAGAAGGGAGTGAATCATAAAAGATTATGCCTCTTCAAATCCCTGTGACTAATACCTGCGCCTGTCTTCCTCCCTTGCATCCGTGCTCATTCTCATGTGGAGACAGAGAGGGATTCCAGCCTGTTGATTGACAGTGAGGCGTTAAGATTCCCCACACGCCAGCTTTCTCATTCTCCATTTCCGGAAATTTTTTTTAATGGACACTTAATTTGTCTAGTGCTGGTCCTAATAGTCCCTCATTCCATCATCTCATCAGCCCCCTCAGAGGCGCTCCTGTCGATGGAAACACAAATGGCAGTTTTAATAAGCCCCTATGTTTATCCCACTGGCAGCGGGGTTTCCGTTTAATGCGTTCCTCTGTGGTGGTTCCTCATTGGCTTGTGCCATTAGAGGTGCAAAGCTCATTAGATCTTGATATTAAACGCCGCTGTGGTCCTTCCGCTGTGTTCTGCCCTTAGCCGTGTTCATTACGGACAGGAAGATGCCCCTTTCCTCTTTATTCCTCCTTCGCTCCATGTTGGATTTGCCGTGCGTGTGAGTCTTTTCCTCTGATCAATGCTTCTCTTTCCACCGGCACACCCAAGGTGGATTTTGCCCGATCCGACACCATGGGGTGTTCTCGGCATAAATATCACAACACGTTTGGTGGTGGAAGGATTTAGGGTCGAGAATGGGCTGGCAGATTGCTCACACAAGGTTCTGTTTATTTCTGTTCTTTTCTATGAAGTTGTCAATCAAAGCTTGACCCCTAAAACCATCTGTGTGCTGTAAGGGAGCTCATTCCCTGCCTGTTAGTCTCATACATCTGATGCACTCCCACTGGATTTCGTGTTCACAGTTCAGATAGCAGCCATACAAAAAGTGTCCTGTCTTTTGTCCATTCAGTAAATAAGCATGTTACAAAAATTTGATTCATTTGAGGAGCGGTATAGAAGAATCTTGGCTTGTATGCAAACAATATATATTGTTTATTTTAAATAATATATATACAGTATACACTCACCGGCTGCATTATTAGGTACACCTAATCACATGGCAGCAACCCAATGCATTTAGGCATATAGACATTGCCAAGATGACCTGCTAAAGTCTGTGACTTTGAATTTGCCATGGTTGTTGGTGCCAGATGGGCTGGTCTGAGTATTTCAAAAACCGCTGATCCACTGGGATTTTCATGCACAACTATCTCTAGGGTTTACAGAGAATGGTCAGGAAAAAGCAAATATCCAGTAAGCAGCAGTTCTGTGGGTGAAAATGCCTTGTTGAAGAGGTCAGAGGAGAATGGCCAGACTTGTTCAAGCTGATAGAAAGGCAAAACTAGCTGCGTTTCCATTACCCTTCAAATAGCGCAAATTGAAAATACGCCCAATGGAAACACTAGCATGAGGCAATTTCGCAAAACTGCAAAGGAAACAGTTTTTTCACATTTACAGGTCAACTGGCGTACGTAAACGTCACATGATCGTTCTTTAAAGATAGCGCGGTATGTTTTGACAGAAGACGAGACAGTGTTCTTTATTAAACTCATAAAAGACAAAGGAATTACGGGTATACTGGATTCTAAACAACAAAGAAATGCCAAACTGTATCAAGACCTTGAAGCAGAAACGAGGGAGAAGAGCTTCCAGAAGCTCCTCATATGTGGCCGCTCCCAATTATAAGGGGCTTTCCTTGCTTGGATAGCACGCCTACGTCTCCTACGATTAAAAATAATGCTAGTGCGGTGGCTGCAATATACGTAAACTTACCCACAACCGTCGCCATGATTTTTGGAATGACTTATCATGAGAGGAAAAAAAAATATGTTCTGGTCGCATATCATCGGTTTATGGAAACGTCATAATTTCGCAAAAAACAATCGTTACAACCGAGGTATTGTAAGCTAAGAAGCTACAATTCGCACAGGCTCAACAAATCTAACAACTGAAGATTGGAAAAACGTTGCCTGGCCAATGAGTGTGCTGAGTCAATGATTTCCACTGCATATATATTTAAACTTAATTCAGATCTTTGCAGTTTGCATACACCGATCATTCTTGCAAATGCAGATCTTGCAGATACTCATTTGTCTTGCAAAATTAGCAAGCGTGTCAATCCCTAAAACTACGTGTCAGAGGTTACATTGCTGTTCTGTAAATCTGCAAAAAAAAATATTATTGCGCCTATACAACGAGATGTCTTTTAAAACTGTGACAGGATGTGGCATGTGCACTGAGTCAGAAGAATACGCCACAGGCCCCCCGTTGCACAGTGGGTTATGAAGCAGTAGCAGAGCCCATCTCTGTGTGAGCACTGGCTGAAAAAAAAGAAGCATTTTCTACTCTTCTGTGTGGCACTGAGGCTTTACGGGATTATCTGTTATTCTCAAGTCATCATTGGATGTGACAGAAAGACATGGGGCACAGCGTGCGACACGGCCATTTACAGATGAATTGAGTGTTATACATCATTGCTGTCTTGTGGTTATAAAGTGATTTGATGTTGAATTTAATTTCTTTTCTCCCTTAAAGACCACAAAAAAGGCATTCACAATGCATTTTGCATCCATAATGCAACATATCTGAATGAAACTGCAAAATAATGTAGAGAGGGATTTACTTTACAAGTCCGGATTTGATTGTATTGTTAAACGTGAATTATAGATGCTGTGATATCATTGGGTGTAATGGATAATATTATTTTACCCCTCCCAAGTGGCTTGTTGCATTATAGCAGGAAGTTTCAGAGCCTGGTTAT
>CM070822.1:14869024-15181524 GCA_036326025.1 Chrosomus eos
TCATAACTCATGTAAACCCCAAAGGAGATTTTTTTCCCTGGCATTTGAAATAACCATATTCAGAACTGAGTCAATATTTAGATATATGATCAAAAAATAACTCCCCCATCATGTGCAAAGCTACTTAGTGTCAAAAGCCATCTAACATAGCCTCAAAACTTCTTTGCTTCTTGTTATTGGACGTATTTCATAATATGATTTGCATCACGTTATATCTGTGATGATTTCCGGATGCTTATTTTTCACAGTTCAGTTGTAAAAATCCACTGGTAGAGCATTGTACGACAACACTTACTGATAAAATAGATACTTTGAATGCAATGTAACTTTTGATCATCTAAATAAGTTGCTTTGCTAAATAATGTGATTTTTATTTAAAAAAAAACTCAAATCAAAATTGACAAACTATATGATTTATAAGCTCGTAATTTGCTATTATTAGGTCTCAATTACATTAATGATGATGTGATCTAGATCAAACTGGGGCAGAGGAAAAGGTTGAGATGAAAAAATGGTGTAAAATTAATAAAACATTCAGTATAAATAATATTAAGAACAAAACATTGGTATATATGTTAAAATTTACAGAAATTTACTCAACTTTTATAAATATTTTAGTCCATCGAAAGCAATAGTTTAGCAAAAAAATATGTAGAGAATATTTCACACATTTTTTTATATATATATATTCCTTTTTTTCTTTTTTTTTACAGTATAAATTGGTTCTTATACACAAAAATATTGTGTATTGGGGGTCAGAAGCATTAAAACAACATCTGATTGTTTACAAGTAGTTGTTTACATTAAAACAAGCTTCTTTGCAACATCTGATCTAGATGACCAACACGATTTGCAGTAGCAGAAGCAAGTGATTTTCAAAAATACAAGCTGAAAATACAAAACCTTTAAAGGCCAGAGACGCGTGGATTAGAAATCATGCCACTCGAGACTCTGAAGATATAAGCTTTAATAAACGCAGGGCTTACTTTGAGTTCCAGCAGAGTCTGTAGACCCAGACACACCTCAAACGTGGCATCCTCTGTGAACAGACGAGAAGTGAGACTCAAAATGTGGGAGGCAAAAAGACAATATCTATCCCCTGTGAGCATCATTTTATTCTCTAATTAGAAGAGCACATGAGTTAGCTTGATAAAACTGGCATCACTAGTATAGCTTTATTATAAATCTGCATGCAATGCATGCACGAAACACGACCGACACCGTGCCCAAGTCATGTACGCTTCTGTTATGTAATTCCTCTGTGCTGCCCACATTTCTTTGTTCAAGCATTCCCAGACTGAACTGGAAAATGTCAGTGGCTTACTCTGAAAGCAAGCTGAAGACATTTATATTAAAATCCCTTTTCACACTCTCATAAGATTTTCTTCTTTGCATTAAACTTATATTTAGATATGACTGGTTGAAACCGGTTCTGTTAAGGAGAATGCCCTGGATGTCTTTCAGCTATTCTGTATTCGGTCAAATCTATCAAACATTTTATAAACAGGTGAATGGTGCCATGTTGTTTTTTATGCAATAGGAAGTGACTGGAGAAACTGACCTATGACCTTGGCAGTGCATTGAACTCTTTCTCTGCCCAGCTGCAGGTGCAAGGACTTCACTGTCTCCACTGTTGAATCACTGAGTGGCAGCTTGTCTTGAGGTTTGTCGTCCTGGTTGGTTTTCAGTCTGCAATAAATACAAGCATTTAGCATGTAAGATATTTTATTAAGGTTTAATGCCCAGTTTCATAGACAAGGCGCCTAGTCTCAGACTAAGTAAACCCTATTATGGGAACAAAAGGACAAACATTGCCCCACAAAGATGGCATCATCCGAAATCCTTGTCCTTGTGGGGACTTTTTTTTTTTTAAACAGCTTATTAATCATACTAAGTGTTGAAATTTGAATTGTTTGTTGTGTGTGTGTAAAATAAACGTACCCCAGTCGTCTGCAGCATGTTTTAGAGATATGGTTGTGTTGGCACCCTGTGTTAATGGATAACATCACCTCTGCATCTCCACACTGCCAAATAAAAACAAAAAATGTCTTCACTCAGACGAATTCCCTGATAATATAATCTTTTTCCCTTGTGATGCCTTTTCACGCTTTTCATGTGACAGGAATTTTAAATAGCAGAACACATTATCATCTCATCTCAGTCTGCAAACTAGTTGCACACAGATGCCAAGCTGAGACACTACAGTATGTTGAAGAACAGATATTAGCTCTTGCTCTTTTAAATAGACAATGCCAGGTTTTGTTTTTGCATTGTGTGACAGTATCAGGATTGATAGTTTAGCAGCGTCTGAGGATAATAGTCCTAGTTAACTGACACTGTCAAAGGTACTTTGTGGAAGCCCCTGTCGTTTCGCTTCGGTGAGTCGGTTTATTCTCAGTCTCTCCTTTGACCTGAAATTCCATCAGCGCTTGCAGAATTCAGAGCTCATCAGATGAACAATGACCCTGTGCTTTTGCAGCATTTGCTGTTTAGAAGGTCTAAGTGCCTGTTCATGCTGCTTGCTTGACATTTATGTGTAAATAATTAGTTCTGTATTGGCAGAATTAGTGGATTGTTTTTTAACTTATTAGACATCCGTTTGTTTCCTGATGGATTCTTCCACACGTTTTGGGTCAAACCACATTTGTGTAAACAGTAACTTTAGCAATGAATACAATGGCTTACTCCAAATGTGTTATTTCTGCCATTTTTCTTAATAGATCAGCGCAAAAAACGATGAAAAAAAAAATGGTGGTTTTTAGCTAGTTTTTTTTAAAAAGACAGTATAAATATGAAAATAGTACCTTTTATGTATTTTGTTTAATTTCCAAACAAAATGTGCATGTCTGCATGTTGGAAGAATGAAGACGACAAATATATTTTAGTTTATATATTTAATTTGTAGTGGATATATTATGGTGACCCTTTACAATAAGGCCTTGTTAGTTGACGTTAGTTAATGCATTATTTACACTGTAAAAAAAATATATGATCAATAAGTTATGACAACATATGTTTTTACATTGCTTTAACTCATCAAAATAGGTTAAGCAATTTCACCTTATTTTATAAGTTATACCAGATTCAACTCATTTAAGTCAGTTTAATTTAATTTAAGTTGTAACGACTTAAACATCCAAGTTGATTGAACTTAAAAATTGAAGGCAGCAACTTTTATACACTGTAACATTAACTAACAATGAGTGATACATTTAGTACAATATTTATTAATCTTTGTTAACCTTAAGTAATAAAACGTCAGCTGTTCATTGTTAGTAGCCCAGGTCCTTTAAATAACATTAACAGATACAAACTAGATTTTAATAATGTATTAGTAAATGTTGAAATTTTAATTTACAAACATTAATAAATGCTTTAGAAATACTTTTCATTGTTAGTTCACGTTAACTAATGTAGTTAATTAATGTTATCAAATGCATAAGACATTTTTTTAAAACACCTGACTGTTGCTGTTGCATCATAACTCCCTCTTATAAAAAGTATATACCATTTAATTTAATAATTGAAACTCTCCTAGTATGTACCATGATTTTGTACAGTAAATACAGCCATTAAGTAGGCCTGTTTGACTTGATTTGATCTGGATTCGAGTATTTCAGAGAGCTGCAATAATACCATTTGGTTATTAAACGACCATAATATTTAATAAGTAACACATTATCTATTAAATAATACTTTTTTATTATTATATGATATAATAAATAGTGTCGTGGGAGGAGGAAGCCTCAGCGTAGATATTTTGAGGGATTTAGAACCTGTTTTTGGCATATGGTCTCTCAGCATGCATGAGGATGGCTCCACCTACACACAGCTAAAGCGTTCTTAAGCTTTTGCTTTTGCTCTTCGCCTGTTTGTTAACTGCACAGTTAATGAGTGAGGGATGAGGTCTGCGTCAGCACTGTTCCACCGTTAAAGAGAAATAAGTGGATGAGAGCTTTGTTGCAAGCTCTCTGAGTTTCCTGTCACTCAAGGTGAGCTGTCTGTCACCCCCGCAACTTTCCTACCACATAAAAGGTGGGACACACCATCTCTCGCACCAGTGCGTCAGTCTCTCATTGTGCGCGTACACGGGGGCCGGTGAGCCCCTCTCGCACATTGTTCCGACCCCAATTTCCTTGCATTGTTTCACACTTGTTTCTTCCTGCTAGCTTTCTAGTGCTGATAAGTGTTTTGAAAGTGTTTTTGTTGCAATGCGAGATGGCCTAAATAAAACGCATTGAGGTGGAAACACCATATGAGGCAAACTGTGACTTTAGGATGTGTGTCAGGTTGTGTAGCCTACATCTTCATTAGTTTCTCAGTGTCTTTCCTTGCACCCTGCACTCCTAGTGGACGCTATAAAAACAGTCAAACTCGGTGGGATGCCTCCATTGTGAGCTGTGTTATGTCTTTATTTGATTGCCTCTATTATAAATGGGTGTATATGTGTGCATTGGTGCATGTGCGAGACATTTATAATGATGCTCTCCATGGAGCAAAATCGTGCTTGACTTGCTGCCTCAAACTGAAACGTATCTTTCCAGAAGAGGAGGCATGAACCAGTAAAACGCTGCCCCACTTATCTGGCTCTTCATTACCCAAGCTTTAATTAGACGCTGATGGTTTCGTTCCGTCTTTGAGTTCACCTATGACAATACAACTGCATGTGTTTTCCAGAACAATCAGTTCATTCGGATGCAGTGATCTGGAACATCATGAAATTTCCATTAATTTAACTTAAATTCGGGCCTTTTTACACTGCTTTTTGGAATACTTCATTATGATTGGCCGGACTTGTCATGGCCGAATGTTTTTTGTATAATGACCCAGTAATTGTCTCTTGTATCACTTTGTGGGTATATTATAACTAATATACTATTATTGTTCTTTCATTTTTTTTCATTATACATTAAATATATTTAAAATTGTGTAAATTATAAACTTTTAAAAATAGTATTTATAGAATAAACTTGATTCATTTGTTTGATTTTAATATGTTGCTATAAGTAATGAATTGAATTTTAATGCCAAATCAATTAATTTTAAAATTTAAAATTATTAATTTGTTCATTTATTTACTTTTTAAGTATAAATAAATAATGTGCATGCAGTCTGCTGGTCATTATGGCAAATTAAACTCTGTTAACTGTGTATTTTGTCTTCATTATTACCATGCTGTGAGCTGGACAAGCTAATAGCACATCAGGTAACCACATTTTCACAGGCATTTTCATGATTGCCTAATTTGAGTTCAGTGGTCCATTGATTGGTCTTGTTGTTCTTGAATTGTCAGCTGACATGTGTAGGCAGAGGAAATTAGCTGTTCTTTGGTTCACATGCTTTAATTTAGGGTCTATTTTTACCGCGCTCAATCACTACATGAATGGAGGGTGATGGAGAAGGGTCTTGCGAGATGGGCCATTTTGATGATGTTCAGTCTGCTCTATAGTAAAACAGAACCGTTTAATGGAAATGTTTGGTGCTGGAAAACCTTGAAACATCAGGGAAATTTAGGATAGCTATTTTCAGACCTAATTTTAAAACGATTTTTTTTCAGTAGTCTGAACTTAACTGAAATTGACTCAAAAGAACACTGATCTTTTTAGCTATTTAAAAAAAAAAAACATTTTTATAGTTACTTCGAACGAATGGAAGTTATGGAAATTCGTTTTTAAAATTAATATATTTTAGAACAAGTTTTAGTCTTTTTAATTCAATGTGTTTCACCTGTTTAGTTGCCTTTGTATGTCCCCTATATATTTAGCCGTGTGTTTCAGTTGTTTCCCATTGTCTTTAGTGTGTAGATTTTGCTGATACTTCTCCAGGTTTTCTCCTATGTGTAGAATGATTAATATTTTAAATAAATGATGTTCTTTCTATTCATCAAAGAATCAAAAAAATAATAATTAAACAAGCACCATTGTTTTTTTTTACATGATTTTACAATGATTTCTGAAGGATCATGTGACACTGAAGACTGGAGTAATGATGCTGAAAATTCAGCTTTGCTATCACAGGAAAATATTATATTTAATAAATATTTTAAAATGAGTAATTTAACTGTATTTAACACTTTTTACTTTTTTTATCAAATAAATGTAGCCTCGTGGTGACCCCAAACTTTTGAACGGCAGTGTATCTTGTGTCTTATGTATGAGTTTTTGAACCTTTGAAAAGTATGGGTTAGATGTTATGTCACCATACAATGAGTCACTTGCGCACCAGTTATGTCATCTCTGTTATAAACTTTGCATGTGGTGTTTCACTGATTTGAGCTTTTTAGATGCATACTGGCCCTCTAAAACCCTCTCAAACCCCACCGTCGAGAACAATGGGCTGCGAGGAAAATAAAACCATGAGTCATAGGGAGCCAGAGCTTGTGTTTTGTCATTACAGCAAGCTGTTATCGCTTCTATTATGGGCACAGACAGCTCAGCTCAGCTCATCTGTGTGAATGCCTACCTTACACTGAACCACTAGAGCTGAGAGGGAGGATGCTCTCTCGCCCTCTTTTAGACCTTTCTTCCTCTCATCTCCCATTTTGTCTTTCTGTTTGGACTCTGTCTTCCCTCCTGCATCGCTGCTGTCCCCTTCATATTCATTATCCGCATCTTCGTCAGACCTAAGGCTCTTCTCGCTCTCCTCTGGAGACTCCCTCTCCTCCGTGGAGTCATCCACCGTGCTCTCGCTCCTCTCCTCTGGCTCTCCGCCGTCTTTGCTGTCTGCCAGGGGTGAGCGAACAAGAGATGGGATGTCCCGGGCCTCTCCACGCAAACGTGGAATGTTGCCCTCCATGAGGCGTCGCTGCACGATGCTGTGGGGCTGCTGTATGGGGCACAGGAATAGGAAGTGATGTCATTCATTGCTATGGCTGTACTATATTTATGCAGTTTGTGGATTTTAGACAGTATGCTTGTTTTCTATATGCATAGATAACCTGGTTGTTCTACTATATTTACCTAATACGGACTTCAAATTAATTATAAGTAGTATCTGTTTGTTTTTTTTGTCATAAAACTGGACTGAAAAGAATTATTGAATATTTTATATAGACTTAAATATTAAATTAAAAATATGCACAATATAAATATTACATTAAAAATTTAATTCAATTATTACCATCATGTGATTATAGTGTTAGATATATGCTTGAAAAATGTTATATAATGAATACTGGTGTTCTACTTCAAAGTACAGCCCATGATTTTTTTTCATATCAGTAAGACTGCTGGGGAAAAACTAATTTCCAATTTTTGACAAACTCATTTCTTTCAATAGGATCCTCATGCATGATAATGAAGTACCAGTGGAGCTATTTTGTAGAATGATATTTTGCTGAGCACTTTGACGATACATGTTAATTGTTTTTCACTTTTACATTGCTGCAGTTTGAGTGCCTGTGGGAAATAAACAAGTTTACGGATGTTTTATCAGTCAGTTTTTCGCCATTGCAAACACTGAGTGCTAAAGTTAACTCATTAACAAACATGATGTCTCCAGAGCGACTCCCATCACTTTAATCACTGGTGAAGTGTGTGTGTCTGCTTTGGCCACAGTTCCCGAAAGACACCATTAACTTCCAGCATGCTTTTAATTTAAAGTGGAAGTAAAATAGTTTTTTATATAGTCGTTTTTTGAGGCTGTGAGTGTCACTCTGTCAACCTTCTTTAACATACTGATGCAATTCAGTCTCATTCAACAGGCTAACAGTATAACACTAAAGATAAACATCTTAAATCAATTCCTCAAAGCTTTCTTCTGGTGCCTTTATTTCAGTTTCATTGGCCTTTTGATGTTAGTGTGATTCTATTATGCTGTTATATTTCTTTGGCTAGATTGCACAATATCTCAGTTATATTTCAGAAATAAATCCTGCAGATTGTTGTTTATGACAGATAAGGGAATATTGGATAAAGAAGGCAATCTGTGCACTGTACATAGTGCAGGTGCTGTGTTACTGTCTATGAGATTGCTTCTCCCTATAACATAGTTAGAGAACAGCTGCCATTTCCACAACAGGGCGACCTGAGGAGACCAGACTGCAATTTGATCTGCTTTTAAAATTTTCTCTGCCTCTAATAATACAATTATCAGGACCTCTTGAAAGTATCATTCAGATATTCTCAAAGGGGAAGCTGAAAATACACAGAGAAACCTAGATCTTCTCTTCCTTTTCTTTCCCATGTCTTTCATCGGCTACATGTGCTGTTCTTTTGTAACTCAAAGAATATGCTCATCCTGTTCAAAGATTCAGCTTAAGATGATAGATGTGTTTTGAAAGTAGTATAATATATAAATATAATATATAATATAATATATATATATATATATATATATATATATATATATATATATAATATATATAATATATACACTACCGTAAAGTTTGGGGTCAATATGAATTTTTTATTTTTTTTAAAGAAATTAATACTTTTCTTCAGAAAGGAAGCATTAAATTGATTAAAAGTGACAGTAAAGACATTTATAATAATGCAAAATCTATATTTTTTAATTAAATGCTTTTCTCTTGAACTTTCAAAGAATCTTGAAAAAATAATAATCACGGTTTGCACAAAAATATGAAGCAGCAAAACTGTTTTCAACTGTGATAATAATCATAAATGTTTCTTGAGCATCAGATCATCATTATAGTGATTTCTGAAGAATCATGTGACACTGAAGACTGGAGTAATGATGATAAATTCAGCTTTGATCACAGGAATAAATTACACTTTACTATATATTCACATAGAAAACAGCTGATTTACATTATAATAATATTTCACAATATTACTGGGTTTGTTTTGTATTTTTAATCAAATAAATGCAGCATTGGTGAACAGAAGAGACTTCTTTTTAAAACATTACCGACCCCAAACTTTTGAATGGTAGTGTATATATATATATATATATATATATATATATATATATATATATATATATATATATATATATATATATATATATAATCATAATGTAAAAAAAAATTTGAGAAAAGTGGAGAAAAATAAAAACACAATTAGAAAAAAATAGAAAATAGTATTTGAAAAGGAATGGAATGAAATAAAGCCTTTCATATCCGAAATACATGAGCATTGAATCAGTAAAACTTTCATCCTGTGCTTGTCAACATGTTTCTAGCATCGTGCTAAATGTGTCAGCTCACCAAAAAATTATCACTTCTGTAAGACTGGAAAAACTGGAAGAACTGGAAGAGAGGTCTACTCTCTGAGAGAACAAAATAAATTACCATTTGTCTCATTACCAAGTCTCACCTCAGAATCATTCTAATCTACATCTTTTACATTGACCCCCCATTCTCCCCCCCACTTCTTTTCCCTCATGCTGAAATCACCTGAAATTCACCCAAGAGTTTAATGTGAATAATTATCATACAGTAACGCACATGTTTGGTATCATTTGAAATGTATCAGTGCGACTGGTACAATTGTCTCATTCCCAAAGAAGTAAACCAAAAGATAATAAAGTTCTTAATAGTTTAGAAATATCTTGCTCACATAAGGGTGTGTCTTCCAGGCAAATTGTCCTCTGCTTTCAGAAAGTGTTAACAGTGTCCCACTGTTAGCAAATGGTTCCATGTTGATCAACTTCTTCCCCCAGTAAGTCTGTGCCAGTGATTAAGGTGAATTTCCACTGTGAACTCATGTTTACCTTTGAAATGAGGTCTGTCTATATAATGAAACGCAACGAGAGCTCAGGGCTTTTTCTGTACTGCCCGTGAGCCTAAAAGTTGCCGAGACTCTCAGCTTCGTGTAGTCTATTTCTAATGTCTGGTTAACATTTCTCCTCTTTATTCCAGAGCATTCGATGTTTTGTATTGATTATCTATGAAATTGTAATGATACATTTACCTGACATAATAAATTGTTACATTTGATTATTCTAACTGACATTGACATTATTTTCATTAGAGTTAAAAGGCAAATAGTCAAAGATTCGCTCACCTTTAAAGCAACACCATGTAACTTTTCCTCTTTGGTCGCCCTACTGGTTGGAAACGAAATTGTCCATTACCGCTGTCGTAAATAATTTAGCCTACCGTCGCACGCACGCTCACTGTTTATCCAGCACCGGCTTTAGAATGAACGATGTCCACAGACAAGGTAGATGTTACATGATTTCATGAAAGAATGATGTATTGCGACATCAGAAACAAAGAAAAACGAAATAATGACTATTGTAGCGCTTGACGTAAAGCAGTCGAATTTTGTAGTTCTTTTTGTGGTTGGGTTACTCCCAGAACCCCGAAGTTACATAGTGCCAGTAAAAGCGATAGAGACCCCGTCAGGCGATGGCAGAAGTGCCTTTCACCCTGTTACGACTTGATGAACCACTGATGAGATTTTGGAAACATTATTTTAAGGTAAAAATGTTCCATAGTGTTGCTTCAATCATGCACATCATTAAAACCTTTTTCATTTATGGAGTCAGATGAAATAACGAGTTAATACATATGATAAAATGCATTGAATTTAATCAAAAATACTTTGCCATGAGAAAAGACGGGAACACGCGAGAGTTTATACTAGTATTTCCTCAAGCTACGCAACAACACTATTGATCCGCTACTGTGGGTTAGATGGCATGTAATACCATTTTTTTATAATAGACTTTTGTATATTGATCGAAAAAGAGTGCATGGCCGTCAGCAGAATCCCCAGCCACAATAAGAGTTCTGTTGCTTTTTGACTTTTTGCTATAAGATCATCCTGGTGTGGCACTTCATGTATTCAAGGCTTACAGATTTATGGATTTTCATCATCTTTCATCAAATAAAAAGTCACAGAGGTTGCAACAATCTGTTCTCTTATTCATTGATCTTTACAAAATCCGATACCGTGTGATCAGATGAAACTATCCTCACACAGAGTCAAAGGCTGAGATGGTATTGCAAAGCTCGTTTTATCCCGGCATAATAATGAGATGACCTCCACAAGAGCCCTTACATTCCTGTTGACACCCTTTTACAAAATGAGAAAACCCATCCAGCTGTGACTTGACTGTGGACGATGCTTCAGATTATCTTTATTGCTGCTTACATCCAAAGGCACAGATACATCCAAAAATACACAGTTTAGGGCATTTACCTGGTAATAGGCATAATCAGTGTAATATGCATAGCAACGCACTCCATGTGTTTGTCTAAAAGTGAAACCATGGCATGATGACATGGTTTGATCACAACACAACAGTGCAGCTTTAGCCTAAAAAAAACATCTGCCTTGCATCACTTTCTGGATGATGACAACATCAGGAATTGTACACACAGTTAAGTATAAATGAATCTCTGAGAGCCTTTAAGTTAGATCTGAATGCAAACAGTTAAAGGGTACATATCATGCTTTTAAATCTTTCTTTTTACATATAAATCATATATTTGTGGTCTATATAAAGCAGAACTGCAATGCTTGGGTCTGAATTCCTCATTATTATAGCTCCACAGCCACTTTTCTACCGCTTTTCTGATGTGCGTCTGAGATCAACTCGTTTTGGTGCGGTCTCTTTAAATCCAAATGCGACACTTCATACCCCGCCCCCTCTCCAGCTCGCAGAGGTGACACTCGGTTCAGCTCCACCCCGTTCGGCAATTTTTGTAGTTTTATAGAGATGCGATTATCTAGCCTAGCTGAACAGAAACTTTTTATTCACATGTTATTAACAAAATGTCAAAAACGGAAGACTTGTCCATCAAGCCTAACATGTTCGAGCCACAGTCGGAGCGAGATGAAAATAAAGAAGACGAACCTGCAGAACAACGTCTTCATATGGATGTATCGCAATGGTGTGGTTACTGTATTTACAGTAAGTTCTGCATCCATGCCCACTACTACAATACTGCATGATTTACAACGACTATTTAATACTCACAAAACAAAATATAAGTTATATTATAAACAATTAAAGAAAAGTCGATTATTTCTCTTAAAACAAGCACACTAACAAGACAACTGCTAAACCATGACCACCGAGTGTTTTAAGAAGAGTAGTAAGTTACGTTATTTACAGCTTACCGAAGTGCTTTGTTCGTCGTCTCCAAAGATAGAAGGAACTGACCCCTCAATCAGACGAAGTCTATCGGCAAATCCTTCTTTATACTGGCGGAGGTTGCTGAAGTGACGTTGGTTATCCATGAAGTGCTTCGCGCACACAAACATGACTTTACTCACAGATGTGGGGACATTTCCGTGAAAAATAAAACTCAAACAGGCACTTCGAAGAGGTTCTGATGCTGGCAGACGGTGTAATGAAGCATGTGGGTTGCTACATCCAACAACCGAACATGTTGACGTAACTTACCCTCTCGTAACTTCTGCATACTTGGACTACAAAATTGCAGCGAGAAATAAAAATGGCGGATTGCTCAAAGTGTTTGGCCGGAAGTCGATGTCCTTATTTGGCAGTTCCGCTGCAAATACTTTGACGTAATAGTTCACAAAACGTCATAGATTATAGAAAAATCTAAACCGGTTGAAAAATGTGACCAAAACGGAATATAAAGATATCAACGAAGTTCCCGAAGAGACTGATTTCAACTTTTCTGTACTTATAAACACTCCAAATATACAACAAAAGGCATTTAAGGGCTAAAAAAGTAGATTTAGCATGATATGTCCCCTTTAAGAAAAGACCTTCACAATGAACAATTGCCCATTATTTTATTTTATTATTATTGAAAAGATTAATAATGTAAGTGAACACATCGAGTTAATTGGGCTGTGATTAACCTCATTACAGCACTCTTCTTTTTAATGAGGTGTGTGACCATGCATATGTGTAAATACGTGTAATTCATTTTCTGTGGGAATCGTCTGATTCACCTTTACATCTGAGAACGTCTATACAGTCACCGGCCTCTGCTAGAACCGGGCTGGACTCCCTTTTGCCTTCAGAACTGCCTTAATTCTTCATGGCATAGATTCTGGAAACATTTCTCAGAGAGTTTGGTCCATATTAACATGATAGCATCATACAGTTGCTGCAGATTTGGCTTTTTCTTGCTTGTTTTAAACATTTTTTTTTTTTTTGTCAAAAAAAAGTTGGATTAATTCAAGAAACATCTGTAAACAAGTCTTAATATTTTACAGTTAATTATATAATTAATAAAATACGATTATAAATAATTATCTTGCTAATTTATTGCATCTTACATCATCTTACATCTTATAATTGAAGATATTTTACTGTAAAACAGATTATTGAATGCATTTTACAGTCTTTCTACTTCAAAATTTTCATTTAACTAAGAGTTGCTTCTTTGTAATTTGTGAAATTTACTAGCAATTTCTGAGTTAACATTGTTTCTACACCATTTTTTTAGGGTACATGTACAGGGTAATTAGTTTTTCTAAAAATAGTTTTTCAGTCTTTTAAACACAACAAAACTGAATTACCTGTGTTTACCTTTATCTGGGTTTGATTTTGACAGGATTGATCATAGCATTCCTCTCTCTCTCTCTCTCTCTCTCTCTCTCTCTCTCTCTCTCTCTCTCTCATCTCTCTCTCTCTCTCTCTCTCTCTCTCTCTCTCTCTCTCTCTCTCTCTCTCTCTCTCTCTCTCTCTCTCTCTCTCTCTCTTCTTCTCTCTTTCTTTCTCTTTTGAGAGCTGTCACTACATGTTGCCATGATAGAGCGATGCTCTTGTGTGGTTCTGATAGTTGTTAATTTGAAAAGACTCTGTAACCTTGTGCACCAGATTATATAAAGTCATTGACACACCAGATGCAAAAAAGAAAACAATATTGACTAGTCAGGGACTATAAAAAGGCCACCTGTCCTAATAAGATTTTTAATACAGTCAAGGTAAGAAGTCATTAAAGGAGGACATAACAATGCAGTTACGAAACATTAAGCTTAAAATGTTGTATTTTTTTCAAACTTATGTAAAGACTTCTTAATTGTCATTTTAAATTCAGAAATGCAATGAACAGATTATGATCAAATGCAAATCTCCCCCCTAAATCTATTGAGTCCCACCAGAAGAATTATTTAAAAATCCATTTTAACTTGTAAATGCTGCAAGGGCCTTCATGAATGATTCATGATTCATTTGCGTAGGTCTGTGAATTAGATGTGTGTTATTATTGGTAGTTTGGGGGCAATTGCCATCCCTGGTCTGAAATGAGAAAAATGTCTGTCCCAACCTGACAGAGATGATCAGAAATTTATGTTTGGCCCAGAACAGCATGTCCAAAACAACGCTACTGTTGAATTGTGGGTAAATAGAGGTCAGTGTCTATTAATGGTGAAATAACTGACCCTTTCACAACATTTTGTTCCATAACTTTAAGAAATTGTTGGCACAAATTGAGCAGTGACCTGTATGAAGACCTGCGTTTTTCCACTATAAAGAACCTTTTGTACATTGAAAAGTTTCCATGGATGCCAATAAAGAAACTTTTATTTTTAAGAGTGTATTCGCATGATTGGGGAAAGAGCTGGCTCTCTTTCTCTCTCTCTTTGTGTGATTACCTGCTAATAGCTCATTATCAGACGGCAACAGCCTCCTCTCTTATTCAAAGAGTCATGTGACCTGCCTAATGGCTGATCTCCTGCCCCAGCCCCAGCTTCCATCCCAGTCCTCTCTCTCTCTCCTCTCTCTCTCTCTCTCTCTCTCTCTCTCTCTCTCTCTCTCTCTCTCCCTCTCTCTCTCTCTCTCTCTCTCTCTCATCTCTCTCTCTCTCTCTCTCTCTCCTCTCTCCTCTCTCTCTCTCTCTCTCCATCTCTCTCCTCATCTTAACCCTTTCCCTTATACCTTCTATGAAGCTATACAGCTGTTTATTTTCCCCCCTGACACAGGTAGTATTTTTAGCATCTCTCCTAAAGGAACATTTTGTATCTCAGCTCCTTACAATCCCTCAGAGATCGAGAAGAGGGAATGAAGTGAGGAAAAAAGTAACCCTACTAATTAGCGTTTATGTTTCAGGATCAATGAGGCCACTGATGAGTTATAGTCAGGACACAAAGCTCCCATTACTCACTTGACTTGTTATTATTCTTTACACTTTTGTTTGTGTGTCAATAGTAAACTCTTAAAAATAAATGTTCAAAGAAGTTGTTCTTGCAGCGATGCCATGGAAGATCCAAAATCTTATTTGATGTATAATAATAATGGGGATCTTTGTGTGTGTGTGTGTGTGTGTGTGTGTGTGTGTGTGTGTGTGTGTGTGTGTGTGTGTGTGTGTGTGTGTGGTGTGTGTACAGTATATAATACTTATATATTATGTTATACATACCCCCCCCCCCCCCCCCCCCCCCCCCCCCCCCCCTACACACACACACACTTTTGCACACAATTCTGCAGAAATCACTGGCATGTACGCAAGCAGGCTGTCAGTCACGTGCTACAACTCTTTCACACACATATTCAGTCATCTTTGAATGGTGAGAAATGCTCGGCCTTGGACTAATTCAACAAATAGCGGCATAAACAGCACACAGTTCTTCAGTGCATTAAGCTGCATTGTAAGGACGGTAGTCTGTGCATTTTTCTCTCTCTCACTCCATCCACAACTCCTGTGCATGAATGCTGATCTGAGTGTGCCTTATTCATGCTCACTGCTTTGCTCTCTGTAATCTAGTTCACGGCAAGAGAGAACAAGGCAGTATGAGAGAGAGAAGAAGGGATTGCAGGGGGCCTAAGGGCCAAAGAGCTGAAAAACAAACCTACGACGAACAATTTCACGTGACACTTGTAGGTTAATTAGATCAGCAAGGGTGCCTTGAGAACACTTCTAAAATCATTGCCTTGGCATATACACACTTTATCCGATGTGAATCAGCCCATACAGTGACATTTAGATGAGTCAAATTTATTAATAATATAGTTTAGCGGTTATTAAACAAAAATATTTGACAACCTCTCTCACAGTGTACTGATTATGTTCAGTTTTGGTTTCATTTCCTCTGTGTTCCTGTTTTGCCTACTTTAGTTCTCTAGTTAGTTTCCCTGGTTGTTATCAGTTCCCACACCTGTTCCATTTGATTACACTCCCCATATATTTAAGCCCTGTTTTTGTTCAGTTCTTTGTCTGGTATTGTCAATTTTATACACTGATGTATGTCCGGTGCCAGCCAAGCAACTAACATTGAGATAAATGAGAATGCTAACAGTGAGTTTTCTTCATGTATGTATACCTCCTCGATTTTTTGTAGTCATGGAAACGTTGTTGAAATGCCGTGGAAGCATTTTTATATGCAATACATTAAATTATAACTATAAATTGAATTGGACTTTGTTTGTGGCCTTCAACTTCTCCAAAATTCTCTGTATTCCACACCCTGCACTTCATCCATATAGGACATAATCTTCCTCTTTCCCTTTAAGAGGTACACAGTCCACTGTAGAGTGCAACAAGACAGTACCATCTGTCTAATTGTCAGTAGGTATCTGTCTGCCCTCTCTGACTCGCCACGGCAGGACAAGCATGACACATCTGTGCCATCCGTGAGCGTCAAAATCGAATCTGGTGAATAATTGCTTATGACAGCCTTCATGAAACAAGAAAGAGGCAGAGAATTGTTTTTTCTTTTTTTCTTTTTTTTTTGACAACAAAAGCCAGATGGTGATTTTCAAAAACAGCTGCATGAACAGTAACACACACACACACACAAAAAACAGAATATGATTTTCTTTGAGACACATCGAGCGTTTAAATTGATGTGTTAAGACAGACAACTCCGCTGACAGCAAGTTATCTTTAGCTCGCACATTTTAGAGGCTCTGACATTGTAAGCTGTGCACACAAGCTTCAGCTCTTCCCTGCTGTGCATGGAGATCATTTAAATGCACTCTCTAATCATAGGCACACGTATATAAACACGCATGCGTGCCTGTGCACTGAAGGTTTCTTGGAGTGCGCACTAGGAGTTTGGGTATGTGCCATCTAATCAGAGTAGTGGCTAGAGATGACAGCGGGACAGTTATTATGGATAGACAATTTAATGACATAGAGGAAGAAGATATCACTAAATTAACAGGGCATTACCTCTTGGTTTATTGTTGGCCTATTGTTGTGTGTTTTGGGTAATGACAAACTTATATTGTGGGGAACTTGTGGTGCCACTGAGACTTTGTAAAGGGACTAACATGGAAAAGAGTATCTGTAACTGTTAGGATTAGGGGTAAGATATTATAATTATTTTGATATGAGATAACCCATTATGTGTGTGTCCACCAATATTTCTCTCTAAGGTTCTGATGTTGATGACTAAAAAGATGTGGGGGTAAAGCTAGAGAGCTTAAGCTGTGAGAAATCTTGTGTGGAAATAGGCAGCTCTTATTAATTCATGAGAGGATTAATTTGCGCACCGTTACGGAGATTTCAACTCCATAGCGGCGCAGAAGCCCATAGAGGCCATGTAATATTTTTTCTGTGCTGCTTATGTAACCTCGGAAAAACTTTATCAGTATGTGCATTAGAAGTGGGGATTGTCAGTGACTCTTTATGCAGGTTACATCTTTATAACATTAGGTGGTGACAAGTGACCGTTTTTATTCATTTCCTGTGTCCTAATAGTCATACATCCCTATTACTGTATATGTAGCAAAAAAACAGTATGTAAAAATAGTTTGTCCGAATGCTTAGTATTCTTAAAACAATAGGCTAAAAGTACCGGATGACATACTTCCGGCGAGATTCTGAAGTTCGAACCCTATAAACACTGCACTATCCCATGAGGCCGCGGAAGAGGAATTGTGAATGGTAGTATGTCTCATTCATACTACACTCATACATACTTTTTTAAATGGTGCTTTATTAAATGTAGTAACTACTTAGACAGAATGTTTCGATTTCGGATACAATCACTGACTCTTTCAGTCAACCGATCCATTCAAAAACATTGATTTCATTTAATGAGTCATTGAATTATTCACCAGACCATTTGGATTTGAAACACTGATTAATAAAAAAAAAAAAAAATGCCACTGTGTTGCTCGAATATGCATGACAGTTGGCTTCGTTTGGAAATATTTTTGTTGGCATAGCAAAAATACATAAAGTGGCCGTATTTTGTAAGTTTAAATAACTCAATATTAACTTGCTTATTGAACTACTGTATAAAAGCAATACCACTCACAGTTGCGTTGCTCTGAATATCAGCATGATTGTGATTCCCTGCTGCCTTGTGCCTATATGAATCACATTCATATCGGCACTCTTGCTTGTGTGACTACCTTATTATATAACTAATTACATATTTTATACAGTATTTTGTTCATTATTAAATAACATAATAACAACATCATACGGACTTAGAGGTTTTTGCATCTGAACTCTTCTTTTTTTAATAAACATGTACATGTTTCTCAGGGGACCACCTAATAAAAAATAGGTCGCACTAAGAACAAAATGTTTGTCCTCCAACCTCATAATCTCCTCACAAATTAATCACTTAATTTAATGTCAAAATATCAAAAGGTTTTTCAAAGAGGTTGAGTAACGGTGATTATAATTAGCTTGATTCAAGTACAATAGATGTCAATGGGAGGTCCTCGCCATGATATAAACTACGACGTGTGTGAAAGTGTGTGACTTTCATCTTCCAGCATGGAGGGGAAGCTGGAATCAGATCTGATGTGTCAGAAACATTCACTGCCATGCCTGAAGCGCTAAGTAATGCATCATGTGAGCATTGTTTGATGGAATTTGCATATATATATATAATGCTGCGTGCATGAATGCTTTCACATATTCCCGCACATTATTTACATAAGTAAATTCATACCTGTCACAACCATTTTATGGGTCAACAAAAGAGCCACTCACCAGGTCTTTGGAAGTGCCCATCCTCTTCAGCCCATCCAGGGGCAGAAGATCTGCGGAGTCCTTGTGGCTGAACTGGGTGGCTTGTTTCAGTCTCCTCTGCTGATGCATGATGGCTTTGTCCCTCATCTCTAACTCCTTCTTGCCCTCACTCATGTTTTCCGTGGACGAAAGGCTAAATAAACAGAGCTTCCCACTAACACAGGCTCTACTGAAGCTTACTGTGGCACTGCACTGATGTGTGAGAGCCAGCAAGACGGTGACCCTGATTCAAAGCGAGACAACCTCGTACGTACGCGCTCCCCCTAAAGCATGCACATGTGAACGCATGCAGGCGTAAATCAGTTAAAGGATCAAAAATGGCCAATTTTCCCCTGGATGACAACTTGTAACCAAACACAAGTTGGAATTACTCCGCTTAAGTCCCCTATTGTAGCTTGTAATCTCTCCTGTGGCAGGTGATCCTGATAATCTTCTCTTGTGACTGACAGCTGTCAGTCCAGTGCAGTGATTGGCGTGGTTGTCATGGCGAAGAATGTGTGATTGTTGAGAGCTTGAGTCCGTCTGTGTCCTAGCGATGTTCACGCTGTCCTTGCAGCGCCGCAGAGGCAAACTGTCCTCCCCTCTTTCCCTCTCGTTCTCTATCTCTCCTCCCCTCCTCTCTCTATCTCCACCTCCCCTTTCTTTCTCCACCTACCTCTCTTTCACACTCTCACTTCTCTCTCACTCTGTTCCATGTGTCTCTCTTCATCTCGTTCTGCCCATATTGTCTTTTCAAAGTGACTTCTTTCAGCATGTAACATTAATGAGCTGGAATGATGAAGGCTTCTTTGAAATACTGTGCTTGGCCTTCGTCTTTGGTCTTCTCTTTCTCACGCACACACGCGTGACAAAACTAGACTTTCTTGTTTAGTTGAAAATCTGCTCACCCTGCAATAAAAGATTTATAAATAGTGCAGTACACATGTAGTACACACCAAAGCATTGTCCCCCCTTTTGTCAAAATGGCATTTAAAAGACAAACATATGACTATGTAGCCTACATTAACATTAATAATCATTTTAATGGTTTTGTAATCGCAAAGTGTGTAAAAACATTAATATACGTATGTGTGCACGTCATTACAGGCAACACTCAATTTTTTAAACAATATGCAAACAGGGGTCCCTGCTCCATCTCTTTATCCATCCAGTGGTCTTTGGCTTGAAAAAGGTTGAAAACCCATGCAATAGAGAAAATAATAGAAATAGTGAGTATCAGGTGTAAAGTAGGACAACTGCATTTCGAAAGAAGCTGTGCAGATGTCTGTTAGTATTTTAGAACAAACAGTGACATGGTTGACATTTTCAATGATCGGTGTGGTTTGTTTCACTGGCATGGAGAGGTCAGCCAGAGATGAAGATTGCAGCCATTTCATTTTTTCAAGTGCTACTATAGAAAGATTCAGCCAGGACAGAGTATAAGGCTTTACTTTCAATCTTGTATTTTCCAAAAAATAAACTTCACCACTGTGATTCAGTGTGTTGATTCAGTACTTGATTCTGTACTTGATTCAGAGTTCAATGTCTGATTAATTGGTGTTATTCAAAACAGAAATTACATTGAGAGCTGTAATAGTTACAACAGAGCAGGTTTGACTTGTTAAAGCAGTCATTGAGGTAGAACAAGCTGTTTCTGCTGCATTTATTTCAGCTTGAGAACCATGACCCATCAGAGAGAGTCAGCTCACTATTATAGCAGTGGCACATTAAACGGCCATGCAATACCTCATTTCTTTCTTCAGCTCTGATTTGCTGGAGATATTATCATTTGGCCACATGGTGTACAAGAGAAAATCGGTAAAATACACACTCCCCTCACTCAACCCCCCAATTCCCAGCCAGTACAAATCACGCTGCTGGCTATTTGAAAAGAGGTCACTGTAATACAGAAGAATCACTGCTCTTTGCTGCCTGTTCTTTATCTGAGTGCTTGATATGTTTTTCATTGGCATTTATGACCTTAGTTGTTGTAATACTTAATTACTCTATTCATCTGCATTTGCATTATGTCTATTTGTAATGAGTGCGTGTGTGTGTGTGTGTGTGTGTGTGTGTGTGGTGTGTGTGTGTGTGGTGTGTGTGGTGTGGTGTGTGTGTGTGTGTGTGTGTGTGTTGTTGTGTGTGTGTGTGTGTGTGTGTGGTGTGTGTGTGTGTGTGGTGTGGTGCGTGTGTGTGTGTGGGTGTGTGTTGGTGTGTGTGTGGTGTGTGTGTGTGTGTGTGTGTGTGCGTGCATGTGTGTGTGTGGTGAAAATATGTATTATAAATAAAGTTGTAGCGCCACCAAGTGGCTATATTATTGCAACAAGGACATAAGGACAACTAGGACCAAGGACATCTAGAACAGATGATTTTGATATTTTGCCTGCCAGTAATGCATAGACTAACTGACCATGTTACAATGGCAGGGTAGATATCATGATGCTTATAAAGATATATTATTTTCCTCCGAAAATTAAGTGAAAATAAGAAATGCTTATAGAAAGTCCCCCCAATTCTTATTGCTGTAATGGCAAAACTAATATAATATAATCTTAATGGTCCTAAAAATATCTTGTAATTATATATATATATTAAACAAATTCTTTATATTGAATTTAGAGTGAAATATGAACTGAATATTTATTTGTGATATTTACTAATCAGTGTTTAAAGACAACCTCTTTTTTATTCATGAAATCCTAAATGTATTGGGGAAAAGTACACTTATTATTGATAAATAATGAATTATATCAAAACATTTATATAATTGTCTCTTCAGTTGCCTTTATTCATCATTATGCAGTAGAATTCCAAAGCATTCTGAGAAAACTGTCAATCATTTTTATAGAACTCTGCCGATCCTTCTCAAGTCTGTCGTCATAGAAACACTTGCAAAAACAAATTTGTATATTCAAATCAAATTCTTTGTTGTATACCTGTGAAACAAGAATGAAAGTAGAATCTTCTAATAGATCAGGTAAGAATATCTTCATTTAAGTGCAGTTTTATTAAAATGTAATGTCATCATTCATATACTTTATTTGGTATATACTGTATATAAAGATCATATGTAATATTCTTGTCAGCAACAGAAGAGGTGTAAACCCGGTGTAAACTGGACCTGTGTGCAGTGGAGTATTTGGATCCCTGAGCTTAACTAACAGATCATTGGCCCTCCACTGCCCATCATCCTCCTCTCTTACAGGTGGCCTGTCTTTGCTGGGACATCTGCTCAACATTTAGACCCAGTGACCAGTCATGCTAGGACATACTGTACACATGCTATGAGACACAGGATACAATCCACTGTGGAGATGCCAAGACAATGAATTAAGGACAAGAAGTGGACAACCATCAGATTCAAAGTCAATAGATTAATCCGATGCATCTCACCCATTTGCTGCAATGATGACACAGCTGATCTGATGGACAGCCGATTACACACAGACTTCCTCTGTGAGGACTGAACGACAGAAGTTGACCTCACTAAGAAGGACAAGTGACATCTGCCAAATGCAAAGACACACAAAAAGAAACAAGCAATATAAAGCCTTTTATTTGCTTCCCTGAACATTTTATTTTTAACTTACATCCTTTGCATTTTCAAGGCAACTTGGGAATGTTCAACAAAACCATCTTTCATTTTGGCTCAGCATACAAGACCTACAAGACTCAGCTACAAAACCAAAAGTAAATGGAGCATAAGTATAAAGTCCTTCACTTCAAAAAAAACAAACACAAGAATCTCCTTTTCTTTCACGTTAGTCCTTGTCATCTCACTCAACCAAATGCAAAAATACATCACAGCGATTTAGGTCAGACGCTTATGTATTTGTGCTTCATTTGTGCAGCACATTTTAAGACACTTTTCCAGATATATTAGGAATAAAATAATTCAATTAAGACTAGTAACAGAGTAATTAAGTCAAAAATCAACTACTTTTCAGGCACTGACAGTCTTAAACATTCACCATTTAGTCTGGGACTTTGGATCTTAAAGGCACAGTTCACCTGTTTTTTTTTTTGTCCTTATAATGAAAGTTAATGGATCCAAAACAATACTGGACCCCATTACTTTCACTTTATGGACCAAAAAAAAAAAAAAACTAAGACATTCGTCCTAGGTGTGGAATGAAATAATGGTTAGTAAATGATGATGGGATTTATTTTATTTTGGGGTGAACTACCTCTTTAATGTCTCATTCGGGGCCTTAATTACCCTTCATGTTAAGTTGTTTAATTGGCTTGTGCTAGTTTAGTGTTCAGGCTCTATAAATCTGAAGCCTTCACTTGTGCATCTGTATACTAGTAGTAATATGTCATGTTTTATATAATTAAGATCCTGTACGTGCATTTGAATTAGTAGATTCTGTGCAAGTTGAAAATGTTCGGTGCAACTCTTATAGTGTTCTCTCTTTTTGCCAAAGATAAATAAAATGACATATTTACTGAATATATTAAAACTGCTTTTGAATACAAGGCACTTTCACAGAACTTCTGATGGAGATATTAAATATATTTATTTACTGTACTTTTTTAAAATGAGGGCGAGGAAATGATGACCAGATTTGGATTTTTGGCTTAACTATCGCTTTAATATCTCCTGCAGGTTCTTTGTGCTGGCTGATCATTCTGATCTAGTAAACTGGTGTGGCGATCCTTGTCCTTTCTGAAGTGGCTGGGCTCGCTACAATAGAATCCGTGTGTCCCAGCAGTCTTCTCCAGATCCCCAGAGCGCAACCTCAGAGGACGTTGGGCAGGTAGAGTGAGCAAAGCAGCATGTTCTGTCCCAGAGCAGGGAAACGTCTGAACGCCTCCCAGGCATCGGAGAAAATGTTGTATTTGAGGAAGACGCGGTGCTCCAGGCTGGTTGGAAGGCTGACGTCTCTGCTCATGATGTAGATGCCATCGTTGTGCAGCGTGCAGGTGAGGTTCAAACCCGACTTTGACGTGTTCTCCTTAAGTTGCAACAATTCTCCCGTCTGCACGTTGTAGGACTGTACCGTCAGCATGTCCTCCGTATGGCTTAGCCTCCGCCGTCCCATTTCTGCAGGTTCTAGCTCATGCGTGTAGCCACCCACTAGGTAGATGGTGTCCTCTACTGAGAGCATCTGCTGCTTGCGCACATGAGCCGAACAGGAATGGAACACGGACCACGTGTCCAATACGGGGCAGTAGCGCAGCACGCTGGTGTTCCTATCTGTCAGATATAAGGAGAAAAACTCTGAGATCATGGAATCTAGGGTCATTTTTAAGAACGTAAATTTAAAGTCTGCATGAAACATAAAACGGCAATCTTCTTTTCTTCCCTACTGTTATGTGTATATGAGCAAAATGGCATTTATGTATTTAATGAAAAAGTACAAATTCATTTTAAAATAATAATGATGTGCATGGATAAAACATTTATAATAAACATTACAATATTACAAGAAATATAAAAACTGTTAATTTTGATTTCATGGTGCCTTTTTCCAATGTTTTCATTGTTTGGCAGTATCAAATTGGCTACATCAGCCATTACATGATAATGATTTTAATATCCGTACAAGTTTGTCTTTGACTCATGGATAAAAAAATGGCAAAAAATCTAATAGTAAAATAATATGTTGAAAATATATTGACTGATACAGTTAATTTAAAAATATATATATTTTGAATTTAATATATTTTATTCTGATTTCTCATCTAACGCTCACTTAAAGTAATCTTGTACCAATACTAAAATTATGGCCAATTACGTTAATTATTTTCATGTTATAACCAATAAATAACTGGTAATAAAATTCTATAATATTTAATCTAAATAAATTCAAGAACACCAATAATATTTAATGCTACAAGTGAATTGAGCCATCATAACATAATATGCACTGTAAAAATGGATATTCATTTTGAGAGTTTTTAAAGATTAACTTTAAAAAACCTTAAAAGTGAGTGTCAAATGATGTAAAATGACATTTAGTTGTTAAAATTGATAAAAAAGAGTAATAAATGTTTGCCTATACTTGTTTTCTTCTTTTAGAATCTAGTTAAAAAGGGCTTGATGACATTAGCCAAAACAGGGGGGAAAAATCACAAGTGAAGTAGGCTAAGTAAAGACTTTTCTTTGGAATAATATACATTTCACAATACTACCAGTCGCATAAAGTAAATGAAGTCGATTGCCTGTTAGTGTGTGTGAGTGTGAATGAACCCATCTCTCAAACAGTAAAACACACCTCTAGAGGTATAACCGCCCATGACGTAGATCATGCCCTGACACTCACAGGCAGAGAACTCGGCGAGAGGTTCAGGCAGAGACGCCACACACGTCCACCAGTCCTGCTCTGGACTGTAGCACTCCACCGTCCCCAGACAATGACCTCCAACCGCATACAGCTTCCCACTCACGGCCAGGAGCTTGAAGTTTGATCTGGAAACCAAAAGAGCACTTACTGATCCCTTGCACTATTAAACCCGGCCACAAATAATTGGACACATCATGAGTGAATTAATTGTACCTCTTCTGGTTCAAAGGTGCCACATGGTTCCACTCATTCTTGGAGGGGTTGTAGCAGTGGGCCACCGAGATCTCCTGACTTGTCATTCTGTATCCACCAACAATAAACAAGTAGTTGTCCAGCACAGCAGATCCGTAACCTCTGACATTGATCATGTCTGGAGGAAGATTGTTGGCTAGAGGTTTCCAGCGTTGCTCTAGCTCATCATACCTCAACATGGACCACGGCTCGTCCTGGTTTGCCAGATCCAGACAGGTGTCAGTGAAATCCCCTATTGTTACTAAAGTGGCCGTACCTTTCATGCGCATATCTCGGATCTGATCCTGCAGAACAGCTGGCAACACCTTGAACTCCGGCCTGCGCAGCATGAGATGATAATAGCAGCTCATGAATTTCAAACAAGCATTCCTAAGATCATGCATCCCGTAGACTTCAGAGAGATTGGAGAGCTCGACGCAATTCTCCTGCCTGATTTCCGAGAGGAGCAGTTTTAAGATGGAAGTGACTTGCAGAAAGGATGCGGTTTCGATCAGGTCCTCCAGAGTCTCGTTGGCCACCTGAACTTTGGAGGTGTTTATGAACTCCAGCACCAGCTCGAGTCCGGGCGTGCTCAGTCCCCGAAGCTGCACCGAATCCTCCGCGGACTCGCGCATCCCCGAGCTGTACATCGCGCGGAAGTAATCGCTCTTCTCGATCAGTTTGCTTTTACTCACATTTTACGTTTTGTCATCCATCACGATCTCTATTATCTGCTCGGGGGATGTCATGTCTGCTGTTCTGGGGTCAGCGGCTGTTTTTCAGCTGTGATTAGAGACGCTTTTTCATCCTTCGATGCCAAGCCTATATATGGAAATATGCAGCGCATAGAATTCGAGTCTGCTGATATGTATGCATAGATCCCATAAACAATCGCGTCTCTTGAAAACATACTAAAGGAACAGTGCTATATAAATGCATCTGCTTGTTTAAACATGTTTAATTTGGCAGGTTTATACACTCAGCCAATGTGCGTTCCTGAACTAAAGCGATATATTGGCACTTTTTTAAGCGCAGTTCTCATCAGCAGAAATCTCTGTCGTGATGTAAATATGGCAGTTTATTTTCTTTTATTACATTGTACACTTCGGGATTTCAAATGTAAATCAGTTCCTGTTTTGGTCTCGTGGTTTGTGTTGCGTCACGTGATGTCATGCCCGCCCCCGTTTTGCGCAGTAGTATGTTTTTTTTAAAATCTACACCATAATGTTATAATAGCGCATAAGAAAAACGTATTTTAGTTTGTTTGAGTTTACGAATTACAAATGTTCAATTTAACCGATAAAATTACACTATAAAGTGATATTCCTGTGTCACCCTGTTTTTCTTCCGGGAGAAACTTGATGTGCGTTTAGGTTTGTAATATATATTCTCGTGTTTACAAATTATATTATTTAAACATTGTATTTTCTCTAATGTATGTAATAATGTATAGCACCAAAACCTCCCCCACAAAAATTACCTTCAGATGTATGTTTCACAGTGAGCGGTCGAAATAATTTGCTCCCTGTTACGACAGGGTTTATTTTGTCGACGCACACAATCTAACGCCAATGCTCGGACACAAGCGTCATTAATTTTAAGAGTCTTAAAGAAAGATTAATATATTTTTCGGTATGGAAGACAAGCCTTTACGAATGTAAGTTTTAATTTTTGGTTAAAAAGCGTCAAATGTGAATGTTAGCTGGCTCGTTACCTATCTCAATAAGTAATTTACAGTCATTAATAACAGCATAGGCGGAGGTGCACATGTAAGTTAATAAACCAATGTGTTTTGTTTTCACGCTGCTTTAATGTTTAATTTCCTCTCAGTCTCGCATGTGGTGACGTTGAAGGAAGAATAAATGCTTTGTTCAACCGGGTGAACGCTATTCAGAAAAAGAGCGGGCAATTTGATGTGAGTCTGCACGTGTATCTTACTTATTTTAAAGCGATAAACATAAGAGACTGAGAGTTGTGGGTTTAACTAGACGGTTTTGTTTTTCAGTTGCTGCTGTGTGTTGGAGACTTTTTTGGAACCTCTCCCGAGGCTGAATCGGAATGGGAAACATACAAATCTGGTGCAAAAAAGGGTAAGGTTTCTTTGTATATCTTTAACATGTATTCCTTTAATCACACAAAACAAATGTACTGAATTAAACTGTGCTCTTTCTAAACCCCCAGCACCAATTCACACATATATTCTCGGCGCAGCCAGCCAAGAGACCGTGAAGTATTTCCCAAACTCGGATGGCTGCGAGTTGGCAGACAACATCACATGTCTGGGTAAGATGGATCTCTAACCTGTCATCTTTAGAAAACATATGTCTATGATGTTTTCGTTTAGCTTAATATGCATGTAGGTATTGTTGGGCTCAGGTTTGTCAACTTGAGTTAGACGATTACGCTTTTTTTTCCCTAGGTCGAAGGGGCATTTTCACGGGCGCATCGGGGCTTCAGATCGCCTATGTCAGTGGCAGAGAATCACAACAGGAACCTGCTCCTCACACTGCTTTACACGTAAAGACCTCAGTTCCCTGGTGGCTCCTCTGCTGTCCAACTCCAAATTTCGAGGTGTGGACGTTCTCCTGTCCTCGCAGTGGCCTCGAGGCGTGTGGCAGTACGGAAACAGTCCCGTCAGTGCTTTGTTGTGCTTGTTTAAAACATTTCTCAGGTATTTTCTGACTGTGTGCTTAAGAATCGTTTACTTTTCAGGAAACTGATACAAAGTATTGTGGGGTTTCGACCATCGCAGATCTCGCTGACAAGCTGAAGCCCCGCTACCATTTTGCGGGACTGGAAGGGGTCCATTATGAGAGGCTACCCTACAGGTGTGCTATTACAACATCAGGACATGTTTTACTTTTTTCAAATGCTCTTTGTTTTACAAAATGTGTATACATTTACAGGAATCATGTGGTCCTTCAACAGAATGCTCAGCATGTCAGTAGATTCATTGCCCTGGCAGCAGTCAACAATCCTGCCAAGAAGAAGGTAGTGTGTGTGTGTGTGTGTGTGTGTGTGTGTGTGTGTGTGTGTGTGGTGTGTGTGTGTGTGTGTGTGTGTGTGTGTGTTTTGTGTGTTGTGTGTGTGTGTGTGTGTGTGTGTAAAACATTTTATGACTGATATTATTAGACATGATAATGATGTAACACTCACTTAAAATCAGTATAATTTCACCAAAGTAATTTTTATATACAAATATAGTATAAAAAAAAAATTAGCTTTAATTTTACTTTACATTTTAGTGATTTTGTTGTGTGTTGCCATTTTTATTAGTATTATATATATATATATATATATAATTATATATATATTAATAACTATATTTTATTTTTTCAGTTTTTAGTAATTTTAGTACTTCAACTTTGTTAGTATAACTAAGACAACATTTGTCATTAGTTTGTTTTTTATATATATATATATATATATATATATATTATATATATATATATATATATATTCGCTATTTCTTTTTTTATTCTTTATTTTGGTGTATCAGTTTATTTCAATTAATTTTAAAAAAGTATATATAAACATCCATTTTCATGCTGCCTATTATTGTTATTATGCCTGAATTCACTTATAGCATTTAAACTATTGATTTTACTTTTTGTATTTTATTTTTAATTTTAACAAAATTAAAAAAATGTTTACATCCCTACATATTTCATTTTTAATGAAGACCTGTAGCACATGGAGACTGAATTATTGGTTTAACTGTAGAGTTTATCTTTTCTCTCAGTACTTGTATGCATTCAACATTGTCCCGATGAAAACCATGGACCCCACAGAGTTAGTCAAACAACCTCAGGATGTCACAGAAAATCCCTACAGGAAACCTACGAAAGATGGGAAGAAAGAAAGACCGTCACCCTCTTTGGCAGACGCGGAGGTGTGTGTACAGTTTTTACTTTATTTAATATAATTAGTATGCAGGTGATGTATTATTGCTCATCAAGTTTGGGGTCAGTATGATTTTTTTTTTACACATCCTTTTATGCTTCAATATCAAAAATCCAGTAAAACAGTAATATTGTGAAATATTTCTATTCAAAATAACAGATTCCTATTTTAAAATATAATTTATTCCTGTTATGCAATGCTGTATTTTCAGTATCATAACTCCAGTCTTCAGTGTCACATGATTCTTTCAGAAATCATTCTAATATGATGATTTTGTGCTCAAGAAACATTTCTTATTATCAATGTTGAAAATAGTTGTGCTGCTTAATATTTTTGTGAAAACTGAGATAACATTTTTCAAGATTCTTTGATCAATTTCTTTACTGTCACTTTTAATTCATTTAATGTGTCCTTGCTAAATAAAAGTAATAATTTCTTCCAAAAAATATATATTTTTGATCAGGAGGAACCAGCATCCCAGTTCTTTTTTGATCTGGGGCAGAAGAAACCATATAACCAGCAACATCAACATGGCAGGAAGAGACAATCGGACGGGGACAGACCCAATCAGCCCAAACAGCCGAGAAAACCCGTGAGTCCATTCACTTCTCAGAGATGGTCTAATGGATCAAACTGAACAATTTTTTTTACCTCATTTAGAAACACTTAGCAGAACTTATTTCGATTCTTTTTAGAGTTGATTTTGGGGAGGATTTGAATTTATTATTGCTTGCTGCTCTTGACACAAACCTTGATTTCTGCTTTTATAACAGCACAGCCCACCGGACCCTGTTGGTTCTGCCTTGCCAGTCCAGAAGTCGAGAAGCACTTGGTCATAAGCATCGGAACACACGTCAGTCCACAAAATATGTATTCAGCAGCCCAGTGTCACTTTAGAAAGCTTTTAAACATAAACATATATCAACTGATAAATTACAGACTTCTCTCCTGTTGCTTTTACATGTAGATCTAATGTCAGTATTCTCTTTCCAGTGTTACGTGGCTCTCGCTAAGGGTGGTCTTACTCCTGACCATGTTCTTCTGCTGCCCATCGGACATTACCAGTCAGTGGTGGATTTGGCATCAGAGGTGGTTGAAGAGATGGAGAAATACAAGAGCGCTGTCAAGAAGTTCTGTAAAAGCAGAGGCCAACGGTGCGTCTTGTTTGAGAGGAACTACCGCAGCCAGCACCTTCAACTACAGGTCCATACAAAATATTGTGTCATTCATAATGAGATTGTGGTGTCTGCCTGAACAGACTGACCTGCACAGATCCCAGGTCAGTCTAAACAGCACCACAAATATGAAAAAGAGAGTCTGGTAAACTTATAGCAGCGCGGAGAGTGTGAGAGCCGCCCCACCTTCCACCAATCATAGACTCCAACATCATTTCATCAGTTTAAGTCTGAGTGGATAGACAATCTGTCTGCATTGACGAGTAACCATTTCTGAGGGACGTGTTCCCAATGATGACCAAATACATGATTTCCTAAAGTTAAGAGAAAGCAGTGCATAATGGATTTAACGGATGGAAACTTCTCTTCTTCGTCATCCTCAGGTTGTGCCGGTGCCCATGGAGAAGTGCAGTACAGAAGACATCAAGGAGGCGTTCATGACACAAGCTGAAGAGCAGCAGATGGAACTGATGGAGATTCCAGCTCATACAGATCTCAAACAGGTACACACCATCTGTCTCCCTCAGACTGAACACTTCAAAGTTAGTCAGAGTTTTTATTTATAATTTAAAATTCAATATACTTGTAATATAATAATGTATTATTATATTATATAATTAATTATTTTTAAATATATAGTTTTAATATAATAACATTGCTTTCTCATCATTATTATTATTATTATTAATTACATTGTATAAATTACTTATTTAAAATTATATATTATTGTATTATATAATTGTATACTGATATTATAATTTATAATATACTTATATTATATATATATAATACACACTGTTAATATAATAATTATATCTTTATATATATATATATATATATATATATATATATATATATATATTATATCATGATTATATAAAAAAAATCTAAAATCAAATTTAACAAATAACTTAAATGATTTTTTATTTTTTAAATGACTGTTTGAGTGGTCAGATTGGATTTCAAGTTTTTATTTTTATTTTTTGTATCTCATTTGTCCTTTGGGAATGCGTCTTTTTTGTGCACTCTAAATCCAAAGTGTCCAAATTCCTCTCTGTGAACTATACAACATTATCTCTGTAGTGAATGAGTGAGCACAAGTCATGATGAGACGATGATACGTTTTTTCTGTAAAGATGAATTGTGACTAACAATAATATCCCACATTGCAGATTGCACCTCCAGGAACACCCTACTTTTATGTGGAGCTGGATACAGGCGAAAAGCTGTTTTATCGCATCAAGAAAAATTTCCCTTTGCAGTTTGGCAGGTAATTGTTACACTGGCACAATTCATCAACTGGGGGCAGTCATACACTAGTTATAAACTTTAGTATGTGTTTGACCTGATTGTATATCCTGTGTGTGCTGCCACAGGGAAGTATTAGCGAGCGAGGTGGTGTTGAACATCCCCATGCGAGCTGACTGGAGAGAGTGTAAATGTACAAAGGAAGAGGAGGAGGATCAGGCCAAAAAAGTGCGCTCTGACTTTGAGCCCTTTGACTTCGCAATTGATGACTGAGCAACAGTTCAGATATATCAGACTTTTCAATCATGTTTGTGAACTCCATAAATGTGTCCGCAACTGCATATTTTATCTTTTTATTCTTTTTAAATTTTGCACTATAGGTGCTTTCCTCTTCCTTTCATTTGGCAACAGTTAGGAAATTACTGTTGTCACAGTGGTCTTTTAAAATATATCTTTGTTTTGGTGATGCCAATAAGTGTGGAATTTTGTTTTGTGACTCCTAATTAAAGTCATTTTTCAAATTTGTAAAATCTGCATTTTTCCTCTTGAGTAACAGTGTGGTGTTCGTCCTCTGCTGGTTTTGATGTCCTTTTCTAGGTCTACAGTGGGTCTACTATGTAGCAAGAATCAAACCCCTGAGATTTTAGTTGTTTGTACTTGGTACACAAACAGTTCTTCTCTCTGAAATATAACCCGTCATCTCATAGCAGACGTGTGTGTGACAATGTTTCAATATTAGTAATTAATTAGAAATAGTAAAATTAATCAATTATATATAACCTATCCGCTCACTTATTATAAATCACAATATTTATAAATAAAACTCAACATTTACTCGAATGTTACAATCTACTTTCGGTTTTTGGGAGCGGACTTTTATTATGGTAACGTGGAAGTGTTACGGACTTTTGAGTTACAAGCAAACGTAAACAGTTTAAATATAAAAATGTGGGGAAAAAATTGTTTTCAAAATATTTAACAAGTAATTACTCTAGTTTTATTTGTAACACAAAATAGTATTTTTATTAATGTTAGAAGGGTTTTGAGGACTTTTATTATGTCCAGAACGCGGAAGTACTGCAGTGAAGGAGGTATTTTCACAACGATGAATTTGATGCACACTGCCAACTCGTTTAAGACATTTAACGCGTAAAAATCTGTGTCTGTGATAATAAAAACGCAACAGAGTTGACGAAATGGACGAGGACGGATTACCCATTGTGGGATCAGGAATAGATCTTACAAAGGTGAGGCTTTTTTTTTACTTCGCAACATCAGCTGCTGCTCACATGATCGTCTGACACCTATGACATTTTTTTTTCACATAACTTATGTGCACAAAGCATCTGGTCGGAAACTCATCAATACATTTTCTTTCTTAAGGTTCCAGCCATTCAACAGAGAAGAATCGTAGCTTTCCTCAATCAGTTCATAGTCCACACCGTCAGGTTCCTGAACCGCTTTTCCACAGTTTGCGAGGAGGTATGTTCACCTGTCAGCACAGTAACAGTCGACTTATACATTCTGGGAAGTGTTAGTGACCTGATGGAATTTGCTTTTACAGAAGCTAGCAACAGTATCACTACGAATCCAGCAGATTGAGACCACACTAAGCATTTTGGAAGCAAAGGTAGGTCAAGGCACTTAAGGGGCTTTTCTTGGTCCATGAAAATGTTTTTCTTTTCTTTTTTTAAGTGTTTTTTAAAAATAAGATTGAAATAAATCCAAAATAAATGCACGGGCATTACATTTAACCAAATAAATAAAATTTTGATTTTAAATAATTAATACAAATTAAATGTAAGATTACAAACAAATAAAAACAAATGTTATCAAAAATTTGATAAAAAAAAGTGGATTAAAACAACTGAGAAAATAAATAAAATATTTCCAAATATTATTTTCGATCCATTCATAATATTATTTTTTCACAGTATAATTTGGGTCTTTACACATGAAAGTATATAGAATGATCATATTTGGGGGTCCGTGGTATCTAAAAGATTCAAAACCTCTGATTCAAGGAACATGACTTTATAAATACCTTCTTTTTTTAAGCTTATCTAAGTTGATTTCATGAAACAATGATCATACATTTTCAGTTAGCCTCTATTCCTGGTTTGGAAGAGGTGACGGTGGATGGAGTGAGACCGCCTGCAGTGACAAACGGCCCCGCAGTGGAAGGCAGTCGTGCAACGGTTCCCCCTGTTGAGGTAACAGTTATTCTTCTATATTAATGTCTTCATCCATTTATCCCACTGTGTTCTGAGGTTGTTATAACATAATGACACTCAAAGGAAGTCCTTCAGTCAGTATTAATACAAAATCCTTTCCATTCAGGCATCTCCGCAAACACAAGTGGCCCCTCAGGAGCCGAAAGCAGAGGTCCCAGCGGAAAACATCATGACTGTAGCCAAAGACCCGCGATACGCCAGATACCTGAAAATGGTGCAAGTGGTATGCGTGTTTCTCTTAAGTTTCATCATCAATAAACCTACTCCCTAATTATGGTTGACGTCATGTCAAATGAGTATGCAAATGCCCATTTTTTACTCTGTATGTTCACAGGGTGTTCCAGCTATGGCCATTAAAAATAAGATGGTAATGGAGGGTTTGGACCCTAGTTTGCTCGAGTAAGTGTTGATGACAGTAAAAGAAATTATGATTCTTTCACTATTTGTATGATTATGAGCTGTTTATGTTGTAGCTAATATATTTCTTTTTTGTATCCTTCAGTACTCCTGATGCTCCTGTTCCAGATGGTGTCAAAAAAGGCTTGGAAGAGCAAGATGATGACAGCTCAGGCAGCGAATCATCCTTCAGCGATTGATTGGCTCCGCCCCCTCACACAGCTAACTTGGCCTGGACTTGTTGGACTTGGCCTACTGTATGTAGGCTGCCATGAATCGTGCTCATCTCAAAGCAGGGTTAATGCACTTCAATGTCCCTACAAAGGACAGACATTAAGTGATGGCACTAAAAGGTTGTGCTACATCTTGGAGACGGCATACTTGACATCTGTACTGGTGGTTTTTGAGGGCAGTTGCTCACTAGGTGAGATCGCTGATGATTATGATTATATTTGATCCATTGAAGTCTAAGTGCTACTCTCATGTGAATTGTGAAGTGTGTCATTTCTTGCCATGTACATATGTGTATCCAATAACAATAAAAAGATGCCACTGGGTGTTTTTATGAAATGGCCACAGCTTGTAAATCTGTTCAGAAATTGATTTTTAAAATTGTAGCTGGGGGAAATCTCTTTTGTTTTTCATCTCCAGTTGGAACAATCTTGAATTGACATTGAAACGCGGTCATAGCAACAAAATCCACATAAAGCCCCATTTAATTTAGTTAGATTTATGATACTAATTATGTTACATAGCCATTAAAGATTTGCTTACATTGTCTTTTCCAAAGTAATGTATTAAAAGTAACAATAGTTTTTCACCTCAAATAATTTTTCCAAGACCCTTGTGATGGTACATTCGACATAATAATTTTAAATGACTCGTCTGCTACTGACGTGGTCTGTATCGCTTTTATGCATATTAACTTGGTTTGGTAGAACCCTGACAAAAAAGAACTACAAAATTCGACTGTTAACGTCAAGCGCTTACAATAGTCATTATTTCGTTTTTATTCGTCTTCTGATTTGCAATCACATCATCCTTTCATGAAATCATTAACATTTACCTTTCTGTGACATCGTTTCATTCTGAAGCCGTGCTGATAAACAGTGTGGTGCTGCGACGTAGTCTAAATTATTTACAGACAGCGGAATGACAATATCGTTTCCAAAACCAGTAGGCGTCACGAAGAGAAATTTACTTGTGTTACTTTAAAAGTTTTTCAAATTCAAAATTCAAATAAAAAAAATCCCCAAACTCTTAAACCGAAGTAAATGCTGCTATTCCTATTATTAGAAACATTAAAGCAATCACTTCTCTTTAGCCATGCACAACATCATCATCATTGTCATGTGTTTTTATTCCAGAATTACAAAATCAGACACATAGTGCAATCAACGGACTTACATTCACATTGCACAGCATAAAGAACAAGAAAAAAAAAACACCTGTGGCTCACTCTCAGCTGCACTGAATTTATGGAATGATCATAGAGAAAAGCAGCCGAAGCAAAGATTGATTAAATGCAAATATGAATGTGCTATTTTGTCTTGGTTGATTATAAAAGGAGAATCGCTACGATGAAACTTCATTAGGCTAATTGTTAGAGTGTATTACATTTCAAGTAAGTTTCATGCCTTTTTTTCCCCAAGACCAAAGTGCAAGCTACAAAAATATACACTGGAAATGATTATACAGTATTGCAGCAGATCTTTCAACATGAAAAAAACGAGTAAGTTGTATAAAAAAATACAATTATATTAATAAAAATGCACCAAAAACAGTGAGACATAACTCATCCAGTACCAGTATGATGTCACAGGTCATTAATACTCTATTAAATTAACAGTCAGTTTCAGAGTGAATTGCTGTAAAAAAAATAAAAGAAATGTTAAGTTTATCTTAGAGAAACTGAAAACGAATTTCACTAAATGTAAGTGATTAGAAATAATATGAAAATCATTGATACCACATACACTACTGTTCAAAAGTTTAGGGTCGGTAAGGTTTTTTAAAGTCTCTTATTCTCACACAGGCTGCATTTATTTGATCAAAATGCTATATACATATTGTGAAATATTATTGCAAATTAAAATATCTTTATTATATTTAAAAATGTGATGGCAAAGCTGAATTTTCAACATCATTACTCAGTCTGGCATGATTTTTCCGAAGTCAATAAACATTAATTATTAACAAATCATTTTTTTTTATTAACAGAAAGTTCAAAAGAGCAGCATTTATTTGAAATAGAACATTATAATTGTCTTTACTGTTCCTTTTGATCAATTTAATGCATCCTTTCTGAATATTTTTTTAATTTTTTTGACCCCCAAACCTTTTGAACTGTAGTGTACGTCTCATCATGTTTTATGTACTCACCTGGAACTCTTGGATGTATGTTAAGAAGAAGAAGACGAAACTGAAGGCAGTGATCCATTCACACACAGCACTCACTATATGAAGTGTGTAGTCCTTCAGAAGCAGGGAAACAAGTCAAGCTACTTTAAATATTCAATATTACATTTGACTATAATCTGAGCTCTGAAATGTTTGGTTAGTGAGTGAATTGTACCTTATCATTGATGTCCCAGTGACGTTTGCTTGTTCCAACAGAAACGGCGCAGAAAATTGCTGGAAGGAGCGTTAAAGACAAACAGTTTGATCTGAAATGTAAACAGTGCAAGTCTTCACAAGGAAAGCCAGAATGCTGGGATCACAACACTGGATTTGGATGAATAGCCATGGAAGGAGACACATGTTCATGCACATTTACGTTGGCAAAACTATGTTCAGCATGTCAACCAGCAGCACATGTAAGACTGAGAAAGGATACTGGGAAAAATAGCTAGAATGGCCACTACAGCGAAGAATGCACGGAAATGACACATCCACTTAGAAGATCCGTAAGGATGAAGGCGGTACGAGATCACGCTCTGAATGACGGCGTATATAGCTCCGAAGATGAAGAATAGTAAAGCACCTAAATCATGGACTGCCATCACCGCCGTCTCCTAGAACACAACAGCATACATGAGCGTCAATCAGAGTCAACATTGTCATTCCAAACACAACATTTTTTGAAGAACTGCTTTTGTTCATACAGTGAAAGTCAATAGGGTCCAAAACAATATTGGAACCCACTGACTTTCTTTATATAGACGTGCACAAAAAAAAAAAAAACTTTTCAAAATATAATTTTTGTGTTCCACCAAAAACCGAAACTGGGTAAATTCTTACTTTTAGAGTTTTAGTTTGTCGCTAAACTAGACATACCTGAAATGTAGCAACCAAACACATGCCGACGCAAGAGACGATGCCAACAGCAAAAGAAGCCTTGTTCAGACAAGGTGACACGGCACTGGTTTTCTCGTGGACTCTTTCCACAAATTTATATTCAGCATACATAGTAGCAAAGGCTGGAAAACAAATTCCCTGCACTGAGTTTCATCAGTTTAAAGAATGGAAATAGCTGTGCAATACAGTCAGCAATATTCACTCATGCAATAAAACATATTAAATTCTCTGGATACTTTATGCAGGAAAGTGTAATTAAAATAGTATTTATATCGGTTAAAAATTTATTTCCTATGGATTCATAACCTGTGATTTGGCATTAGGTTTCATTTCTGCAGTTGTTGTAAAACACTGAACTCCAGCTGTGTGTCATGGGTGGGAAAAATGGTGTTTTCGTTTTTAGCAAAAAGAGAAGTGAGACCAGAATAAGTGAGATTCCATTGTTACTAAAGAAACGTATATATTTGAAACATTCCCACTGCTTTCCTCTCACATGTCAAAAACAAGCAGTTTGCGGTTGACTAAAAGTTGCACAATTTCCCAAAGGTTGTGACACAGATAGCAGTAAGGAGTTTCCTGAAGCTGCTGCTGGGAGATTAACTGTTCGTCTGAAATATGAGCTGGAAATCAAATCAAATCAGAAAGTGGCTGATTATTAGTCATACCTGCAAACGAAGTGATTGTAGACATGAATCCAAACACACAGCTCTCAGGTGGAGTTGCCCCTGTGTCACTGAAAAAAGTAATGGACTGATTTTCAGAAACGTTTACACAAATTATAATAACATTTGGTTACACTTTATTTTAAGGTGTCATTGTTACTTTGTAATTATATATTTAAATACTGAGAAATATAACTCAACAACATGTACTTACTATAGGGTTAGGGTAGGATTAGGGTTTTGTTGAGGGTTAGTTCAATGTAATTATGCATAATTTTCTGTTATTACTATGGTAAGTACACGTAATAAGGATGCTGTCAAATAAAGTGCTACCAAACATTCGCATATGAAGGAATTCAGAAACATTTAATCATAACCGTGCAATACTTTGTATTAAAAATAAGCACACAAAATGTCCACAGTTTACTCTATGACATTTAATAAAAGTGCAATCATGGCCTCACCATTACAATACATTATTGTTTGAAAATATTTATTATTACTTATTTATTTTTAAAATATTATTTTAAATAAGTATTTTAAATTTAAATATAATTGTATGTTATTATTTTAAAATAATAAACGTAAAAAAATTAGGGTGTTTGCACGTGTGTGTAATTATATTATATTATATTATATTATATATATTATATATATTATATTAATCTTCTTTAAGGATATCTAGTTTGTCGAGCTTCCTGCACTGAATACTAACCTAGTTTTCAACACGAGCCACGTTCATCTTCTCAGTAGAAAACGAAACTAAACGAGCTGCCAGTAAAAACTTTTTTTTCCCCGAAATTCTTACAACTAGGAGCTTTATATGTATAGGCTATATGCTATATAAATAGCTACCCCCTTAAAAATTTACGTTACTAATATTACAATCTATTTCTGGTGTTATGTTAAGAGTTGTAAATTCGTCAAATCCAGATGTGTAGCCTATCTAAACTAAAATCAAGTAGGCTATGTAAAAATACATATCACATACCTTATATAAGGAAGGACAACGTCAACATCTCGTAGAAACAATGCGATGATATAAGATATTATGAATGTGCTCGATGACCAGATTACCAGAAAAGTAGGTAAGAAGCACATTCCTTCCAAAAACCAAACCATCTCGCCTGAGGGCTGAGTGTGAACGGTGCATCACCATTCACGGAGACAAAAGCAAAGAAAACAAAACATATCAGATATTAAGACACGGACATTTGACTGAACACTGCATGCACAGTAACTCGGCGTTTATAACTGTATCTATAGTGTCACGTGTTCGATGGGAATCTCTGATTCTCTTCCTCATTGTTTTACCCATATACATTGTCAACAACAACCGCAAATGTGAACAACACACAGATGTCTTCTTTCTTTCTTTCTTTCTTTCTTTCTTTCTTTCTTTCTTTCTTTCTTTCTTTCTTTCTTTCTTTCTTTCTTTCTTTCTTTCTTTTTCTTTCTTTCTTTCTTTCTTTTAGATAAACACACTTTACAAGGTTCCATTCGTTAACATTTGGCTAACTAAATTAGTTAACATGAACTAAACATTTTTTCTTTTTCTAAAACATGAATTAGCTAATCCTAATATTAATTTCAACATTTAGGCCTACTAGTAAACGATTTAAATCAATTTTTGCATCTGTTAAAATAATTCAATGCACCTCAGATAACATGAACTAATGAATAGTTGTGTATTAACTAATGTTAACAGAGATGAATAAATACTGAAACAAATGTATTTCTCTTTGTTACAAGTTAGTTGAGGCATTATACTAACGGGACCTTATTGTAAAGTGTTAGCTATCGATAAATCTTTTTTTAACTATATCAGTTTGTTATAGGCTAGTGATGGACAAAGTATTTCAACGTGTCATTGGGTAAACTTTTATTGGGGGTAAATGAGAGAAAACATTATATATATATATAGCCTATATATATATATATAATATATATATATATATATATATATATATATATATATATATATATATATATATATATATATATATATATATATATATATATATATATATATATATATATATTACAATACAATATAAACAATATATATTATTTGTGTTCCCATTTGCTCAAATAGAAAAAGAAAAACTATCAAAAAGATTGAAAAAATAGAGAGAGATTAACGGCAGTCAGAAGAGAGAAAGCTGTAAATTTTACCATCACTCCGAAACTATAGAAACACCCTCAGCTGAGTTAACTGGTTTCTTGTAATTTGTTGGAAAGGTAATATAATACAAAGTATAGTGTTATAAATGTAGATACATAAAATAAAATAAAAAAACTTTGCATGATTTAATGTGTAAATCTGGTCAGCATAATATTCATCTGCGATAATATGGTGTGCTTACTAACTCCAAACCCACCAACAAACCGTAACCCTAACCTTAAACCATGTAAATATGTAGTGATGAAGCACATTTTCAGTACAGCAGCAATTTGACCCAGTTGTCTTTAAATGGCTGAACACAGAAAAACCAATTCCAAATGAGCATTACATCTTTTAGATTAAGCTATTCAACAGTTTAATTAATATATAAACCATAATTTAAAAACATAATTAAATGTGTTAGTTATTTTTTTGAAAGTTATAAATAGGTCTAATTTACAAGAATTGCAGGAAGTACCTTAAGTGCTCGTCCTCCTAATCACTAGAGGGCAGCAGCGAGTATGTCACGTTCACATGATTTACTTGAATCGAGCGGCGTATCATCATCACCTGATCCCTACACATGAGGAACTACAGCGTTTGAGTGTTCAGCATGCGATCATGTGACAGTATGTTTTAGTGTAATGAAGTTATTTTTATTTCACCGCGGGAAATATGTGTCCACATTAAGTGTTTACAGAGGAAGAGATGTTGATGCCCGGGGAGAGTCATGTTGATATTTAATTCAGTATTGAAACTGCTGCAGCGGCAGACATACACCTGCCTGTCTCATCGTTATGGACTGTACCTGTGTTTCGGAGGACTAGTCCTCATGATAGTGTCTGCCTTTCAGTTTGGAGAGGTATGTACGCTATTTAGGGTGAAATTCATCCGGCAGAAGTATTCTAACTTCGTTAGATTCGCATTTAGGCTATGTATGTCTCTGTGCATTCTGTGTCAATCACTGATTACTGATCAAAGCTGATTGTGCAATGTGACTCTGACCTGTTACATAGTGGTTGGAAATCTTACGCACTAGTAGTACGGGTTTGCTGTTGTGAATTAACTGGCTGGTTTTGTTTTTGTTTGCAGGTTGTAGTAGAGTGGAGTCGAGATCAGTACCATGTTTTGTTTGATTCCTACAGAGATAATGTTGCAGGAAAGTCCTTTCAGACCAGGTGAGGAACAGATCAATGAAACCAGCATCACTGCTTCATTCACACACAGTAATAAAGCCCTGTTATCTGATGGGACACTTATCATCTGAAAATGATTATGAAAATCAGCTGATATTTAAGTCTGTCACTACTGTTTATGTATATGTATATATATGCTCCTGGATTTACATACCTTCCCTGCTTCATATGCTTGTAATAATTCAGGCTTTGCCTGCCGATGCCCATCGATGTGGTTTACACCTGGGTAAACGGCACAGACATGGGCCTGCTGAAGGATCTTCGTACTGTGAGACAGCAGTTGGAAGAAGAACAGAAGGCCCTGAGGTACCCCACCCATAAAACACCACACACACACACACTCTTAGTGTAGTATTTGTTTATCCCCACATGGTTGGAAACATTCTGCATAGTGTGACTTTGACTTTTTATATTACCCTTCCACTTCACTGCTTTCATCAGGAATGTATTCCTGTGATGCAAAGCTGAATTTTCAGCATAATTACTCCAGTCTTCAGTGTCACATGATCCTTCAGAAATCATTCTGATATGCTGATTTGCTGCTCAAGAAACATTTAGTTTATCAATGTTGAAAACACTTTTTTTCTTGATGAATAGAAAGTTCAAAAGCGTTCTATTTCAGATAAATGCTGTTCTTTTGAACGGTATGTGTTTATATATATATATATATAATATATATATATATAAAATATATATATATATATATATATATATATATATATTCACACATACACAACACAACACACACACACACACACACACACACACACACACACACACACACACATATATATGGTCAAGTCACCTTTATTTATATAGCGCTTTTTACAATACAGATTGTTTCAAAGCAGATTTACAGAGATAACAGGAAAATAATGTTGTAATAATATTGTTAAATATAAAATTAAATATATATATATATGTGTGTGTGTACTACCGTTCAAAAGAAAGGTTTTATATACATAAAAACATATACATACATATATAGGGGTGGGGATATTTTGCTACCTCACGATTTGATTCGAATCGATTCTTGAGGTCATAATTCAATTAAAAATTGACTCTCAAATTTTAATTAAATTTCGAGTCGATTTATGCATGGATTTGATTCTAGTTTACTGTTTTGTGTTACTTTTCCTATTTGACTGCGGTAGATTTTTTCTAAGGGCTTGAAGAAAAAAATCCCATTGAATTAAATGTGAACATTGAAATTTATTTAGTTATTCTTCCCATTTTAGTCAACCCAATATTATAAAACAAATGTAATTTAAGCTGACTGCAATCATTACTTACATGATTGGCAGTTTTCTGTAATAAAGCAATATTATTTTATATAAAATAGGAACAAAGAAGCAAATCAGATTACAAACAAACAAGTTTTTCAGGTACAGTAGCCTAGGTAGGTTTAACATGTAATAAGAAATATTACAGAAATTGAATAATCTAATAATATAATACTGTATAGTCTTCACTGTATGAATTAAATATAAATTGATTCATATTAAAGATACAAACGTGATTCAGTCATAAGCAGTGAGAGATTTTTTTATTAACATTAATGAAACAGATGGCAACAGTTTATGAGGCTGCTGTCCCTTTAAGAATGAATGCACAGATCTAATATACTGTTGCACAGTAATAATAACACGCTCGCTAACATGTCAATAACTTTTTAGTACAGCGAAGTTTGTTTTGTAATTTTCTATATACGTGAATTGATGCAAATTGATAGAAGATATAGAATCGCGACTCATATGAATTATGATATATGCATGTCCTCAATAGTGCTATTTATAAGAGTGGCTTAAAGTTTATTAATTGCTTCTTTTTAGGGAGCTTCTGGGAAAAAATGCATCTGAAATAACTGACACTCCTAAGGGAAGGTGAGTGTTTTAACTAAGTAGAAAAATTTGTTTTATTCTCATTGCATTCATGTCTGAATATTGTTTGGTATAGGCCTATACATTTCCTGTTTCACAGCGAGAACGGCCTTTGTCACAGCCACATTGTTTTTTATGCCACCAGCACTTTCCTGTGTCAAAACAAATACTGCAAATACAATGTATTTTTGCACATGTGCCCTGTTAATTCTATTTTTGCCTGTTAGTAATGAAACTAAATAAAAAATTGTTCACAAAAAAAAAAAAAAAGAATAAATACTGCCCTACAGAATGGTTGTGTGGATGGCTGTACCTCTCATAAAGATTAGATCTAGATCAGAACTTTAATTCAGTCTGTGTGCACTGATAGGCCAGAATGTCTGCTGTCCCACTGCATCATGGGGCCTGTGCTGGTGCTGGATCCAGCCCTTCCTGCCAACATAACATTGAAGGAGTTGCCAACATTTTCAGCAGCGTTGTCTTCTACAAAACAACTCTTACAGGTGGCCAAACCCCTCGTCCCTTCCACAAGCGTGTCTGTTCTTCTATTCCACTCCCACAGTGAAGGTACAATTATAGCCTACTTCTCACAGCACTCTTAAAGGGATACAAAGGGAGTTAAACAGTTGAGTTTTACCGTTTTTGAATCCATTCAGCCGATTTTCTGATATTTAGAAGAATATCAGTAACCAGACAGTTTCTGGTCTCATTGACTCCCATAGTATATTTTTTTCCTACTATGGAAGTCAATGAGACCAGAAACTGTCTGGTTACTGATATTCTTCTAAATATCAGAAAATCGGCTGAATGGATTCAAAAACGGTAACTGTTTAACTCTGGGGAGTTGTAAAATGAGCCTATTTCCAAAAAAAGTGGAGTATCCCTTTAAATGTATAAAGTATGCACCAGGGGCATGCAGTCCATATAAACTGCGAATGCTCTGCATAGCCAAGCCATTCATGGACTCGCTAATTAATGTTAACTCTATAAATGACAAAAATTTTCACTTGCTGGTTTGGATGTTAAGTTTGGTCTTTTAGGGAGGAACAAAAAGCACCGCTGTGAAGAAAATGAAGGTGCTCTTGACGGAATGCAACAGCGGCACAATACTAATTTTACCTTGATTATCTTTTCATAATCATTGAAAGCCAAAATCTAAATCGAAAATCAATTACGATTAATCGCACAGACCTATATATCATTTTTTTAGTCTAACATCTTATGTTTCCTGTTGCAGCTGAAAAGGCCCATACAGATGCTTTGAAGGACCTCCTCACACACTCCATCAGCAGAGGTTACCTGGTGAGAAATCGAACCGCCTTAGTAACACTTCTCATTGACTAATTCTGCTTTCTCTGAACATTGGAATTTCCTGCTATTTGAAAAAGTGTAACAGAACGGCACTTTAACTTGGACATTTTGACATTTTCAATTCCAGCTTTCACCAAGATATGGGTAATGACTTAACCCAAACATGGAGCACCAGGGGGATACACTGCATGATAAACATTCACTTTTAAACAAAATCATCAGGTTCCTACATTGCATATATGATAAAACCTGTTTTGCAAACATTTGCTGAAAATTGTCTATAGAATACATTTTTGGATCAGTGTTATTGTTAACTAAAAGGAAAACACCTAAAACTTATTTCAATTAATTTAATAAAATACTAATATTAGATGGAAAAACCTAACTTACAAAACCTTAAGAATTAGGAATGTTACACTGGCAACTAACTGAAATAAAATTTCAAAAAGTTTAAATGCTATATTGACTTAAACTGACTCGATAAAAGCTGAATAGAAATATTTTTAAAAAACACTTAACACTTGAACTGGAACAAAAATGGAGATTACAAATTTAAACGATAATAATATAAACTGTATATATAATAATCGTTCACCTGCAAATCAAATGCTAGCATTGGATTTTGTTGTTTCTTTTAGGAAGCAGTTCTGTTGCAGAATTTAAGTGCATCAGTATACAACCAAAAACTCATGCTGAATTTAGGGATAATAGGCAAAGTCATTAACAGAAAAGGGAACTGTGTTTTTTTTATTGTGATGTCAGCAGTAGGTTTACGGTTTAACCGACAAGAGGAACTATCTTACAATGTCCTTTTTACGTTCCTAACACTGCTCCTGGGAACTGACATCACTGTACATTTTGCCTGTGGCTCTTATCTGACATGCACAGTCCATTACAATGCATTACATCATCTCTGTGTGAAATGGAAAGTTTTTCATTTTAAAACAAATCCTTGTGAAACTCCTGGAGTCTAAACATATGTTTCTGTGGCAGACGACTGATAAAGAGGCTCCGGGGCTGGTACGCATGCACACTATGGCCTACTTGAGCGGCTTCCCTGGGTCACTGAAGGAAACCGAGCAGCTCAGGGTCAAACTACCAGCTGTGGTCACTAGTAAAATCAAACAGGTAAAACTTCTCAATTGAGACAATCAGTACAATGCAATGATTGAAATGACCACAAGGTGGCGCACAAGATTGTTAAAATCAGTTAGAAATTCAATAGAAGTTCTGCAGAGTACTTTAGCCTTTATCCATTAACAACCCCAATGATGTTACCGTATTTGTCATATTGAACTATTTCTGGCTATCAAACTGCTTAACCGCTGGGCATTTATTGATCTATAAAATAATAATCAGTGTTCTGTGTGTTGTGGATCTCAGTGTTTATCTTATTTGTTAGGGCAATGCGTGGGCTCCGTCCTGCTGTCTGCGGTCATGTGATAAGGGCTCAGGGTATTACAGTGACACTTGAGCGGAGTGACGGGGGGTTAACAGTACAGCAACTGTTTGAAATGGCCCGGCGCCAGCCTGCGCTTAGAAAAGGCATCAGGGTTTAAGTGACCTTCTCTCTACCTCTCCTCTGTCTCCCCACAGAGCTCTCTGTATAACACAATACTTGATTTGTTTGTCTGTTACTTTCTTTTTCTGTCGTTGCTTTGTACTCGCTTGCTTTTGTTCGCATTTGCTAGTTTTTTTTTCTTTCATTTTGTTTGTTTGTGCTATTGTTTTTGTTCTTTTTTTTCATCTTTGCCCGCTTTCATTTGTTCTTGATTGCATAAGGCTGTTCTTGTTTTTTGTTTGACTTTGTTTTTTGCCTGATTTTTGCTTGTGCTTGATGTCATTAACTTTTGTTTGCTTTTGATCATCATTGCTTGTTTTGTTTTTCTTCTTTAATTGTATTTGTTCTTGCTTTCAATTATTCTTGCTTGCATAATGTTGTTCTTGCTTTCATTTGTTCATGCTTACTTTTGTTTGTTTTTGTTGACTTGCTTTCTCTCACTTTCTTTCACTTGCTCGTAAATCTTTAACGTTTCTGTCCTGCTCCCTCCATCCAATAGAAAATCTCGACAGCCCACCATGTCATCAATATTGCTCATCAAATCTTAATGCTGAAGGTTCTGCCTTAATAACAAAATTCTTGCCATGAATTTTCTTTTCGTTACTAGCACTCACTCAGTGTCTTTCTCCTTTGTGTTTTTTGTACTGCAAATCTTGTTTTCCATCTATTTCAATGTTCTGCTCATTATTGTATTCCTGAAAGAGGTGTGAAGAGTCCTCTAGGGTGTTTTCCTCTCTTGTATTGTATGTGTCTACAATCCAAATGTGGGTCACATAAGGTAATATAGCAATGAGTGAAGCTGAGGAACAGATAAAGAAAGAGAGAGAGAGAAGTTGAGTGTTGAAAGATGGCTAGTATTTATAGTGCGTGTTAGCCTGTTTGAAATGTTGATGAAAGCTCTCCCTTGACCTCTGTCCAGTGCACACACTGTTGTACTAGAAATACAGCCTGTGAGTGTGTGTGTGTGTGTGTGTGTGTGTGTGTGTGGGAGGTCTGCTTAGTTATAGTTTGGGGACAGATTTGTCTCCAGAAGTAAGCTAAATCTGGCAAAACATCCCTTTGGGAACGTCCTCAATTGGAGAATCGAATGATAAATAATGTTTCAGTTATAAATACGTAGATGTTTTTTTTTTTTTCCGGATAGGTTCTAGTGAGTATTAAGCTAATAAAGTTAATTTTAGTCTTTTGTCTGAATTATACTTATACAATATGCACATATTAACACAAAAATCCTCCTATTTTCCTCTTAATTATTTGGGTCCCGCATGTTGTTTTTCTAAATGTGAAGGCAGCCAGATCCACTGCCTTAGTGAAAAGGCCTTCTTCAAAAGTTTATGGCGGTGGCGGTGCTCGTATTCCTGGAAATACGTTTTCTGTGTATATGCTATTGATAGATATACTAGTTTGACACAGTCTTCATTTGGCATTAACCTGAGGTACGGGAACGGAAACAATGAGCACCCTGTGCTTGTAAACAGCATTGTGACAAGTGATAAAACTTGTTTTGGGGGAAACCTGATCACACGGGCAAACACATCCCAGGAGTTTGGCTGCACTCTGACAGTCACATGGCTGTGGTATATCTCTAGACCCTTCTGATAGAGGAAGTTTGAAATAATGGGGAAATTGACATCATTCAAAAGAATAATAGTGTGTGTGTGGGGTGTGTGTGTGTGTGTGTGTGTGTGTGTGTGTGTGTGTGTGTGTGTGTGTGTGGTGTGTGTGTGTGTGTGTGTGTGTGTGTGTGTGTTGTGTGTGTGTGTGTGTGTGTGTGTGTGTGTGTGTGTGTGTGTGTGTGTGAATCAGCAGTGGCATGAGAACGATTTGAAAAGTTGAGGCACAATTAATCATGGGCTTTGATAAGCACGATTAACTTCCATAAAATGGGGGGACAGAGTTGCTTTCAGGGCACCAGTACACAATTTTGCATCAATACACAGGCTCACACCTTCAGTGCCAGTTATGGAAGTTATTGTCTCATTCATGCGGGAAGCCTTGTGGGAGATTTGACCTATTTAACTGGTCATAATTTTGGGTTTGGTAAATTTTCAATGCGTTTGAAAGAAGTATCTTATGCTCACCAAGGCTGCATTTATTTGATCAATGATGAATACACTAAAACAGTTCCAATTTTAAAGAATCGGTTTCTATTTAAATAAATTTAAAATATAATTTATTTCTGCAATGGCAAAGCTGATTTTTTTTTAGCACTCTTCAGTCACATGATCCTTCATGATCCTTCTGCTCAAGAAACATATATTATTATTATCCATGTTAAAAATAGTTGAGCCACTTAATATTTTTGTAGAAATGTTTTAATTCACCCTTGCTAAATGCAAATATAAAATGATTATGCTGACCCCAAACGTTTAAACGATAATGTACGCATGTATGGCTTCATGTTTTTCCCCTCTAGTCTTAATTAGCTAGGCTAAATGTTATCCTATTACATATTGTGTCATATATTGTAGGAAGTAGTCTGTGCTTCTGAGTGATGGTTTGTATATGTGTGTATATATATCTCAGTTGCAGCTCTACTCAGAGGCCAGCATTGCTCTCCTCCACCTGAACACAGCACAGGATTTCACCGACCTCACCCAGCAGGCCAAGAAGAACCTGACGCTGGACGGAAAAGAGCTCACAATCAGCCCGGCGTACCTGTTCTGGGACCTGACCGCCATCTCACAGGTATACACATCACTGCAGTTCTACACGTGGACCCTAGGGTAAAAACTAAGCCAATGTGTGCTTGATAAATGATCAATTCACTAAAAAATCACTTTATAATGAAGTCGTCTTCTCTTTCAGTCTAAGCAGGACGAGGATGTTTCTGCCAGCCGCTTTGAAGACAATGAGGAGCTGCGTTATTCGCTACGATCCATAGAGAAACATGCGCCCTGGGTGCGCCATATCTTTATTGTAACCAACGGACAGATACCGTCTTGGCTTAACCTGGATAACCCACGTATTTCAGTTGTTACTCACCAGGTGAGTTCTAGGACAGCTTTGTAGATTGTATTGTAATGCATTCGAATACTAATATTGAGTGTTTTTCTGCAAGACCAAATTGACAAAGTATTTTATGTTGTTGGCATTTGTCTTTGTCTCTCAGGACATTTTTCACAACCAGTCCCACCTTCCTACGTTTAGTTCTCCTGCCATAGAGACCCATATCCACCGGATCCCAGGACTTTCACAAAAGTTCATCTACCTCAATGATGATGTCATGTTCGGCAAGGACGTGTGGCCTGATGACTTCTACAGCCACTCCAAAGGTCAAAAGGTCAGAAAGACTGTCTGTGTAGATTATTCTAAAATAAATCATCTTTCCATTACAACTCATTGTGTAGTGTTGGGATTCGAAAATCTTTTGGATATTGGATATTTTGTTATAAACTTAAAATTTCAATTCCTCTTATTGATTCCTTTGTGTGCATTTTAATATGATTTTAAACCATTCAAACACAAGAAGATCTGCGCTCTGTTTTCTGTTCTGCACACACATCCAAAACGTCTGCACAGAAAGCCGCCTCTTATACTTTATAGTGCGCGAAACTGAGCTGAGTTCTCTTCCCCCTTCTTTTCGCACTTGAACAGACAAATACACACAAAAATATGTCAATTCAATATGTCACCTCAATCACCTCTGATGTTTTCTATGTTCACAGGTGTATCTCACCTGGCCTGTACCAAACTGTGCTGAGGGCTGCCCAGGCTCCTGGATCAAAGACGGTTACTGCGACAAGGCCTGCAACAACTCCGCCTGTGATTGGGATGGAGGAGACTGTCAAGGTACTTTGACAATATCATTTCACCCAAACATTCTGGCTTTAGTCATTTTTTATTTCATGATTAAACTTTATGATCACAGCCTCGTGTCTGTTTCATCATTTCTTGTTATTTCTTATTTTATTTATGCATTTTTTCCTGGTAGGCACTGCAGGCAGCAGTCGTTTCGGAGGAGCGGGCGGTTCTGTGATCGGAGGCGGGCAGCCTTGGCAGTTCGCGGGTGGTCTCGGAGGACTGGGGGGCGTGTCCTTCTGTAACCAGGGTTGCGCTAACTCTTGGTTGGCTGATAAATTCTGTGACCAGGCGTGCAACGTTCTGGCTTGTGGGTTCGATGTGGGCGACTGTGGACAGGGTATGTCTTGACCAGTGGTTCTCAACCTTTTTGATTTTAAGGGGCTCCCCTCGGTCACAGGGTGTCAAACTTTCCCACAGAGTTTAGTTCCAACCCTGCTCCAACACAAATACCTGAAGGACTTGATTAGCTAGATCAGGTGCATTTAATTAAGGTTGAATCTGAACACTGCATATATACAAACATAGTCATGTGAAGAAGAAAAAAAAGTACACCCTTTTGAATGTCTTTAGCAGGTCATACAATTAGGTAAATACAACCTCGGATGAACAACAACACATGACATTGCATCGTGTCATTATTTAATTACCATAAATAAAGCCAAAATGGAGAAGCTATGTGTGACAAACTAAGTACACCTTTATGATTTAATTACACCTTTAGCAGCAATAACTTGAAGTAATATTTTTTCCTGTATGACTTTATCGGTGTCTCTCTCATATCATTGTGGAGGAGTTTTGGCCCACTATTAAGTTATACAACATAACGTTTGAGCATCTATTTATGCACAGCTCTCTCATGGTCCTGCCACAGCATTTCAGTCGGGTTGAGGTCTGGACTTTGACTGGGCCATTGCAACACCTTGATTCTTTTCTTTTTCAGCCATTCTGTTATATTTTCGCTGGTGTGCTTGGGATCATTGTCCTGTTGCTTGGGCCAATTTTAGCCAAGCTTTAGCTGTCGGACAGACTGCTTCACATTTGACTCTATAATACTTTGGTATGCATAGGAGTTCATGGCCGACTCAATGACTGCGAGGTGCCCAGGTCCTGTGGCTGCAAAACAAGCCCAAATCATCACCCCTCCACCACAGTGTGTATGAGGTGTTTGTGCTGATATGCTGTGTTAAATTTTGCCTAATGTGGAGCTGTGCATTATGGCCAAACATCTCCACTTTGGTCTCGTCTGTCGAAAGGACATTGTTCCAGAAGTCTTGAACTTGGGGTGAATTTGCTGGGACGCCCACTCTGGGAAGATTGGTTTAAATGTGGTCCTCTTGTGAATAATCTTCCTCACTGTAGAATGATGGCCTTGTAACCTTCCCAGATTGATGGGCAGCAACAATTGCTTCTCTTAACCCTTTGCTAATGTCTTTCCTCCTTGGCATTGTGTTAACACACACCTGAATGGTCCTAACCAGAAAACTGCCAAAACTTCTGTTTTAATAGAGTTGGTCACATTTGCTGATGATGATCAATTAATCAAGGGCATTTGATAAGCAGCACCTGACTGCTACTAACCCTCTTAGATGTAATTCCTATGGAAGCAGTTAGGGTGTACATAGCTTGTCACTCATGGCTTTTCCATTCCATGACAGGTGTAATATGTCATGTGTTGTTGTTATTTATACCATGGTCTGGGTGAATACTCGATTCTGATTGGCTGCAGGGTGTCCGTTAAAAAGTGATAGAGGACACCTAGTAAAGTAGTTCTGGTGAAACTGCCTGTTTACCGTTCGAAATTAATAAATAAATGCGCTGCCTACAACAGAGTGAGTAACCATAGCAACATGCAGTCAAAGTATCCGTTAACAATTTGCTCTATCAAAACAAACATCTAACGTTAGCTAGATATTACATAGCCTACTAATACAACAATGAGCGACTTCGTTATTTCATCTTCAGTCTCTCACGGACTGACGGAGCCCAGTAAGCCCGCAGACTGCTCTTGCATCGATGGTCTGTCACCGACATTATTTGACGTCTCTGCAGTCCAGCATCGGAGAGTCGACCTACAGCGGTGCTTCGGAGGCTGTGGTTAGTGTAGACTAGTGTAACACAGTGTTTTATTAGTAATAAAAAAATAACTATGCCTACCTTTGTGTTTCATGAAAAAAAATGCATTTTTGAACCTGAAGGGTTCTACAAGCTGAGCGGACTATAAATATCTCAAGTTGCTAAATAAATCGTCAGGCAAGTTATTATTTGATATAGCCTAATATTTACTAGATTTAGCCTAATTAAAATATAATCTAATGTTTTAAAAAAAAAAATTATTTGGCAAGTGACCATGGTATAAGCGGGTGGTTAATGCCCTTCGAGGTGTCCATTGTCAGGTTTTACGCGTCGGCCGGTTCACACCTCGCCGTCGTCCATTAAAACCTGACAATGGACACCTCGTCGGGCATTAACCCTTACATAGACACATTAGTTGATTTCCATTTCCATTTTTTTTAAGCATTTTAATTTAGATCATTGAAAATTTAGATTAAATATTAATTAACAGTAAAATGAATATACAATATTGGCAAAAATATAATAACTTATTATATACTGTAACTGTAACTAAAACATTACCCCTAGTGGACCCCAGGCTCCTGGTTGAGAAGTGCTTTTCCTGCTTTAAAAAAACAAAGACATTTAAGTCTGGTATGTATTTGATCAGAATTAACTTATTTTGTGTTTGTTTTTGAATTTGTAAGATAATTTCAACCAACTCCACCGTATTGTCCTCCGGAGGAACCAGACGCTTTACACCCTGCCTCAGGGAGCGCTCCGACCGTATTTTAGCTTCTCAGGCCTGGCTAGCCGTGTGTCCGAGGCGCAGGTTGCTGATAACCCAACAGTCCGTCACACTTCTGTCGCCAACAAGTGGAAGACCATCCATCTGCTGTTGCTGCCTGGCCACAATGCCACCCAGATCCACTACAACCTTACCTTTCAGGGGGCCGACAACCACCTCTTCACCATGATTTTCTCTGTCGCCGTGAATACCCGAGAGCTCCCCAAATCGAATGTCTCCAATCCAGTGCGCGAGAAAGACGAGGAACCCAAACCGACCGTAGTGACCCCAGAACCTGAGGTCCTGTTTGAAAATGTTCCCAAAGAAAAACAAGGCCCTAGAGTTAAAGAAAAATCCCATGGCGATGTAGATGCTGTGCAAGTACCTGCGTTAAACGAATCTCTTTTGCCAGAGGAAGTGAAACTTGAGTTACAGAAGCTGAACGATAAGCTAATATTGGGTGACATCACTATTAAAGGCTATAATTTGACCAAAGCTGTGCTGTTGGAGCCGTACAAAGACAAAGCTCAGCTTTCACTTAACAAGAACGAACAAGCAAAACACTGGAACGAAGAGAAGAAACCTCATCTAATCAGTCAACATCAGGCCGAGAGAGCAGCCAGGGTGAAAAGAGAAAACGAAGATAACTCTAAATTGGATCCAGGTGTCCCTCCATCTCTTGTCCCAGTCAAGATTGATGGTGTTACACCTAAAGCTCAACCACCATTGTTCGGCATGGAGAAACCTCACGCGTCTAAGCTTCTCAGCAATCTGATGGGGAACATGTCTAAGGAGAGGGGTTCAGAGAACGAAGGCCACCTCCGTTCAGGGCCAGTGGGTCGTAAACTCCAGTACTACTACACCAGCTTTGACCGGGGTTTCCTTCCATGGGAGAAGAGGAAGTTCTTTCAGGATCTGCTGGAGGTGAGACGCATGTATATATAAACAAACAGCTGATTGACTCTTGCAACTGAAAGGTAGGAATTCTTGCTGCTACATTGAGTATTGCAGGTTCTCCTAATCATACATTTGTAAATGTCTTTTTTGTGCATCACAGGAAGAGGAGCGTCTACAAAGAGAACTGCAGTATGCAGCTGACAAGACTGCCACTGGACGCAGATTGCAGGACACTTTTGCTGATTCACTCCGCTATGTCAACAGACTCTTGAACGCTCAGTTCGGCTTCACTTCCCGCAAAGTGCCTGCCCACATGCCTCACATGATTGATAGACTCATCATGCAAGAACTACAGGACATGTAAGAGTCGCAACACAAACCTAAAACATAAAGTTAATGTTGAATTGACTAAATTATTATAGAGTAGTAATGCACCAAAAGTTTGGCCACTGAATTTCAGATAGAAGAAAAGGCATGACTTTTATCTTGATATCTTGCTCCCTCAGCTTCCCTCAGGAGTTTGATAAGACCTCATCCCACCGTGTGCGTCACTCTGAGGACATGCAGTTTGCCTTCTCTTATTTCTATTTCTTGATGAGCGCATTGCAGCAGCTCAATATATCTGAAGTGTTTGACGAAATCGACACGGACCACTCGGTGTGCTGTCCGACCGTGAGATCCGCACGTTGGCCACACGTATCCATGAACTCCCCTTAAGCCTTCAGGTACACACAACCCCACCCTCTCAGAAGGGAGAATTTTTAGTTCAAGTTTAATGTCGTTTTAATTGTTTATATTAATTTTAAATTGTAATTTAAAATTAAATAAAAAATTAATACAATTATTTAAGAAAATATAAGTTAAAATGTATTTTAAATTGGAAATAAAATGTAATTTAAAATAAAATAATAATTTAAAATACAATTTTATTAAGTTTAGTTTTAAATTAAAATGTAATTAGTTTTTTTTATTATGTACATTAATTCAAATTTGTTTAATAAAATTTTTTAAATGTATAAAATAAATCTAAAATATTTTTAATTAAATAAAAATTGTAATTTATACAATCAATTAATTGAAATTAAATTGAAATACTTGATTTTGTGACATGAACACAAGACATGTGTTACCTAGTTTGTTGTCACCATGTTATTATCTGTGTTGAGGGAATGTGTGTTTGTTTATTTGACTGTTAACAGGATTTGACCAGTCTGGAGCAGATGCTCATAAATTGCTCTAAGACTCTTCCGTCCAACCTCACGCAGCTCCATACCGTCAGCCCGACCCAGGAGGCCTATTACGACCCCAGCATGGTGAGAGCTACTGTTCAAACTCTTAAAGCATTCAACACAAGAAAGTAACTCTAATATATGGAGATAAAATCTCACAATACACAATGTGTCTGCAGCCACCCGTCACAAAAGGTTTAGTAATCCACTGCAAACCCATCATAGAGAGGATCAACAAAGCCTTCAGGGACCAGAATAAATACAAGTAGGCCTTTCATTACCTTCTCAAAAACACTTCAGCATCTCTTATGAGACCGGGTTAGTTATGCAGGCTCTTGTTTTTTTCAGGTTTGAAATTATGGGCGAGGAGGAGATTGCCTTTAAGATGATACGAACCAACGTCTCTCATGTAGTGGGGCAGCTTGATGACATCAGGAAGAACCCTAGGTAAGAGCAGAGGCGGTGTTCCTGTTTTGTTGTGCACAACAGGAAGCCTCGTCTACTTTAACCCCTTTTTTTTCACCACAGGAAGTTTATCTGCCTGAATGATAACATTGACCACAGCCATAAGGACGCTGGCACGGTCAAAGCTGTTCTGAGAGACTTCTATGAGTCTATGTTCCCGCTGTCCTCTCAGTTTGAGCTGCCCAGAGAATACAGAAACCGTTTCCTTCACATGACAGAGTTGCAGGAGTGGTAAGAATTCAGTCACACACATGCATTGTTGACGATGTGCAATTCACATAGGTGTGTGTAAAAGTAACGTGGCATTTAACAAAGACAAGTCAAACAGGTCTGTGTACATGCCACAGCTTTCATTATTGAACCTTTGGCCCTGTTTACACCTGGTATTAAGATGTGATTTGGTTGATCACATTCCAAGTGGATGAAGCTAAATACAGGTAAACTGGGTCTGAAACGTTCTGAGCTTGTCCACTTTTGACCACTTCCAGAGGTAGTCGAAAACGCATTCGACTGAAAGCTTATTTTGTCCATTAGATCAAAAGATCTGAAAAAAAACATACATTTACCTATAGACACTCTCCTCGAAGAAATCAGGACACAAGTGGTTGAAAGTGGACAAAAGAGACGGATTAAAATACCAGGTGTTGTCTCCCTCGTCTACTTGTGATCCGATCGACCAAAACTCATCTTAATGTCTTAATGCCAGGTGTAAACAGGGCCAAAGTCAAGTCGAACAGGTCTGTGCACACACCACAGGTTTCATTATTTAATCTAAAGTTAGTACAGAACAGGCCAGATCTGAACGGAGTAGTTTAGTGAAACCCTCAACAGAGAGAGCTTTAACATTTTGACATGAAACTGTAATGGGTGTAATTGACAAGAAAAAATACAAAAACAAAAGTGTTGGAAGGTTTATTAAAGAGGTTTATTATGCTTAATGGTAGTGTGAGGAAAAGAAATCGGCACATTGTTCAAAATATCTTCTTTGGTGTTTCACTGATTAAAGACACTAATACAAGTTTGGTGAGTAAATTGATTCAGTGAATCACTGATTGATTCATCAATCCTTTTGAGTGAACTTTAAGTTTTCAAAGGGTGTCTCGTATGAATATATCCACGGCATTTAAAACCAATGAGATTAGCATGTCTACACCACTTTTCATTCGCCCCTGAATATAATGATTTATTGTTGCAGTGATATATCTGGTTTTGTTGTAATGAGTTTCACAAGTCTGTTTACATTTAGTAGTGTGTGATTTATAGCCTGTTTCTGTTGCTTTACTCCCGTGTCATCACTGTGTGAAGTTGGGTGATGGCTGTCGTCGCAGTCTGGAATTCTGGGAATGGGGAGGTGGTTGAAGAAGGGTTTGTGTGCCTGTCACTGCTTTGGAGGGATACGGGATGGAAATTATGACTAGTACATTCACCATTCATGCTCACTCAGCCAGAGCGGCTCTCTGTTACACCCAGATGCCCCATAAAGCCCCATCAGAGTCGTGTGACCTGCCTGGGCCGAGGGGAAGGGTGTTATTTTTGGGCACTGCCAGGCTCGACCGGCCCCATTGGCTCTTTTTTAAAGCTCGGTGTCTGCAGATTGGCTCTGTCAGACGTGAACATGCCGGTGACAAAGGGGTAACGGTGTTCCTCACAGATAATGATGATGTCACCTTGGCACCCCCTCACCTCGGACAGCCTGCTGGGTGACATCAGAACTTGAATCACTGTGAACTGTCAATCACAGTCTTGATAAATATACCGTTCTGATTCTGGCAAGAGTTAAAACAGCATTGCTGATCCCGTCCCGTGTGCTGCTGACAGCACTGAATATGAGCAATCACTGTACGGGCCAGTTGTTGTTTTATGGGTCAATGGCATATTTTTTAATAATCTTTCATCAAGAGAAAAAAAATATTATAAACATTTTATATTTATTTATTATTTAATATCTAATATATACTATTTTCTCCAGCAAAGACACATTAAATCAATCAAAAGTGACAGTCAAGACATGTTACAAAAGATTTGTATTTCTATTAAATTCTGTTCTTGTATTTTCTGTTCATCAGAAAATTCTTGAGTGTGTGTGTGAGAGATGGTTTACACAAAATATTAAGCAGCAAAACTGTTTTTAATATAGATAATAAGGAATTTTTTTTAAAATGTTTCTCACAATATTACTGTATTTTATAGCCTTGATGAGCATAATAGACTTTCAAAAACATTTAAAAAATCTGTTACACTTTAGTTTAGGGTCCAATTCTCACTATTAACTAGTTGCTTATTAGTGTCCATATTACTAGGATATTGGCTGTTTATTAGTACTTATAAAGCACATAATAATGCATTATTCTGCACGAGTCTTCTACATCCCTTAATCCTACCCAATACATAAACTTAACAACTACCTTACTAACTAATTAGGACATTATTGAGGCAAAAGTCATAGTTAATAGTTAGTTAATAGTGAGAATTGAACACTAATCTAAAGTGTGACCAAAAAATCTTATTGACAGTGTAGTAGTGTATTCGTCAGAATACATGGCAACTTTTGAATGTTTTTTTTTTCCCAATGAATTATGATTGTATCCAAATTGTAGTTATGCCATCTACCATTTAGCAGGGGTTAAATGAACCATGCTAACCTTGTCTTGACCCCTTGTTTCACAGGCGAATATACAGGGACAAGCTGAAGTTCTGGACCCACTGTGTTCTGGTGACATTAGTCGTCTTCACTGTCATGTCTTTCTTTGCTGAGCAGGTCAGTATGGTTTGGCACACACACACACACACACACACACACACACACACACACACACACACACACACACACACACAGTCCAGTTAGCTGAGTCTGGATAGTCTCAATAACATTAGCAACTAATATATTGAATTTTACCCAGCAACCATCTGTGTTCTTTTAAGGAAATGGTAAAGGCAAAAATATCATCCTGATGATAGATCAACCAGGCAGCTTGCAGCAAATAGTCACACTATTAATTGCAGGGTCGTGTTTCTGTCTTTTGGAGAGGTTAATGGACACAGTGACCTTTTAAAAGACCAGTATGTCTTCATCTGTCCTTAGTGACAGAACGGTAATGTGAACACTCACTAGAAGTTACAAATATGGATATGATGCATTATCAGTGGATGCTTCCACTGCTGCCATACATGCATGTAGAGGCAGTTTAGTTGCATCATCATCTCTGACAGACTGGCACATTAACAGGCTTAATTACAATCTTCAGAACAGATTTACAGCCTCCCTCGTTAACTTCCTGTTTCTCTTGATGTAGGTCCCACTTATATACAGCACTTATTATTTGCATTATTGTTTTTTTTATATATATTGATATATATTTATAATATATAATATATTTTGAATATATATATTCAAAACGGTTTAATTTATGTTTTAAAACAGTTAAATGTAATGATAAATAATATAATAAAGTAATGGAATTTAAATAGCATTTTTAGAAATATTTTACAAATTGTTTTTCCAGTGGACAATTCACATGTGGAAACTGTTTTTTCTTAAAGGGATACTCCACTTTTTTTGGAAATAGGCTCATTTAACAGCTCCCCCATGGTTAAACAGTTGAGTTTTACCGTTTTCGAATCCATTCAGCTGATTTTCTGATATTTAGAAGAATATCAGTAACCAGACAGTTTCTGGTCTCATTGACTTCCATAGTAGGAAAAAATATATACTATGGAAGTCAATGAGACCAGAAACTGTCTGCTTACTGATATTCTTCTAAATATCAGAAAATCAGCTGAATGGATTCGAAAACGGTAAAACTCAACTGTTTAACCATGGGGGAGCTGTTAAATGAGCCTATTTCCAAAAAAAGTGGAGTATCCCTTTAATTTAATTCTAAATTTAAATTATTTATTAGTTATTTTGTTGGATTTAACTACCATAATTAAATTATTTTATATGTTTGTTTATTTGTATATTTAATTTTATTTCCACATGATTTTTCACATTTTTATGTATTTTTAGACATTCATTAATAATTTTAAATATGGTAATATTTTTTAATACATAATTGATTTATTTTTATTTTTAAATGGCACTTTGTGTTCTTTATAAGGGGTGGGTAATCCATATAATGATTCATGTTTCTTTGTAAAAACAAAAAAAATATTTTTGAAACTATTTGCAAAAACAAAATCAGAATTTTTAATGAATTATTAATGATTAATCACATTGTGACTGAATCTAAACTGAATCCTGTTTTAGTCTAGTATTAGTCTTCCTTTCCTCTTCCTTCCCTTTTTGATCATGTGTCAATCTTGTTTCTATACTGTATGTGTATCATGTGTCAGTCACAAGTTGACCCACAGCATTCACAACAGGTTTGGTTGACACTCCTTCCTCTTCCTCTTCTTTCTATCCCTCAGCTGATCATGTTGAAACGGCGGCTTTTCCCCAGACGCAGGGTCAGCAAGGATGTGAACCCAGAGCGGGTGTGAGGTTATTCCTCTCTCAGAGGGTGTCGTGAGAATATGAAGTACCACAGACGTACTTCCGTTAATGCCGTCAGATAAACTAGCCCATTTGGAGGTAACTGGATGAAGTTGATGGAGAAACTTCAAGGCACAGGCCTCCTTCACAAAGGCGCATTGAGACACACTGCGGCCCATGAGGCAAGCGGCTTTCTCTCGTCCCGCGATCACACTCCAGGTTGTGTATTGAATGTGAACTGAACTCAATATTGAGTGTGAGTTGCCATATGACCTTAAGTGTTTGAAATGTAATGATTTGAAATAGGATTTTTTAATTTATATGAGAACATCAAGGGTAAAGTACTACCCGCAAAGGGTTGTTGTTGTTTCTCTTGTTCTCTTTGTACTGTCTTTCCTTCCTCATCCTTACAGTGCCTTTCTTTACCACATGAATGATAGCGGTGGACTCTGATGCACGGCTGAAACTCTCTGCCTTGTGTTTGGCTTTTTGCATTTGTCTTGCTCTCTCTTTCTTATTCCAAAGTGGCGCAAAATCTCCGGGAGCGTTTTTAAAACCAAACAGCAATCCTGATACTTGGTAATTTAAGCAAGGATCCTCAAAAAGGAGCCATTTCCTTTTCTTTCTCTTTTTAAATGCATGTCGTTTTTGTGTCCTTCACGTGCTTGTCTCTTAGTGGGACATTAAATACCGACTCTGTCTGAAATTCAGATGCCACTGCCTGTGGCCCTCGTGTATATTAATTAACTCTTCACCTTCACTTGTCTTTAAAAGGGAATTGTTGTTTTTTGCTTGCTCATACGTTACAACTACTGACCCCAAACCTCGGCAGGGCGTACGTGTCTGACAAAACAGGCTTGAGTTTATAAAAACGTGTTGAAAGGTAATGCTGTTCTGAGATGTATTTCCCCGTTTACTTTTATTTATTAGGTTATGAAGGACATAATCGTAATATACAAGCATATCATTGTTTTATTTTGGAAATGTAGGTTATTAAAATTCTTTCTAAATACATTTTAGGTCTCTAAATTATACTGACACTTTACCACTTTTGTGTTAATTGTAAATGTAACCAGAAACTGTCTCTTTTTTTAATTTTTTGGGGAATTGCTCAAGCTGAAAAAAAAAAGAGTTTGATGAACATAATCTGAATGACGTAATGTAATGAAACAGCAAAATCTGTCAATTAAAAGTCTTTCAAAATCATGACTGCTTTGATATACCTTGTTGTTTTGAAATTTGAAAGGCAGCTGCACCTTAAATCACATTTTTAGGTGATGCGTGTCACTGCTTCTTGCTTTCAGAAAGAAGAAATGACTTCAGACAGTGTATTATTCAAATCACACAAAATTTGTTTTTATTAGCCCTTTGGGAGGAGATGATTCTAAGCTGGCAGAGATAGTGCATCATAAAACGGGCACAGAGGATCAACACCCCCCAAACTCCCTCTAAACCCCCTCCAAAAAATCTTTGTCCCTGTTTTTAACACACAGCCACAATCCTTGACAATTAAGTTCTTTCAATTATTATTTTTGTTTTAAACAGGCTTGACTTAATTTCACACTAAATTCAGTCAGATTATTAAAATAAATACATACACTGTAATCACTGGACAATCACAAAAAGTTTACTTCTACTTCTTAAAGCTACAATGGCTGTTTGGGCAAAGTTTATTTCTGCATCTTATTTTTTTTTATGCAAAGTCTCGCAAGATCTACAAATAGCTGCTTTTTTAATGACAGTAAAAATCCAAAACGGTAAAAAGGTTCTGTGATGTTAAACCATTGGCAGTTTGTCGACTATATGAGGTCTTAAATACAATAATGAAATTTGTAATACTTTTTTCTTTTGTACTTTACCAAGATCAGAGATATAAAATGTGTCTAAATGAAATTATGGATATTATATGATGTAGAAAACGGGCTTTTGTTCAAGATTGTTCATTGATTGCCCAAACTGCAGTTGTAGCTTCCCTTTTTTTGTTTAAAATTGACAAACATGATCAAACCCAAAAAACAAAGTGCAAATCTATTCTGATGAATACTACAGTGGGACAAAAATGTTTCCCCCCCCTTAATTATTTTTGGGCTATTTTTGATAATTGTTTTTTCTCATCTTAATCTTTGACCCAATGATTTGGATTAAAAATATTTAGGCCATGTAAACTTTTTGGCCAATTCATCTTTAGTGAATGATTATTTGATTTCCCAACAATTTCCAATGTATCCTTTGAAATAATAATAATCTATAGTTCGTTCCAGCACAGAATGAACCATTTCAAGGCAACAGAAAACTTGTTTTGTACAAGAGGTCCTGATGACCTGATGCCATGTTTTGTACATTTCGTTGTGTCTAAACCTTTTCTTTTGATCCAGTGAGTTATTCTAGTGTACATTAGTGTGGAAAAACAATGCGAGCTGTTCTTACTCAAGATGGTCTGGTCAAACCTGGCAAAACGTTCAGTTCTGTTAGTTTGTGGTGGTCACGCTGTCAAGGCCGTTGCGGTTTTGGTTGGTGGGGTTCTCCTGCACTAGCTTGAGAAACGGGATGACGTCTTCATTCTTAGATCCCGCTTCCTCTTCCCGCCGGGCAAATTGTCAGTCTTTGTGGGTGTGGACCTGTGGGGTGATGCTGAAAACCCGGATTCGTAGGTGGGAGGCGATTTGCAGGCATAGGGTCATGCAGTAACGCACCAGATCCAACAGGGACAGCACCTAAACAAAGGTGATTGAGATAAGACAGGCTTGTTTAATTTTGACTCAAATGCTATTTGATACTGAAGCTTGTTTCTGCCACAGAATTTAAAAAATCAAGAAAATGTATAACTCACAAATCTGACTTTCAGAATTGTGAGACATAAACTTGCAAGTGCCTGTTATGAAGTTTGAATTCTGGAAAAAAGCTAAAAACTGACATTTTCTCGCAATTGTGAGTTTATATTACGTTTTGTTTTTTTTCTGTGGCAGAAAAAAGCTTGCATAATTTGCTCAGAAACCATACAGCTTTATAGTAGGTTAGAAAACTATAACGAAAAAACACTGAAGCTCACCATGGCGATCCAAAGTACGATGTGTTCATCAATAAAGCTGTTGAAATACTGATTTAGGAAGAGAAGTCCAGGACCAATGAAGGCTGTGTCCTGAAGATGAAGCTCACTCTTGGTCATGTGGGCCACCTGTAGAGCAAATCATACCTGATGCACTTTAGATTGTTTTGGAGAACCGTTTAAGAAAAGGATGAAGCTCATGTAGGCACCAGCTACATGAGAAACACTCACCACCAGCTTATTTGAGATCTTGGCGATCACCATGCCAAATGTAAGAACATAAAGGCAAGGGTGGTGCTCGAAAAGCTGACTGGTGGACTTTTTAAAGATGATGAAGGCCAGAGTAAGGATGAGACCGATGTGTAGACCAGGAGACAACACACTGGTGTCCTGAGAAAGACGTGCACTGTTAAAGTTACCCTATTATTTAATGAAGACCACTTTTCACTTAATTTTACTTTGCATTGTTAAACCTTGACAATTAGTTATCATATGAAGCCCAAAGCTAAAAAAAAAACATGACTGCAATAGGAATTAATGCTTTTAAAGAACAAAAACCACAAAGACTTCAATGACCCATGCACTGCTGGAAGTGCACTTACTGCAACGGTTGAGCCGTTCTTGCCCACGCCACCATTCAGGATGATGTAGAAGTAGTTATAGGTTGAATACAGGAACCCGCCGATGATGCCGAGAATTGGAAATGTTTGCAAATTCACACCAAGAACAGGCAACTGGGTGAAACATATGAGAATATATATAATATGAGAATAGCTGTTAGTTCGCAGGGGTGCTGGGAAGGGGTGAGGCTGAAGCTCTGAGTATGCTTTAGAATATGGAGGTTTGAAAAGACTGATGTGCGTGTTGAAATCATCTGCTGTTTTCTGCTTTTTTTGGCAAAATGTCTATGAATGTAGCCATTCTGGTAACGTAGCCATGGAAGCAGTTTTTACCTACATTTACCTTTTCACAGTCTGTCTTCAGAAAGGAGGCAGAGAGCAAAAGACAGAAGGTCTACTTAAAAAACACACTCAGAAAGGGAGCTCTGTCATGATTCACAGTTTTTTCTTTTGTTGTTGTTGTAAATTATCATATTTCATAGGTTATAGTCTGAACACAAGAATTATATGAAACGTTATTATATGAAATTATAATAAATTATATTTACTTATGTATTATTATATTAGCATTATGATCAAATGTTAATAAAAACTATTCATAAATAGACATAATAAATTAATTATATTATATTTACCTAATGTATTATTTTTATTATAATATTAGTATTGAGAAACTTGTAAATAAACAAAAGAAAATACTAATGAAAATATCTGATTTATATTTATCTTTTTATTATTATTATTATTGTGAATAAACATTTAAATAGCATTTAAATATAATATCAATATTAGTTTTTATTTACACGTTTATTTGTTTATTCACATAATATATATATATATATATATATATTATATTTATAAAAATATCAATAATTATAATAAAATTGATAGATTTAATATAGTTATCTAATTTAATATATTATTACTATGTTAGTGTTTTGAAAAATTAAAAATTACTAATAAAAAAATGTAAATTCATGCATGAGGAAAAATAATTATATATTGATCTATATAGTATATTGATGATTGAATTGGCACAGCCCTAGTATGCATATGGTTTGCTAAACTTTTTAAATTAGTAGGCCACAAACATAAGCTGACTTTGATGTAACCGTCAGAAGTTACTTAAATATATATCAAATAAACTAGCAGTCGATTCTCACAAAATGATACTTGTAAGTAAAATCATATTATTTCAGACTTATGGTGAAAATAAGTAACTGTGCAAGTCATAGACATGGAGTGTCTGTTTTCCATTTGAAATCATGTTGTGACTGGCCACAATGGACTTTTCTAGTGTAGACAGTTTCAGTGATTATAATGGGAGTGAATTTATGAATGTTATGAGAAAGAAACTCAGAGGTCTGTCTGTTAGAGAAGGTGAATGACGTACCCTAGTCTCCCAAAGACTCACTCCTCCGAATGCTGTCATGATATACATGATAACAATAGCAATCTGGACCTCTGTCACGTCGACCCTGCAGAAACAGTTCAACAATAAAACAGTTTGAAAAAAAAAAAAAAACACACACAGACAGGTTCAATGAATTCAGTCGAATAAGCCACTCACAATCCGAAGCGGAGTGTTCCAGACACGTACGTCTGCCAGTGTGCGCAGAAAAACATGAACATGCCCACAAAGCCACAAAAAAACATCCAGTTAGGGTGAGCGCCGATCCCACAGGATATACACGTTCCCACGGCAACAAACACTAACAGAGAGCAACTTAATTAGAATGCTGTTAATATGTACAGATGTAAATAAACAACAAACAGCATAAATCTACTGCTAATCAATGAAATTTTACCCAATATCCAATTTTATTATTGTAAACAATAATTAACCCCCCCCCCCCCCCCCCCCCCCTGTATCACTGACTGTAAGTAGAAACAATAGTAATGCTGATGGTTGCCTGAGAAAGCACTACTAAATATTACTCCTAACCAAAGGTTGAAAGGTTGTCTGGCTGGTTATACCTGTTGAAACTGCGTCACAGCCATGGTCAAAGAGCTCCCCAAGAGCTGAGCTGCTATTGGTCCGTCGGGCCTGCTTTCCATCAATGGCGTCTAGCGATTGGTAGATGAAGAGACCTAAGGCGCTGAGAATAAAGGCCCAACCTGGAGCCTAAAAAGGGTAGATATGAAGGAAAAAATAAAGCCCAGGTCAAAGATTAACTGCACAAATAAGCATTTTGAAGACCTGGTTCTTCTTGTTTGACTCGATTCAAGGCAATGAGGCTTTTCCAAATGATATTATTTGCTTTTTGTTAATTTATCTGCAGTTTCTTACATTCAACCACTCAAGTTTGCAGATCTCTTATGCCAAGACAAAACAAACCCTCAAACTAATCTTTGACCTCTAACTGATATGGATGGTTTGTATTATTTTATGCAAGACTGAAAATGAAACTTATCAAGGTTAGCAAACATGGACACAAAGGAGCTATTTTATCTTCTTTCCTTTAATAGATACAGTTATCTCCACTATTTTGCCATAATTTCATTTGCTGAGAAGCGAATTGGGAAAGAAGCACTTCAGACATACATATTATTCCAACTAAGCAGAGTGAGAGTAATGAAATAATATGAAGGAAAGAATCTGTACAAATGTGAGATGATTTAAATCCTTAAAGTAGACGGGCGTAATTGTCTGCCCTAGATTGTTTGCTTTAATTCTCTGTTTCTTGCTTATCTAGGCATACTTTTCACTATTATTCATTACATTACATTTACATTACGTTCATTACCTTTAAACCATTAAGTTTAGATTGGAAATATAAGATTTAGCATATTAACATGGGTGCAATAGGATAATAGATGTAATAATAAGAGATAAAGGTTGAAAAAAATACCATATAAAGACCATGAGTAACCAATGACATTGTGGACCGCTTTAAAAAGACCCATAAACGTGGATAATGCGAAATGAGAAGATGTTTAAATCAAGGGTTGTGTGTGTGTGTGTGTGTGTGTGTGTCTGATATGGGCAAAGGTCCATGTGGCCTACAGGGTCGATTTCCCAGAGAGCCTACATGCAGGCCATCTGGTTTCACTGCACATTCACAAAACAGAATAAATCCCCTGCGTGTTTCAGATCCTTCCCTTCAGTACTTTTCATTCAAAAATCTCTTGAAGGCCTTTAATGTATTAAATGATTCTCCCTGTTCAGTCTGTGACTTTGGATGTGATTGTTGTTAAGAGAACAGGACACACAACTCAATATCAGGCCTATGCAGTTACATGAATAAGGACATAAAGTACAGTATAATTTATATCGATTCTGATACTAGACACAGATACTGATAATTTACATTATACTATAATAATTGTAGATGATGCACTGTACGTGGTTGTCAGATTAAATGTGTCTAAATATGTGGATAAAAATAGTGACATATGTATTATCTGACATGCTTTTTGGTGTTAAACAACACTTACACTAGTGTTCAAACGTTTGGGCTGGTATGATTTGGGACTGGTATGAAAATGATATGACATTTAAAATATGTTGTAGAAAGAAGTCTCATATGCTGACCAAGTCTGCAATTATTTAATCAAAAATAGAGTGAAATTTTAAATTTGAGTATATTTTAAATGTAGTTTATTTCTGTGATGGAAACCCTGAATTTTAAGCATCATTACTCCAGTCTTCGGTGTCACATGACCCTTCAGTAATCATTTGAATACATGCTGATATGGTGCTCAAAAAACCTTTCTTAATATTATCCGTGTTAAAAATGGTTGCTTTGCTTAATATTTGCTTAATATTGTGGAAAAACCAAGATACCTTTTTTAGGATTCTTTGATTTAAAAAAAAAAAAAAAAAAAAATTTCAAAAGAACAGCATTTATTTAAAATTATTTATTTTTTTACCCTTATAAAGGTTTAACTGTCATTTTTGCTGATAAAAGCATTAATTAAAAATCTTACATACCCCAAACTTGATAAAAGCAACATAACACTCATAACTGTGCTGTAGTAGTAGTGAATATCATCACATTTGTGATTAGCCTACCTGTGGCTTGGCCTTGTGCTGATATTCAATACAGCAGCTCATGCAATATTGTTTAATATAATATATGATTATGACATTAATTATATTACTACTTTGGGTGACCCCAATAAGTTTGTCTCCGGGTCAAAGTTCACTCCCTTTATCTATGTTCTATCCTGGCAACATGTGGGTTAAAGTTGTGCATTCAGCAGCAATCTCCAAAACTGCATAGCAATAAACAGAGGAATCTGGACTTTGCCAGTGGACTATAGTCTATGATTCTGGAAATATGACACAGGGTACTGTGACATGTGGTCACAAGTGCAGCCAGGAATCAGATAGAGGGTCAACAGCTAAAATGACAAACATGGCCTTCAAAGTCAATAAATCTGATAAAGCTCCTTACAATGTCTTCCAAGCAGGCAACACTTTATTTTAAGGTTACGTAGTAACATGTAGTAACTATAGTAGTAATAACAGTAAATTATAGATAGTTACACGTTACTAACCTTAAACCAAACCCTAATCTCACACATAATAAGTACATGTAGTTAACTAATATTACGCAGTACTTATTTGTGTAACAAAACACTGTAACAACGTCAACTTAAAATAAAGTCTAACCCCGTTTCATAATACATCAGTTAACGTGAATCGATAAACCAATGTGATACTAGAGACAGTGGCCAAAAACACAAACACGAAGCCACGAAACGTTGTGTATTTATGGTCTTCGTTCAGCACCACCGAAAGCAATGCAATCCTAAAATGTGAGTGTTTATTTTTAAAACTGACGTGGCCAGCCAGGGCATTTAAATAGAACCAAACACGTAACGCTGTCACTCAAAGTTTCGCTCGCGCCTGAACTGAACTCACCTCCTCCGTGGCCGTGGGGCTGTAATACACGAGAATGACCGTCGTTAAGATGTTAATGATGAGTCCAATGATGGTCAGCGTGTTCGGCGCGACCCATGTCGGGATCTGCTGAACCAGCCAGTTCCAGTATATCTGGCAGGGCGGCTCGAAGAGAGAGCGACCGGCCGCGCTGTACTTGTGTTCCTCCAGGCGCTTGAGCTGGACCGCAGACAGCGGCTCCGGACACGCGCACATTATGATCGCTCTTTTGGCAGGGTCAATGCAATGTTTTGGTCCTAATCCCCAGGTGACCACATAGAAGACGGCATTAGCTTGCGGTGGTTACGTGTGGAGAGTCATTTTGATGAGCGGAACCGACAGGCTCCTCCGTTCCTAACAGTTGAGAGCAGATAAACATAGAGGTGCAGGAAACTGCGGTCCGGAAGAGGACATAACCGGGAAATTTAAACGAATGCGGTATCGCGTCTGACCAAAAGGGGCGCAGATGTTGATGTTCTTATTTGTTATTAACTTAATCTATTAAAATAGTTTTCTCTTATTGCTGAAATAAAATATAAATATTAGATGAAGAACTTAAACTTATTTCGGTTAGTTGCAAAGGCAACATTTCTATTTTTGCCTTAAATCGAATTAGCCTACTTGCATAAATAGTTGCAAATAAAAAATAACTAATTAAAATCACAAAAGCACACATATATATATATATATATAGCAATATTAAAATAAAAGCTAATGCAAAATATTAATAACTACTATGGTATATAAATATTACTGAAATGACTGACGCCTGTCATATCCGCCATCATTATCTCAATGCAAATCATAGATCATCTGACCCAAATTAGGGTTTTGTTTTGTTGTCATTTAATTATAGGTGTTTCAATGGAGTAACCACAAAAGTTTGATTTTTGGAAAAAGTCACAAATTGTTTAGCAAAAATACACTGTCTTGGCGCTTTTCATTCATTTCGCATCACTATCGGACAGAACAGTAACAAACCATAAATACTGTCCTTATTTATCACTGTGTTGTAGATGTTTGTTATTTTAAATCTCAAACACATTTTACAAGGTTTTAGGTGTGCCCCAATTTATGTACATAATATGCACTATTGAATGCCTTTTTGTCTTTACACTAAAAATTCCAAAAAGATAAAGTGCCCTTTAAATACCCGGATGATGCATTTAATTAATCGGGGTGGAAAAATGTGGGATGTTGGACATTTCATGCACTAAGTACAATTTAGGGTCAAATATTTATAGATAACTATGACTGTAAAAAACAATTTTCATGATTTGTTATATCACAACTTTTTTTCTTTTGTCAAATCAGCTTAGACAATTAATGTGGTTCAGATAACATATTATTTTGAGTTGCTTTTGATTAAACCAATCTCCTTCATTGTATTAACTCAAATGTTTTATTTCAATGAACTCACCTTTTTAAGGCAACCAGGTAACTTTAAACCAACAATAATTGTTATAGTGAATTCTCTAATGGTTACCTAAAGGTTACAAAAGAAAAGGGATGCATTTTATTAAAATAATATTTCACTGTAAAAAATTATTTTCATGATTTGTTATCACAACTTTTTATATTTTGTCAAATCAACTTAGATAATTAATGTAGTTCAGATAACATAATATTTTGAGTTTCTATTTATTAAACCAATCTCCTTTTTTGTATTAACTCAAAGTTTTAATTTCAATTAACTAAAAATTTTAAGGCAACCAGGTTACTTACTTTTTTAAGTTAATCCAACTTTTTTTTTACAGTGGATTTAAACCCACATATAGATAGAGACAGAAATGCACTATAAACAGTGTTGTCAAATCTATCAAGACAAACAAACAAGCCCAAAATAAGCTAAAATAAAATGTGCAATTATGCATAATGGAGAAAGGAGCAAAGCTATATTGCAGAAAATTTTTCAAATAAGAAACTTTCTGAAACAAAAAAAATTCATATAGAGACATTTATTCAACTGTCATGCTAAAATGAACATTGGCATGTACTGTCAAGCAACCTTCGACAAACCTGTCTCTCTGACACTGACTTATCTGTCTGATTTGCCAGTTGCACATATTGACATTGCTAATCTAAATGTATTTGAAAAGGGGTTGAAAAACTCCAGGGGTAAAGTCAAACAGGCAGAAAAAAGAAAGGAAAAGAAAGACAGAAACGGCAAAACCCCAGCCTTTGGACCACCCTCGTTTCCCAAACCCAGAAAAACGTAAATGAACTGCATCCTCATAATGTATCTGTAACTGACTGCTCAATGTCTTTCACAATAAAAATGTCTATTTGTGCTATATTTTGAAGCTACAATCCAGTTTACTAAAGGCATGCATCTGAGTTTCAGTGGCAATTCTTAAAACACAGCTTTACATGATTTCACAGTGACAGACGCATACTTTCTAACTATAGATCCATGTCTGAACAAAGCATACCATGCCAAAGACACATATGCCATTATTTGTAGTAGTGACAGGGATTTCTGGGTAATCATTGGGTGAATCAGCCTTCAGTTGGATCCCTTCTTCTCTGACTCGGACTTCTCTGAGGTCTTAGACTCATTCATGTACTTATCAATGAGGTGTAAGGGAACGCCTCGCTTCATCAGCTCAAAGAATGTAAAACCTCCTGAAAGAGGGGAAGGATAGACAGAGTCAGAGAGATGACACTGAAAACAATGAATCTTCGAGATACATGTGTTCTTCACAACAGTGGCCATAAGACATACTTAAAAATGTCTGAAAGTCTTTGTTTTATATAAAATATCAAACCAAGTGCCATTTATTTGAAATAAAGAACACACACTGCTTAAGCAGAACGTTTCATGAAAAGAAGTTTGTAAGGTTTCAAATGATAAAACAATAGATGAATTGTAAAAAATGTAGATGGTTGTTTACTGTGTGAACGTGAGGAGAACTGATTCAAAACATCCGGCATCATATCGATACAGAAAAAAAGTCTCAGAAAAGTGCAGTTAAAAGCCTGAACATCATTTGTTTGCAGACACACTTTTACTTTTACAGCATGTACCTAATGCATTGACATTCAGACATTTTTAAGTGTGACTTAAGTGTCCAAATACCTTTTGGGGGCCACTGTACAGAGAGAAGAGGTAGAGACAGACAAGAAGAAAAGGAAGACAGTAAAATCAGGACAGGAATTTGTCAGTGTTTGGCAGGTGCAGCAAAAATGTTGAGGCAGTGAGTACAATCAAATCTCTGCAAGCTTTTGCAGATATTCAGGCGCTCAAAACACATTTCATCATTGCATATCTTATCTTTGCTTGCTGTAGCATGTTGAGCTGCATGAGCAGTTGGTTGAATGTTCTATAAATTAAGCTGCATATGCAAATGCCCATCGTTATAAATATACAAAGCATAGGTTCACAGTGAAAGCATCTGCAGAATAATACATCAGAATCGAGTTTCGCTTCTGACCACTTGGTCTCAAGAGAAAAAGGGGTAACATCCCATTTTGTCGCAATTCCTATTACTAGGTTTACTATTACTATTACTAAGTTTACACTATGGTTTAATGTAATGAGTCAAGTATCTGTTAGTTGTTACATTTATTTTGTCAAGTAATTCATACACATTACTTTTTTATTTAATAATGTACATTTGAAATCCCTTCTCTTAGGCATGTTGGGAGAAATAGGGATAAAAGGTGCACATGTATTGTGGGAGTTGTGTGAGCATGATGGATATTGGTCTAAGGAGTGTGTCATGCTTCTATGACGTAAAGAGCACAAACTTTTTTTTCCCACCTAAACCAACATTTAGGGTTTTAAAACTTATATAGTGCTGGTTTTGGTAAATATGCCACTTTAAATGTATTTTAAACTATGTGTCATTGCATGCAAACTATGTTGGGTGGACGCTTAAAGTAGAACATCTTAAAGTAACATTTCCAGTATAAAAAATGTCTGCAAGCCAAGCATAGTGCTTCCATTCTGGAGGAGAAAGTCTCAGTTAGATGCTGTTGAGAGAAAAGTATTTTATAAAATAATTAATAATTATTAGCACCAAATTCTAACTTTTAATAGTAACATTTCCCAACACTGGTTGACTGTCAAAAGCATGCACAGTATAAATTCTGTATGAACAAAGCAGTTTTCCTGGTCACCACGATTTCACTTAGACATGTTCCTGGATCAACATAATTTGTTGATCCTGGAACAACATTCCTGTCCCTACTCCTAAACTTAACCCTACCCATTACTTATCCCTTAAATCAGAGGGAAATAATGGGTGGATAACTATTATGTAGAAGCACCTAACCCTGGTTGTAAGCCTACACTTGACATAAACAATAAACTTGTTCGTCAAATCTGATTGGTTGAATGGAATGTTGTTCCAGGATCAACAAAGATGTTGATCAAGGAACATGTTGCGCTTGGTGAAAACCCATTCACCCAGTTGTCCTATAGAACTTTAAACTGGGTCTTGGAGTTCTTGTAGAATCCTGTAAAACATTCTTTATTCAGGAATATAATTCTCAAATTCTAGAGCATTACACACCAGCAAAGAGCATAAGCAGAGTTATTGGCAACCAAGGGATGCAGAATGAATGAAAAAATAAGCTTCATATGCCCGAAACCATATGAAAGCTTACCTTGAATGAGAACAACACAGTAACTATTCCTGAGTGATGACTGGGGGAGAAAAGAAAAAATACGGATTAAACCCAAAGTTTACATGAAGGAGTTATATGTGCCACAGGGTCCATCGCTGACTTAGTCATTACAGATTTAACATGAAGGAGTTAAAGGACATACCACAGTCTACCAAGAGGAAACATGGCAATGTATGACAGAGTATGAAATATGCAATAAGCCCTAATATGCAAATATTGGTGTGTATTCCCAGTTTTTATCAGGTCTAGGATTTTTCACAGACCTGCTAAACAATGTGCAATGGGTGTGACCATGTAAATCTGCTTTCTGCAATCCGTTGCATTATGGGATGTGTGGTCCAGTGGAAGTGGTGAGATGAAACTGATTTGGATTTCCTGCATGATGTTGCAAATTCAATTGAGTTTGTTTTCTTGAGAGAGATCTTGCAGAAAGATCACAGCTGTACTAAATACACATACTGTCCAAATGTGACAAGAGACAAATCGCTCGAAATAGCTTCATAACAAACTCGGCTTTGTTTGTTGTCTAAACAAAATATGATGAAAAGCTACACAGTACTATTATAAACAAGTGTGACCATGTAAGAGAGCCATGTGAGAGAGCAATATTATCATATTGTTTCAACACTGTACTTACCATAATCCACAAAAGAGTTTGAGACATTGTTCATATTCCAAGTTTAAAAGGCAAACATGGAATTGTAACAATGATGGACCAAAGTGCTGTAATCTTGTGCACATTAATTGGTTGGTTATGTGTAAAAACAGTGTTTAGGTTGGATATTAAGCTATATCGAGGCACTCTTGAACAGTGGCGATTCTAGGGGGTGGCCTGGGGTGGCCAGGGCCACCCCTGAAAGCTCATTGGCCACCCCTGTGGCCACCCCAGATCTGATAGGTAGTTGGTCAAGTTCGTCAACAAGAAACAAGAGAAATGCTGTCAATCAATGATTACAGCTGATCAACTGATTTAGGGCTAGTTTTACATTTTTAACGAACACCGTGATGGTCGTACTGAGGCTGTGAGAGCTGATTTCTGCTCAGCGGACGTTTGGCCATGCAGGTCAGGTGACCCATGAGATGAACGCGCTGGCTGCTGCTGCTCCGTGAAACAGGAGGTCGGTCACAGTTAAATACAACAACGATAAAAACGCTGGAATCTGTAGATTGAGAGGTATGGACATTTTAATGTTTAGTTATATCGTAGTTCCCTCTGAATGTGTAGGAAAACTGAAAAAGTCGAACTACACGGTAGCTTAGCAGCCTGCAAACCAAGCGCGCGCGCAGCTCTTAAAGGGGCCACACCTTATTTCCACTCGTTACACCACCATGAAATATGAAACACTATTTTCTGGACTGAAGACTGAGGGTGTTTTTTTGCAGATGTGTGTATGTTCAATAGAGATAATGTTATATTTTTGGCCAACCAGTGTGTGAAATATAGTGTGAAAGTCTAGATTTAAGTTATAACACAAGAACAAGCTCTGTGACACACACAGTCATCTTCACACACAGTCCACATATTTTTTAGACGTTTAAATAGGCAGAGCAAATTGCATTCAAATGGCAAGTTAATTTATGAAGAAGCATCTTGACCATTTATGATTCTAAGTCTTAACTGTTTGATTTAAATAATGTATGCTCAATCAAAGCCAACGTTTCAATTTATACCTTCATCAGGGCCTTGGACATGAATACTGTCTGGGTTAAAAAACACTTTTTGCACATTTTCATACATCACAAGGCATCCTAATGACATTATTCAGTCATCAGGCCATCATCTGTGTTACCTGTATTGTTACCCATGTTTGCTTTACTAATTTAAGTCCCCTCTTGTGGTTAAATAAAAACACACCTGGCAAAGAACAAACTAAGAAATTCAATTTCAAAATCTCTAACAAATTATATCTAAGCTAAAAAATAACAAACTAAGCATGTAAAGAACAACAAATATGTCTGTTTTTTCCTTACAAGCTTAGTTTTTCTTTTGCTTTTACAGATACAGTTTTTAATAAGGTCTTTAAGCATTTTGGTTTATCCTGTTGGATTTCTGTGTTTTTATGTAACCACAAGATGGTGCCTCAATTAGTAAAGCAAACACAGGTAACAATACAGGTGACACAGATGATGAGCTGATGACTGATACATGTTATTCTATAGGATGAGTTAAGAGCAGTTTAATTTTGCTACTCTAATCTAACTTTAATCAATCTAACGAGACAAGGACTTTAATCCACTACAAGAAAATAGCTCTTAGAAAATGTTTACCCTATCCTGACCATAATTACTGATAAAAATAGACATGTTAAAATAACCAGAGATACTTGAGGACAGTGATAGGTGGTTAGGACTGTTTTTAACAGGACACTTTTATTTGACAGTTATGAGACAGGAAATCATGGGAGAGAGAGAGGATGTGACATGCAGCAAAGGACCGGGATTCGAACCATGGTCGGCTGCGTATGTATACGCATTAAACTTCGCTATGCCATGGCCACCCCAAACTAGCTTTGTGTCCCATCTTGGCCACCCCCCAAAAAATGTTCTGGATACGCCACTGCTCTTGAAGGCAAATGAACCCTTGTCAGGCCCCTCATTCAGTCTTTTGTTTAAGCTCTGTTGTTTGAAAAGCACTTACAGTATAGAATTAAACCGCATTCTACCCAACAGTAAAGGCCCCGATATACTCATATACCCTGATTTTCGTTCTTCACTTAGGGATCTATAAAAAGAAGTTTGAAATACCTTTGTAGCGATATTCTGTTAGTGAACACAGTAACGTCGTTTAGATTAATATATAAATACGTGCTGCGTACCTTCCTCTCAATAACAAAATAAACGCACAACAAAAATGAAAGCGGTGAGAAAACAGCAGTTAAAGCATCTGATCATAGAGCTCTGCAATTCGCCTCTCCAATCGTCACGTCCTGCTTATTTATAAACCACTTAATACAATGTATTGCCTTAAAGTAAGCAGCTTTTCAGTATTAAACATAAAAGCAGCTCTCCAGTGTGTTCATGTTTTACTCGCATACGTCTGACCTCGACGGTCTGAACAGAAGAAATGAACCAGAGAAGATTTCCATGTCAAAGAAGGCGGAGCCCCAGAGCCACGCCTACCTACTTATTATGTAATCGCCACGGACCAATGGTAGTTTGAAGGTCTTTACCAGCCTGAGTGAACTTTTCTCGAATGTGCACTTTGGCAAGCTGTTTGAACACCTGAAACATTTTTTTGTTCTGATTTTGTTCAAAATTACCATTTTTTTCTTAAATTTCACTTGAAGTATATCAGGGCCATCCCTATAACATCCCTCTTCAATAAAAATCAGGTGTAATATTCCCTATTGAATCACTTCATGACTATATTAGCCATGTATCCCCTTAAAGGAGTGTTCTTAAGAAGCTATATCCATATTGATGATCAAATTAATGCACAGACTAACCTTTGACCTCTAGTTTGCAGTCCACCTGAGCCTCTCCAAGGTCATTGACAGCCTTGCAGGTGTAAACACCTCCATCAAACGGGCTGGGCTTTCGGATCTCAAGCGTACACACACCCTGGTTGCTGAACATGCGGTAACGTGGGTCGTCTATGATTGGAATCTTGTTTTTCATCCAGAGCACCTTAGGCTGAGAGCAGATACGGAGTATAGTATGAATACACAGGAAACCACAGATAACGTCACTAGTGAAGACGAACCAAAGCCCTATCAATCCATCAAACACACAGTGTCATTGGAGTGAAAACTGCTACTCTTCTCACTTGTATTAGTTACAGAGTATTGAGTTATTGACAATAATACAATGTGATCCAGTCTGTGCTCAAAGATTATAACTAGCAGGTGCTGTTAAGCCCATCGGGACACTCGCAGTTCAGGCCACAAAGAGCTTACTACTGGTGTAAAGCCATGAACACATGGTTGGTGCCTATAGCAGAATCACTCACAACCTTGTGTGGTTTTCATAGGATCATTTTTCACACTTTTTTTCAATGCTTGTCAATTTTACCCCTATTTTCTGTACTTGGGCAGATTATTTAGCAGGGATTGAATTTCTTTGACCCTGTTTAAACAATTAGCATCTGTTTAATGGACAGTACTAAATATAGATTTAAACAAATGTGTGGTGATCGGATTACTCAAATTATATTCGGAGGTTGTCAGAAACTCATGTGACCATGTTGCATTTGTTTTATGAATGATTATAATGTTCATCCGGATGTGTCGGGGAAAGGCCGCTTATCCACGGCAAAGAACTTTGAGCTGAAAATGAGTGCTTTTAAAATGCATCTGATAAGAACCATACAATCGAAGAGTTGTTTATATTGCCCTGACTCATTATGCTATATTCAGTGACACAGGTCATTTGCTTTTAATAAAAGTGTCTGCTAAATAAAATGTTTTTTAAAGATGGTTTTATTCAGCAAGGATGCATTAAAGTGATCAGAAGTGACAGAAATCTTGTCAAATTGTAAATTGTCTTTACTATTAAATTATCAAATAAATGCTGTTCTTTTGAACTTTATATTCATCAAAGAATCCTAAAACAAAATGCATCAAGTGTCCATGAAAAATATTATGCAGCATTACTATTTTTAACATTTACAAAAATGTTAAGCAGAAAATCAGCATATTAAAATGATTTCTGAAGGATCATGTGACTGAAGACTGGAGTAATGATGCTGAAAAATCAGGTTTGCATTACAGGAATACATTATGTTTTAAAAATATTAAAAAAGAAAACAGTTATTTATAATAATATGAATAATATAGTGCTTTATCAAATTCAGTAATATGATGACATAGTATACCAGGTGTAAGATATCAGGCCTTTATGTCTTCTGATCTAAATAATAACGGTGTGCATGAATAACGGTTGAAAATGGACTTATAATATGGCAAAAGCACACTTTTTAAAGGGACATTTTTTCACAGTCATCTCAATGGCAAAAAAGTATCCCAGATGATCTGAATTTCCCTTTCTAGTAGAGTGTCCTGCCAGTCACTTACCCTAGGGTTAGCACGCACACTGCAGTTCAGGGTGGCGTTGTACCCAGCTATGGCGAAGGTGTTGATAAGCGGCTGAGTGAAAGTGGGCGGCTCGGTGAAGTCTCTGTCATTATACTGTGGGTTCTTCAGTTGCAGGCCTGATTGAGAGTGATAGGAAGAGCAAGAGGAAGAGGAGGAGGAGGAGGAGTGAGAGGGGAAGGGAGAGTGGGACTTTGCATGATACAAGCCGAGAGCTGTATCATGGGGAAATATCCCTTATGTGATGAGGAAGAGACAACATTTATCATCAGCATTGGCAAGGAGTCACACACACAGTCTGTTAAAGTTTAAATCTGCACTTGGGAACGTACATGGTTACTGTCACCACAGTAATTTGTGGCTAGTAAACAAATCTTTGTGTTTGTAGTATATAGTGATGCGTATCAGGGAGAATCATCAAATTGTGAAGCTACTATAAAGTGCAGAACATACCTTTAACATTCCAGGAAAGCCTTTAAAGTTCCTTTGAGTCAAAACTCAGACATTACAATGCAATCCTGCTCAAAAACCAGACCTTGATTAACAGGTTCAGGATGTTAGTGTGCTAAACTCTGCAGGCAAGTGTCCCAATTTGCATACTTTCCATTATAACACAATCTAAGTTTAGGATCAGTGCATCCTAAACAGTGTTATTTGATAATTAGTTATATACTATTATAGTAGAATAGCTTTTATCCTTATTTTCAAATTTCATTTTATTTACATTTTTAGTAATTGTAATGGCATTTTAGTCATTTTTATTTAATAATTTTAATTCATTTTTTTTCATCATTAGTTTTAGTTTTGCTTCTGTTCAGTTTTTCTTTTTATTTCAGTTATTTGTAGTGCTTGGTAGTTTTTAAAGTAAATTGCATTTTTTTTGAGATTTTTGTTTCACACATATACTTACTATAGTAATAACAGTAATTCTGCATAATTACATGCAACTAACCCTAATCCTAAACCAAACCTAAACCTACATGTTGTTAATTATATTACTCAGTATTTAAATGTATAATTACACTGTGACAAGGATAGGAAGTGTAACCAAATGTTTTTAAATAATTTATAATAATAATAAAATGTAAAAAAATAACAACTAATAATTTCTTTTTAGTTACCAATAACAACACTGGGCCCAAATCTTAGTATGTTTAAAAACAGTATGGAAGAAGGGCCCGGATGGTCTAATATTTTTGTTGGAAGTGTGAATTTGTGTTTAGTCTTTGCTTGACAGTTGAGTTATACTAAAATGTGATAATTGTGGGTTAAGGCTGTGACTTTAACTAACTCTAATGCTTTCATACAAATAGTATGCAGTAAGAGGGCCTGTGATATGGCACACTGTAAATACTCAAATGATGTACTTTCCATCCCCAGCAACATACATACTTTTAATGTATACGTATTCAAACTGGGACACATCCTTCATCTCCAAGAGCAGGATTGAGCAACCCTCCTTTACACCATGTTCAGGGACGTGCATTTCAATTAAAATCCTGACTAAATATATAAAGACAGACCAAGCAAGACGTTGATTAGTAAATTAGTGTTAATTAGGACATCAGCCCTCGGGTACCAAGGCTGTAAATTCCCATGCGATTTCTTAGATTATATATTTTTTTTAAAAATCACACAAATCCACATCAGCCAGGCCCAAATTACCACTAAAAAGCAAATTTGTTAGGCTTAAGAATTTTAATTAAAACTGCTGCAAGCGATTTCAGCACCACTAGCGCAGTTTTATCCAAATCGACATAAACTGCAATCAAGGTTTACTTTACTTTACTCTACTTTACTATTTTTTAAACACTTCCCCTATAGTCCCACACTAAATTAACGCCATTGGTTAAGTTTGGCCTAGAGCGAGATTCTAGATTGGCTAAAATGCACAGATTCTGTTTTGCTGTTTACAGGTCTATCATTGTTCAAAGATGCCATATTTTGCCCCTTTTCAAAGTATTGATTTTGTTTTTGGGGTCTACTAGAATGTTTTCATGCTTGAATGTTGAAAAGGTATTGAAAGGTATGTTCCTGGACGAGAAAACTGAAGACTACAACTGAGACGTTTCAGGGAGTTTGGTAACCTTGCTTTCTGATATGGAGAATAATGCTGCATTCACGTGCTATCGGAAATCTCAAGTTATGATTATGACCTCATCGCATTCAAGTGCTTTGTTGTCAGAATTAACAGGAATCATGGAGGACACCACCAGGCTGATTCTTATTAAATCTTATTCAAGCCAAAATTATATTTAGCTTCCCTATCATTGGCAACCATAAACATTCACAGCGTTATCAATCTAGTCAATTCTGGATTTCAGTCAAATACAGGCTATTTTCGCAGTGTTTAAAAGATACAATACGCTTCTAATGTCAGTCACAAAAGCAATATTCTCCCCTCGACCATGTTTAAAGTTTATGGCCCATCCAACTCAGGAACTTGGGTATCAAAATTATCCCAGAGCTTCCCAGTGGAAAATACAACTTGAGCGGCGATAATGTCCAATGTTTAAGTAGGAAACTTGTATTTATGATGAATCCGATGCACATGAAGGCAGCATATTGTAACTTTGCAGACCTTTTTTCATGTTCAAAAATGTAAAGAAAGTTGAAAATGTAAAAAAGTATAATAGGTCTTTAATTCTTAGGACATCCGAACATTTTATGAATTGCATTCAGTTAAAAAAAATCACTTGCTGCAGCTTTGAAAAGGATTTATACAAGCAGTTCATTTCCAAATGTGTAGGAGTAGAGCAGAGCCTTACCTTCCTTCACGATGAGAGCACTGTCTTTAGTGGCAGTTGCACTTTCACTTAAGCCCACCATGTTCTCAGAGTAGATCCTGAAGAAATACTCATTACCCACCACCAGATCTGAGATTGTGATGCAGGTACGATGGTAGTGCTCCACACACGTGTACCACTCCTGTGTCACACACACACACAGAGATATGCTGGTCAGTCTTTTTGCCCTCTACACTTAAAATATTTTTAAACAAAAACATGTACAATATATGTGTTTAACCCATATAAAAAAGAAAAACATTTTACTTTATGTTTGAAATTTGTGTTAAATATTAGTATCATAAAGACAACCAAAGTTTTATTCAGACCATTGTCTTTTTATCAGCTTTCTGAATGGTGTAGCCTGTTATGGGTGCATTGCCGCTGTCCTTGGGTGGGCTCCAGTCCAGTGCTACATTATTCCCCCAGACCTCTTCGATCTTCACAGCCTGTGGTGGGCCTGGAAGATCTGGGACAGGCAGCAAAAGAAAATGCTCAACGGTGCTTCGATGAAGAACTTAGTGGGATCAGGTTAGCTCTACATCATACAGTGGATATAAAGTCTATATACCCATGTTAAACCACCCGGTTGTAATGTAAAAAAGTAAATGAGGATCAATCATATCAGAACTTTTGCACCTTTAATGTAAATATTACAACAACCCATGCAATGCCAATGAAAACCAAAGTGGCGCATTTCAGAGAGAAAAAAGATAAACTTAAAATAACCTAACTGCATAAGTGTGCACACCCTTTTATAAAGCCTGTTATCAGATTCAGAATTAACTAATCATCGTATACTAGACTTTTTATATCCACTGTATATTTATCTGAATCACATATTAAATATCATATTTCTTGAAATTGTACAGTATTATTATTAATCTGAATTTTAACATTATCAATATTCAGAATTGTTATTGTTAACTCCAACTATTAAATATCATTTCATAATTGAAATAAAGCTGAAACAAAATATAAATATAAAAAAATAAACAAAAATTGGAAATGTTGCTTTGACATACTTAAAATAAGTACTAAAATGACTGAAATAAAAATACATTTTAGATCATAAGAAGTATAAAAAACCTAATAAAAATGACAAAAGCACATAACAAAATTAATAAAACATGAACTGAAATTAAAATTAAAATATAAAAATGAAACCTAATTCAAAATATGAATAAATACTAAAACAGTAAATAAATGATACTAAAATAGCACTGCCATACACATTTTTTTTAAACTCCATTTTTCTTAACTAACCGACTATCTGGATGTCCAACATGGCTGTGTCGATATGATTCTCCACTTGTACGCTCAGTTCATATTTCCCAGAATGTTTGCGCTCAGATTTGCGGATGAACATGATGCTGTCACAATCTGAGTTACGAATGCTGATGCTTTGTTCAATCGGCTGACCCTCTTTCAACCAGGTGACTTTTGGCCTTGGTTTACCCTAAAAGATAAAAAAAAAAAAAAGGTTTGGACATTTTCTGTCATGAGCAGGAGTGAAGAATTCGATAAGCTTGGGGTTTGTTATCATGATATGTTGGCTCATGATATGTCGGTTCCTTGCCACTGTTGCCTTTGGCTTTCTCAGTTGGGGATATTCAAATTAATTAACCAATCATTAATTCCATTGATCAGTCCTACCTAACGTGGATGTTTTTTCCACTAAGAAACCAACATTATGTTATTTTGATTGATACTGTGAAGCTGCTTTGATACAATCTATATTGTGAAAAGCGCTATATAAATATACTTGACTTGACTTGACTTGACTCACCACAAATGGCACGACGAGGTTGACGACTTCGCCAACCTTTCGAATGTACGTCTGCTTCAAGTGTCGAGGTATGCGAATCTTAGGAGGCTCTGTAAGATATGTGTTATTAGTTTACATTAAGTAATGTGTTTCAAATAGCAAAATGAAAAAGGTAGTTGACCCTCACCGATGACTTCTTTCACCAGTATGGAGTGTTGGGTGGTGCGTGGTGCACTGGCCCCAGCAGCATTTATGGCCTTGACACGCACTAAGATCTTGGCTTCTGCTGGCAGACCAGTTATAGTGTACCTTGTTTTTTCTGTCAGCTCTTTATTAGCAGGAATCCATTCGTCAGCTGTAAAATAGTATTGCATAAGGACAAAATGGCATGAACAGCCACAAATTGAGAACCACTTCCTCAAATCATTTTATGTGTGTTGTCTTACTTCCTTCGATGCAATATTCAATTTGGTACCCATCAAGTCCTGCGGCACCGATCGTGTCTGGAGGTCTCCACTTCATAGTTACTGTGTCATCTGTGACGTCATCCACCACCAGCATTGTGGGTTCACTGGTCACAGCTAGTAGGGTAGTAATTATTGTTGCTGAAGTCAATATTTTTTGGATAATTCGTTCTAAAATAACTAGTGTACTAAGCCTCACTACATTTTTTTCAGTCAGTATTTTTCTATAATTTGTAATAGCCATTAAAATATGCATCCTGGATACATGATTTATATTTTTTTCTCTATTTGTATTCATCTCTGTGTATTTTAGATTAGTGTAATAATTTGTGTCGCTGAATGTTTCCAGCATAATTTGTTCTGAAATGGACAAGAACTATTCTTTTAATCCATAAAATAATGGCCACACGCGTGTACCTCCACACACGAATGCACGTGAGAGGACAGGATCACCCTGGTATGTCATGAATTTCACGAGGGCTCTCATTTGTCTGGACTCTTCTATTCTCGCACAACTCTTCATGTTTAAGCTGTGACTGAAGCAGAGACAGTATCTGATCTCATAACATAATAATCCGCAGATGATTTGGCTGCCATTATAAAGTCGTACTCAGTATCTTCTAAATCTCAGGCTTCTGCTGTGGAGGTCACAGACTGAATGTTTTGGATACTGGTATGAACACAGCAACACCTGTCGCATAGGAGCCCAAATAGGAACAGACAATCTCTGGCATCTCTGCAGTGCTTTTTTTCTTGCTTAATGGCACATGCCTAAATGACCATACTGCGTGTTGTGCTGCGTAATAGAGATGGTGCTCATGACATAACTGATTCAAAGAGACACAAAATCCCAGATGAGCCACTTGTGTACTCACCCAGAGGAATGAAAGGTTTGGAGGGTTCACTGGGTTTGGAGACACCGATAGCGTTAACAGCAAAGATGCGCACCTCGTACGGCACACCTTCAATCATTTTCTTGGGCTGGAAGGTGGTCTCTTTGCAAAGGTCAAAGTTCAGCCTCATCCATCGAGAGCTCTGTTTCTTCTTTCGCTCAATGAAGTATCCTGTGGTATATTTAAAAAAAGAATCATGCTTTAAAGACCTTTTATGCTTTTTTTCTACATTTCCAACTTTTTTTAGTGTGTAAGGTTGCTGTTTGAGCATAAAAAAATCGGCAAATTAAAAAAAAGAAGCTCAAAGTCCAGTCCAAGGGAATTATTTTCTATTTCAGTAAACACTGTGCCTGGACTCCCTGGAACGCCTCAATTGTAGTCTTCCGGTAACGAATGTTCCAGTAATATCCACAATATCTGAATAATTTCCACCTAAGGCATAAGCAAATAAAAGGTGCAAGTGTGTTGAAACGATTATAATATCTTTGTGCTTAATTTAGACAGGAACTAAACAGTGTTACTGGCAGACTGGAAAGAGATGAGCTGCAACAATGTAAAATATGTGAAAAAGAATGTGTTTTTAACATTCAAGCATGAAAACCTATTCTAGTAGACCCCAAAAACAAAATCAAGACTTTGAAAAGGGGCATAATATGGCCTCTTTAACTTATGCATATGTTATGCTAATAAGAGCCTCAAATGCACAACTGCATATTTAAAACGGTCATGTCATGATTTTTTAAACTCATTTCAGTTTTTTCCCCAGAGGTCGATTTATATTCTGTAATCTATATATAATCTACTATACTGTAACTTTCTGAATTTTACTATAACTTTACTTATTTGTTTATCAGGGAACAATTGATTCATCATGATGACTAATTAAAACAATGTTTAAAATGCAAGCGTAATGGAGGAAATTATTTACATTTAATTGAAAAATTATTTTACATATGTTTTATATTAAAATAATTTTTAATATATTACAATATTGCTGGTTTAAAATATAGGTAGTGTAATGAGACTACAAAGAAATTCCTGAGTGTTTTTCGACATATAATTTGAAATAACTCATATATAAATATAAATATGATACAGTTTTTATGCACAGGAAGTTGATTTACCAAGAATGGGGGAACCACCGTCATAGCGTGGAGGTTCCCATGTCATAGTGCACCAGTCTCCACCCACATCAGTAACCAGAGGAGCCTCGGGGGATCTGGGATATCTAGATGAAACAAAATAGAAAGAGATTTACATCTTATTAATGTCATCACTCAAACGAATATTATGTTCTCTCAGGGGAGAGTGTCTTACCCACAACTTTGACCTTAACACAGGCCGTGTCTTCTCCAGCTTCGTTCTGAAGGACGATCTTGTAGTTTCCAGTATCTTCTCTTTCTGTGACATCAATAGTTAGGCAGGTGTGGTCTGCAAATGTCTCTGCATGAACTCGATTTCCTGAATCAAGGATGACCTGAAAAACCCATTAGCTTAGTTTAATCCAGGTGTTTCTGGTTCAGAAATATATATTTCTTTATATTTTCTGCAGAAAAGGTTGGTCATCGCTCACCCTTTCTCCCTTCATCCACACCACTCTGGGTGCTGGTTCTCCACTGATGGGAATCTCCAGGCGGAGTTTGTTTCCGGCCACAATGGTCACCGTGTTGTCCTGGACATTCAGTGCCTCTAAGTGCACCCTGGGGGGATCTGCAGAATTAATCCAAATGGGATTCTTTCAGAGAGCCTATTAGCAGAAGTACAATAAGAATCAGAACTTCTGGAGTGTTGCTGGTACCTATGATGTGCACTTTGGCAGACAGCGCCTGTGTGTATCCCTCAGGAACAAAGGTATAGTCGCCGGCATCATGAATGGTGGAGCTCTCAATGTCGAGGTTGTGATTCCTGTAAATTGAATATAAAGCACAAATGAAAATGAGGATATATATAAGTCATCCTTCACTCCCCTATTGAGAAGCACTGTTATAGACCATCCTGGACCTGCAACAACAGTTAGCACCTGGCTATACCAACTGGTCAGGATGGTTTTTGGACCATGGTGGCTGGTTGACCAGCTACAGACTAGCTTAGACCAGTTAAAAACCAGCTACCATGTTCCACAGCTACAGCACTAGCTTAAGCTTGATTTTCCCATAGGGGGCTCCAGTTGATACAGTTCTAGTTTTAGAAATGGTGGGAATATTTTATTCACATATTTAGAAAATATTTATGTGCAGTATATGAGTTGATAACCTATTAAGGTTTAATATTGAACGTGTAAGTTGGCATACTTGGTTTTGTGCAAAATGTTGATACGGTCATTCGGCTGGATCAGCTGGCCGTTCTTGTACCAGCGGCCCGGGACATTTCCGGGGTAAATCTCACAGTTCAATTTAAGAGGCTGGCCCAACAACACTGTCGCACTCTGTAGATCCATTAAAATCTTCAGAGGCTTCACTGAATCATCCAATCGCATGTAACAGGAAGGAAAACGAAGGGGGGAAACAACATTTAATGAACAGGAGAGAAAGGGATGAAACAAAGATGCTTTCGAAACTCTCAAAAAACAATATTAACATACGGTCAACTTTAACGTGAGCCTGACTGGTGCCCCCGGTGGCCATTAGGGAGTAGGTGCCAGTGTCCTCCTTTGAGGCGTCATCAATGATCAGCCAGTGTTTGGTCCCCTCGCTTTTCACACGGTACCGTGATCGCACTCCTGTGGGAACCTCCACTCCATTCTTCATCCTTTACCAGACAGTCAGCACAATAGGTCAAGGTTTTTTACTCGTTTTACTTTGGTGTCAAACACAAACCTAAACATCCTAAGATCTCCATCACACATACCATTTAATTTTTGCTCCTTCCTCTGACACCTCACACTCCAGTTCAATTCTCTCGTTCACTGTGGTTGTTACAGGCTCCAGCTCTTTCACTATGTTCACAGGCAGTTCTATAGAAGGACCAAAGAAGACCAGCTCATTCTTCATTCACAGTCATTATTGATAAATTCCATCACAATTAACTTGAAGTATGAAATCGTCTGGTAGGCTGCTGGGTGGATGTACCTTTCACAAACAGTTCAGTGGTGCACTTCTCTTCTCCTGCAGTGACCGAGTAAGCAGCGTCATCGCTCATCTGACAGTTGTTAATAACCATTATCCTTTGAGTGCCTTTATGCTCAAAGATATACCTGCACAGTCAATTCATTAGTTACTGAGAGAACATTTCAACGGCTAATTTTACTTTACATTCTTAACTTTACATATAGCAGTTCCGTGGAGCATTATTTATGGCACGATCAGTTAAATATTGACAGCAGGATTGTCAAGAAAAATATTTAAGTGTTGCGGCAAAAGCTAAAAGGTTTCAACAATGAATCAGCATTATTTATTTGTTTGTTTATCCCGTCTTTATTTATTTATTCTTTCAGTGATTTATTTATTCATTCTGTCTTTTAGTCATTCATATTCAGTCAATCTTTTGCTATCTCTTTTATTGATCCTATTGAATTCCACTATTGAAAGTCTTTCCTGGAAAGAGAAAGCAGAAATAATTGATATTATACAGCAGTTCTGTTCCTTTAATTTGGTTGATCTAATTATGTGGTCATAGATACACAAAGGTTGATCCTGCTTTTGCTTCTTTTGTAGGTGTTTTCGTTGACATAGACTAAATGACTGTCCATGTGGTGTGTCAGTTGTGTAGGTGCTGATATTCAGTACAGCAGCACTATTACTTGTGTGATAGCTCAATCATTTGTAGATTTGTTATTGTCATTCCATTGAACATATGCAATATATTATACATACAACATGGAACTTAAACCATCAGAAGTGATCCATACAGCAGAAATGGGTTCACTCCTTTGTTTCAGATATACAGATGTTTACAGATATCCTGAGGACTGGCTGACTTACTTCCTATTACTTTGTGGTGAATAGAGGAGCCAGAGCAGCCGGAGCACGGGATGGAGTAGGTGGAAGTGGAGGTTATAGCAGACAGGTGGGATCACCATTGCATAACAGAACAGAAAGGATAGATAGATAGACATCATGCCTAGATCAAACAGGACTGGAAGAGCTATTAGTGTTACAGTTATATAGAGAGAGAATAAGAAAAAGAGAGATTCCCCCAAAAAGCAGGGAATCCCCGGGATGATCATCATTGAAGATAAGCAACCAGAAAACTGCATTGACCACCCAAATGGCTTTAATTTAATTGCTTTTACAAAGAAAAGTGGTTTGACATACGCTGCCATAATTTTCGAATAACTTGTTGAAGTTTAGAAAAGAAGATTTAACCCAAAAATACATATAACTGCATTTTATATGTCTTTTATAATTATTCAAAAATTAAGCAACATAAATACCATTATATAAACTATACACTTGCGTTCATACTTCGTGCAGAAGTTGTAAGCTGGTTAGCATTTAAAAAAAAAGATTAAATCTTAAAAATAAGGTCTTTATTCAGCACTTTAATACATATTATTGCAAACTAATATTTTTATTGTGGAATATATGCAAAAATGTATTATTCCAAATAGCTTAATCGGTGCAGTGAAAAAATATAAAATATAAATAATATATTTAAAATACAAATAAGAAAAGATGATCTGTTTTATCTTAAAAAAATATATATTTGTACTATATTACAATAAAACATTTCTGCATATCATAAGAGATACATATGCATTTAATGTAAAATATTCAGGTAGCTTTTGCAACTCTATTAAAGTCCTGTGAGGGTGGTGGTGCCTTTTTCCTGTTGTTAATTTCGCATTGTACACTACATTTAAAACTTCAAATGTAGCTCAAGAGCTTCAAATTGGCCTTCACTCACATAACGTCCTTTAAACATTTCTGGAAGTTATTATAAGGCACAGATTAATGTTTTAAGAACGTTGTGTGTTTGCCGGGTATGAAATGCTGATGGATCACTTGTGTGTGTATAGCATGTGCAGAATATGTGTTTCTGCGTCCCCTGTGACCAGCAAACCAAAGAACACAATGAATGAAGGGTTTTTAACAGGTTGGCGTTTACAGAGGGCTTCATATGAGCGTGTTCCTGAATGTAGTTGTAAAAAAGAGCGTGTAAAAATAGGAGGCGACATACTTTGGAGTAGGGCGGATCTCTTGTCCGTTCTTGTACCATTTTAACTCCACAGTTGGGTCAGCAAGGTCCACAATTAACCGGATCTTTCCGCCTTTGTCAGCCTGATATGCAGGATCCAGTCTTTTGGCAAATGCTGCAGTGGAAAATGAATGCAGATGAACAACAGTGTTTCAAGTGAAGAAATTGGCTCGGTGGCATTTTCAAAAGAAACAGTTCGAAAGAAACAATCTAAACAGTTAGTCCACCCAAAAAAAAAAAGTCATTATTTAACAAAGGTTAAATTAGCACCTTCACTCTTTTTCTCTTCCTTTTTGGTTTTCTTCAGTCTTTTTAGCAGGCCTCTGAGATCGGTGATGCCATACGTAAAAGCAATCTTCTCATATTGATCAGGTCGGGCGTTTTTCAAAATCTCCCACACGTCCACATCAGGAGCTTCCTCTTGCTTGTGCTCCCTGACATCACAGAGCAGTAACACAGTATGAGGTCAGAGGTCGTGGCTAGGAACAACATGTGTTGAGGAACCAGATCGGGAGGTTCCACTACTATCCTCCTTATTATTTCTAGTTCCTCAAGACATGTCACACAAAGAGATGGGCTGGAAAATCCCTGCTATGTCATTGGTAACCTGTTACAGGGAGAGATGCCTCACTAGTTTTTAGCTACACGGTGGTGGATCACATGATCAAGGAAGGAATGGTACTGTTTATGATTGGGGACAACGAATTTAGTGAGAAGCTATTACTATTCAATTCCACTATGATTGGAAAGGATAAGTGAAAAAGTCAGTGAAAAGGGGAGAACATTGGGTTATCATGTGGTTAACACATGATCGTGCTCATGATGGATGTACATACCAAATCATTTACTAAAAATGTAACATTTGATTCAATGCATTATAATGAAAATCATATTAGGAAAATTTATAATTAGAGCTGTCAATGTAAAATTAATTTAGCACAGGCCACAGAATGTGTTATTAAAACCTGATCTCTTTCAACTTGATGTGGCATAAAGACCAGCAAAGTAATTAGACCAACAACAAAAATTACATATATATATATATTTCCTAAATAGCCAATATGTTTGTTTAATTGTTGGTCTATTTGATATATAAGTAAATAGACCAACATTTAAAAATATGGAGAAAGAACATTATTATTGAGATTATGAAGACAGACAGATAGACAGACATGATATATAAGTAAAGACCATCATTTAAAATATGCAGAAAGAACATTATTATTGAGATTATGATGACAGACAGACAGGCAGAGACAGACAGACAAATAGATAGATATGAATTAATTGACAGCCCTAATTATAATTTATTAATAGTAATCTGTTGACTCTGTCCTGTAGTTTAAACTGTACCCATCTCTTTGTTGAAGTCCTATCTAAACGCATTTGTCAATGTTGTTGTTTTCTTTTATATTAGGGTTAGAGGTCAGGGTTTATTAGGAGTGAATATTGTTGTTATACATGATCACAGTCATTAAACATGATCAGGGTGTGAGACAGTTAAATTAGTGATCATCAGCTTTTGTCATTCAGCCTCTTCTTACACAGACATTTCCCTGAATGTCCGGAGGTAACATTATTATTTTCTTGTGTTTAATGTGTGTTTCAACAAGTCTGGAGTTGCTCAGGCAAGTATTAAGAACAGCGAAGGTTTGCAGTTGCAGTTGCGTGTCTTGTTTCTCGAGTATAAATCAAGATTACATTAAGAAAAGTAGCGATAACACTATTTCACAGCTTCATGTAGAAGTGTTCCACCAACGACTCGTAAATGAGTGGAAAACGTGCCCTTTTCGTCAGGTTCTGAATACTAAAGGTTCGTTTCCATCATTGCTGAGTGTTGCTGAATCTTTAATGAATGCTGTCTTTAAATAAAGTGTTACCAGACTACAGTAGGCCAACACTCTTGCTTATATAGTTCCTTTTCAGGTCATGCTTGGGTAGCTAAAGGATTATAATACTTACCAGTGATAACGTCTAATCGTTTAATTACCTACGATACTAACCTGCCGTGTCTGAATGCGTGAGGAAGAAAAAAAGACAAGCCAAGATAATTTTCACACTTTTTTCTCTATTATGCAGGAGTTTAACTTCTGCTATTTAGCTAACAACAAAATACTAAATCAAAATACCTCACAAAAAAGAGGCAGAACACCAAAAATACATTTTGTGTGATTGATGATAGTTTGTATGATTCTAGTATTCCCTTTATGTTGGCTACAAAATACACTTGCACTTAATTATATGCCAAAATGTGTATTAATAATAACAATAAATGGCACATAAATATTGTTTTCCACATTACAGGATGGTTAAGGGCAGAATGGTTGCTTTGTCGCAGTGAATGACATGAAGAAATGGTTTTAGGAGTGTAAAAATATATTGTTGGATTTTAACAACAGTGTAAAAGAAGGATTGAAGAAAAAGGCCGCTGTCAGGGCATCAGAAAAAAGGTCCAAAAAAAGAAAGAAAGAAAGAATTGGTCCCCTGTGGGGGCCAGACTGGAATTCTCACCTATGTTTGAGAAGCCCACTAAAGTCAAGCTCGCCTGCATCGTCCTGGCCTTCGCTGCTGTTGTTCACAAGAGATTAATGGAAATTGAATCAGAAAAGTCACAAACATCAGAATCAAACAATGCTAAAAGAACAACGCAAGAGCCTGCAATCTCTGCATCCAAATGAATGCAGGATTGAGGTGCACACAATAACCTTTCGCTTGGCGGCCGAGTACCAAAGCACTGGCGTTGGGCGAACTGATTTGTGCACAAACCACCAAGGGTGTTCTCATGACAGATTCTCCCAATGTTACTTTGGGAGAACAGTATGAGCTTGGATAGTTTGCGTTGCTTTCTGACACATTGTTGGGATGGAAGTTCCCAGTGCAAGCGTTGGCCTTTGAACAAGTTCAACACATTGGTTTGGTTGATTTCGTCGACGGGTTGATTTGGTGGTAAATATATTTGAAAAAATGGTTAACTGAGAACTTTCTGGTAAGCCAGCCCGTCATCAAACCATGTTTATACATCGGTTTGTTGAGGATTACTGGAACAGAAGTCCTGTTTTAATTGATTAAACATTCACAGAGAAGATGTCACTGTAATGCATCATTTATGTTGGAAAAGAATATTTTATGTTTTTGAAAGTCAAGTAGGATTTACTTTAGAATTTTGAATGATAGCCTATTGTAACATATATAATTTTATTTGATACATCACTGATATATTTTACCTTTATATTAGAAAAGTAACATCATCATTATTTTATATTGTATAATGATTAATTACAGTACTTACTAAACCGCACTTTTTAAAAAACATTTCAGCCATTTTGCTGAACATTTCTATATATTTCTCTTTAAAAATTATTTTGGGGGAGGATGGTCCCCCTTTACCTTCTTTTGAAAGCTGAGCGAATATCAATGCTCTGAGAACCCTCAGGAATTTCTGAGAAGAAAAAAAGAAAGAAAAAATGGATGAAATACAATAAAGGGATTAAATGTACATTGAAAGTTTGAGGTCTGTAAGATTTTTTTTATGTTTTTGAAAGACGTCTCTAATGCTCACCAAGGCTGCATTTATTTGATTAGTAAAAACAGTATTGAGTAAAAACAGTAATATTGTGAAATATTTTCTGTGAAATAAATGCCTGTGATGGCAAAGCTGAATTTTCAGCATCATTAGTCCAGTATTTAGTGTCACATGATCCTTCAGAAATAATTCTAATATGCTGATTTGCTGCTCAAGAAACAATTCTTATGTTTATCAATGTTGAAAATAGTTGTTGCTGAAAAATTTTTGTGTGTGAAATCGTTGATACATTGATTTCAGGATTCTTTGATGAATAGAAAGTTCAAAAGAGCATACTTTATTTGAAACAGAAATCTTTTTTAACATTACAAATATCTCTACTGTGACGTTTGGACCATTTTGACGTGTCCTTGCTGAATAAAAGTTTTCTTCCAGAAAAACGTAAAAAATCATAATGACCCAAACTTGGTAGTGCATGTGCCTTTGTACAGTAAGTGTTTGTTGTGTTCAATCAGAAAACAAACCTTTGACCTCCAGGTCAAAAGAGCAGCTATCAAATTTGTCTTTGTAGGTGACCTCACATCTGTAATTCCCTGCATAGTTCTCCTTCGCCTTAATGATGTGCATCTCAAAGGTGTGAATCTACATGGAAAAACAATGCCAAATATTGCTTAAAGAATAGGAAAGTTATGCAAATGCTTCTTTACAATACGTTGGTTGAGCGGGATCACCTTGGAAAAGCGATCAAAAGATTCTTTAAGCTGAAGGTGCTTGCCAGTCTTGCTAGCCAGATCCATCCACTTGCCCTTGAACCACTTAATGGTTGGTTTACGAAGCAAGTCTTTGGCCTCCACTTTAGCAACGAAGGAGATGTCTCCACCTTTCAAACAACAAAATAAAACATGCAGTTGTGTTTGTTGAATAAATATTGCGAGATCCTAAAGATGTGCATAAGAGCTTAAAGTGCCTCTATTGTGCTATTCTAAAAGTTCCTAATTTAGTTTTGGAGGTCTCCTACAATACTGTACATGCATCCCAGGTCAAAAAACACTCATAATATACATTGCACATCACCTCATTTCTAAAAGAGTCTGAAACCAGATCGTTCGATGATTCAGTCTCTCTAATCCCCTCCTCTCCGAGAGCCTGCTTTTGCTCTGATTTGCTTTGGAAGTGCATGCAATGTGGATTTGCTTCTCGCAGTCATGAAAACAGCATCTTCTCGACATGTTGAAAACACAAAACAAACTCTTCCAGGCCTCAGCTAGTGTTTGAGGGCGGATCAAAGTAGATGTTGTTTACAGACAGCCAATGAATAGGCGGGCATTATGCAAATTTGTTACAAACCTTGTGCAGGAAGCAAGTCTGGAATTACTGATGACAGAATCGATTCTTTCTCTTGGAAGAAAATAAAAAAAAATTCCGTGCACTTTGAAACTTTGCAGACGTTCAATGTTCACAAACGTCTATGCAACACTACATGAAAGGCAATTTCTGAAAAAAAAGCATAATAGGGGCACTTTAAGAATGAACGGGAACAGTTACAAAGCTGCATTTACTGACCTACAGTGATGGAGCCACCCTGGGGCCTTTCAATCAACAGAGTCGAGAGCGGTGGAGTATCAATCTGTTTGTCAATGTCCTCAGGAAGCTGTCCATCCCCCAGAGACCACACTGATCAATTAGGAGAAAGAACACACTTATCCCACTCATACATTTTTGGTAGCCTTATAATAACTTTCATATTATATGTAAAACTTTTTAGATAATTAGGTAGTGCAAATTGAATGCCCATCTATATTTCTATTAAAAAATGTTCATATTTTCAAATGACTTAATGAAAGTTATTATAAAGTGTTTTAAATCCATATATATATATCCTGCAATCGTCCAATTGCCTGTACTGACACACATAATACTCAACAAGCACACAGTGACACATCGTCATCACACATTGCTGCCAGTGCCACAAAGCAACATGGAAAGCATAAAGACACTGAACAATGACCTTTAAAAGGGGAAAAGAGAGAATCAGTTAACATATGTAAATATACATTGCGTGGCAAAATCATTTCGGAAAATATTCTGATTGCTCAATGAGATTTCACAGATTTGTTTAAGTCAATGATCAATGAGATTAAATCTTGTATAAAAAAAAATGAACTGTGCCATTCATTTTCCCAATGAGTAAAAGCAGATGATCTCCAAAACACCTCCAGTTTCTTTCAAAATGGGGTTTGGGATTATTACAGCGCTCTTGTCAAATGTATCTGTTTACCGGCCCCATTTGGCGGTCCACTGTGGGAAAATGAGGCAGTGAAAGTGTCTTATGATGCTTTGACTAGACCTATTCCGGCCTTTATTTCTGGTTTCTATGGATCCGTTAAAGCGTCTACTGTAGTTATAAAATTACCTGAGTCTTTTCTCCCCCTGGTTGACTCAGGGTCGCTATCATCTAAACAGAGACAGAGAGAAATTTACAGCATATTATAAGAAATAGTACTGTAAAGTCCATTGCGGCCAACACACTGTAACACACAATTGCACATATAAAACATGAACTGAAAGCAGGAACCGATTGTTAATGTCATGCGCCATTCCGTACATGTTCAAATGTCTTTTCAGGAATCATTGTGCTTGATTGCAATAAAAAATATTTGTATATTTCATACAACTATTCGTTTTTAATTTGCAATTACAGATATATCTTTAATTTTATTATAAAATGAAAAATATTATATTTTAGTAATGCTTTATGTCGTAAGAAATGATATAAAAGACATCCTCAAAAGGAATTTCCACTTATGTTGCAATGGTGCACTGGAAGTAAATGTAAATTCACAGGGCAATGATCTCTGTCTGCTATAAGTAACCTCATTAATCCTGAACCTGTTTGCTCAAATGAATAGATTCACATATAATCTAAAAATAAACCCCTGGATCAAGATTATGAGGGCATTAATTAATAAAAGACTCTTACTAGGAAGGTCAATAGAAAGTTTCTTGGGTGTGCTGCCATTCTCTGTGAAAGAAAACAAAGTATTATTCATTATGAGTATCTGTTTCGCCAAGGTAAGGGTTGTTTATCGGCCTAAAATAGAGAAAAATTTTAATTTAATAAATTTTTCCTTTTGAATTAGCTTTTTCTTTGACTTTACTATACATTTAAAACAACATTAAAATATTGTATTATATGCAAAAACTTTATGCATGTTTGCACAAGCATAGTATTATGTCAGAAATCAGACATGATCAGCTGTCAACTCTTCCTTTATATATATATATATATGATTATATTTTATATAAAGGGTCTAAATGCTTGGAGTCAGGCACAAATCACAAACATGAAGTGCATATGTTTTTGCATACATGCTTTCCTTTGCAAAATGTATTTAGTGCAACCTTTTGCTTGTTTTATACTGACATGTTCATAGCAACAACATTAGTAAAGAACAACAGTGATTTGATGAGGATGGGTCGTCATGGCTACCAACCTGCTGGAGGTGGAGGTGATGGGGTGCTGGCGGTGACATCATCATCTTTATCTGAAATAAAGGTGTGATTGACACATACACCCACCTATCACTGAACTCCATTTCCAGCCGTAGACCAAACACAGCATGCATTTGCAATAGTCAAACATGAACTTTAAATTCACCATGAACCCGCTTACAAATAAAAGATGGAATGCCGGCAATGTGTTTTTGACAAGAATGAGATGAATGGCATGTGACAATGTTGCAGTTGTGTATACGTGTGTGAGGATGAAGTGCGATAAAAGACAGAAGCAATATGTATACGACCACATGCTTATCTGATGGCCTGCCATTCAGGCCATGAAGAAACACATGTGGATGGGACGAAGTGTGAGGTTATATTTTGGCTTCGGTGAAACTCATGAGCATTATTTTGCAATACACAAAGAAACTATTGCAGAAGATTCATTTTGTTGCTGCGGGAACAGATTTAATCTTCAGCAACTTGTCTGTACTTGAATACTTGAAAAAGCCACGTAATTAAAGCTTCAGAGAAAACACAGTGATGCTCAAAACACATACACACATCTCCACACAAAATGCACATTGACTGATATACTTCTCTGTGACTTCCATTGGCATACCTTTTAATGGGGTAACTATTGTCTTAGCAGACTTCTTCAGTGAAGGTGCTGATCAGTATAAATTCAAATGTTAGAGGACACTCAAATACATAGACTACTTATAAACTGGATTACAATGTCTTAGACTGGACTTTTCTTACTCTTTTGGACTTGCTCTGGGATTTACATCACACACATGCACTCTAAAGGTCACATATCTTACAGGCACTGTCAGTACAGAACTTAAAGGACTACAGAAAGTGGAATTAAATGTAACATTTGCAACCTAAAGTTGTAAGAAAAAAAGGATCTTTGAAAATTATTTGATGTGAAGGACTTTCCTATACAGGTTAAAGTGAGAGAAAACTTTGAGTCTTTGCATGCTAGTGAGAGATCTGGTATATAGGAACACCTGGGTCAAAACATGTGGTGCCGTTATAACATCATTACAGATCTGTCTATATCCGATTTTTTAAAATGTATTTATTTATTTAGAAAGGTAATGCACATTATTCAACATCCAAATAGATGAAAATGTACCCAAGTTTGCCAAAGGCTAAATGTCATTGGCAGTTCCTTTGCCTGATCTTATTAAGTAGGAAACTAAAAAAAAAACATTATAGATATTTAACTTATTAGGCAAATATATATCAACAAAACAAAATATGATGGAAAACACTAATGGTTAGGTAGTTTAATGCTAGTACTTGACCCCACATGTACTTGACCTGGATCGTATTGAACTTGCAGTGTTGGGGAGAAAGTAACTACAATCTTACTCACAACAAACGTTTAGCATTGTAACAGTAGCTCAGCTAGAATTTATGTAGTGCAAGTAGAAGAAAGAAAGGAAAAGTGCAAGAAGAAAAAAAAAATTCCACATAAATGCAGCCGTGGTGAGCATACACTGTAAAAAACCTAACTCATTATTTTGAGTTATCTTTTTGCATGGTTTTTTTTTTAGTTTAACTAACTTATTTCGATAAGTTAGGACAAGAAAAACTTAAAATTTCTTGTTGTCTGGAAAATCTAGTTATCTCTACACAAAAAAATAAGCTGAAATAACTAAATTGCTAAAATATTTTTTACAGTATAAGAGATTTCTTTCAAAAACATGTGTTTGTACAGTAAATATATTTGTAAAAAAAAAAGGTTAAAATGAGAAAAATGTATGTCCATGTGTATTTTACAAAAATGAAGACTTAAAAAAAGCTGTTTTCTTCTGGAGTGGGTTGTCTTTGGGTGGTTAACTATTTAAAAGTCACATGACCAGATGAACATTATTCATCTTATCTCAATCATGGCTGAATGCCAACAGAGCATTCACTACAATAATGGTCAGTTTCAAAAACATTGAAATACCGCTATGTTTTCAAGCAAGTTAAATGCTGTTGCCCAATTGCAAACCTCATTGTTTTTGTAGCTTTGCAAAACTACAGTCTAAGGTTGCTTCCCCAACACTGACAACTTGTTATTGGAGTTTTACTCTTAGTAATACTCACCAGGAACTTTTGAGGTGCTGGGCTCCTCTTCTTTTACCTCAGTCACCTCGACAAGCTTCTCAGCCCGTGTTGGCTCTGGCTCATTGTGCCCATTCTCTACAGGCTCTGTCACTATTGGCCTTGTGTCTGTGACCTCACCCTCTACCGGCTCTATTTCAGTCACCACAATTATTATGGGTTGTGGCTGTGGAGCCTTAGCAGCAGGTATGGGTACGGCTGCCTCTGGTTCTGTGACAGTCACTATGACCTCTGTGTCTTTGGTTGCCACTTTAGCCTCTGTACAGCAAACACAGCCAGGCTAGAGCAGCAAGACTTCAGAAAGCCAACTTCAACCCAGCTGATTACACATGCACACTCTCATATAGATGTAGAGTAACTAAGCTGGTCAATTAAGGGCATTACAAAAATAAGTCAAATATGTGTTTTAATAAACAAATATAAAATTTTACGCTATAATATCTTTTAGGCCATTTTCAGGTCCATTTGAATTAAGTCAGGTGACCAAAATATTTAGTCACTGTACATCTATGAAACTGTAAATCCCAAAAAGAAGCAAAGTACATCCAACTCTATACTTCTGTATACTTGTGCAAGAATGAAAACAATAAAAAATTCTATTAATTATTCTCATACACAAAAGGTTTGCAGACGTTTTAAGTATAGTGAATATTTATTTCAAATATATAGTTTAGTAATATAATATATAGGCCTAAATATTACTATATATATTTTACAATTTAAATATCCATATTTTCGTACACAACATACAGTTAATAATTAGAATAAATTATTCTCCACCCCCAAAGGTTTACAGATGTTTTAAGTATAGTGTATGTTTATTTACAATCTACAATCATAATTAAAATATTAATATTAATAAATATTTAAATATCCATATATTTGTACACACAACTACAGCCATAAAGTGAATTTTGCATTTCAAATGCAGTCAGCTTTATTTTGAAAGCACAATAAGTTGATGCCTACACAGATGTCTTTCTGTGGGTGTCATTTGCTTCTTTTCATATACTATACCTTCACATCAAACTTCTCCATATACAGATGTGCATTTACTCAAGAAAATCCTGTCATCCATAAACCAGAACAGGCATTAGTACTGACGCAGGTGTGGGTTAAGGTGTGTGGACCACCACCGTAGTGTTCGCTTGAACCTTTTGGGCCATGAGGTGTGTGTGTTTACCGTAGTTTGTACTGTATGTGAGATGATTTACCTGAAGTGTTGTGGTCACAAAGTGATAATTTGGTGGAAATCACAGTGGCGCAAACACAAACACTCTCCCACACGTGGGGTAAGAGTGCCGTGGGTAAAACTGAGAAGCGAAAGAAAGCAAAAGGGGGATGTGGTTGAACACCTACCTTTTGGTGTGATCTCAACCGAGTTCTCAGATGGGGCGTCACCAGAGACTGGGGCAACATTCTCTGAGTATGTGACAGACATAGCGGAGGAATGCAAGTGCCTCTTTCAAAGCATGAAGCGTCAGCAACACAAACAGACACATACAAATGCTGAAGGACAGGAGACGATACAACATACTCACTCACAGACACTTATATACATTTATAGCCTATACAGATATAAATGTCATTACATAGACAAAAACACACAGTGGACTTCCCTCAATTATAAAATACAAGCAAAAAACTTCTGTTTGTCTTTCATTTAGGAAGTCCACTGTCAGGACAAAGGAAAATGGAGAATTCCCCAAAACATTCCTGTTTTGGAGAGTAAAAGAAAATGAAATGATCTCTGAAGCATGAAATGGACATCATTTAACAATGATTATTTTTTTTAAGGATAGGATGTGTGTTTCAGTAGACTGGTAACATGGGCCAGAAATATCATCTGAATCAACAACCCATTCACTTCTGGACAGAATACAGGGATTCAGACCATGGTTGATAACTGATATCTAAAGGCACAGCTTTGACTCATTTCCCATTTGCACTGCTGTGGCCACCCCATGCATTTTTGCACATTTAGGCTATAGCCTACCAGTGCTGTGCGCTTATGACCTTATTGAATGTGTACTTTGCTGCTTAAAGGTGCAGTGTGTGATTTTTAGTGGCATCTAGCGGTTCGGTTGCGAGTTGCACTAAGGGCTCAGCCCACTGCTCACCCCTCCCTTTCGAAGAAGCTACGGTGGCTAAAACGGGACAAACATATCGTCGTCTGAGACAGCAGAGAATAGCCAGAGTAAGCCAAGAGTGTGTAACATTGTCACTGTTTCTGTACCACAGTCCATTATAAACCACATCATGGATAAAGTTTACAAAGTCATAGTCAGGTGAGGATCAAGGGTCTTAATATATAATAATAGTAATCAGCTGATTGTCTCACAAACATCACATTCTCCCCACATAGCAAACCCATAATACATTGAGGTCGAGGGAGAAGGTTATGTAGATATAAATGTCTCATTCTAAGGTAATAAAAACATTACGATTTATTAAGTAAGTTCTTTATACACCACTAGTTATGGTTGTCATATTGCATTTCTGTTAATAGATACTCAAAATCATTACACATTGCACCTTTAAACAGGGGCGTGTCTAGAAGGGGGGCACGGGGTGGCACTGGCCCCCCCTGGAATATGATTGGCCCCCCCTGGTGCCCCCCCAACATCATTGGGCTAGATTTACTGTTAACATGACAATGCCCAACGCAATTGGATCAGAGCGCTGTCAATCACTGCTTGATTTGCGGTCGCAAAGCGGAATCACAGGTCCGCGTTTTTCAAACAGTTGGAGAGAGAGAGATACCTCGACACGTCATTGGTACATACACACTCAATTACATATATATTTTGAAATATCGCACCGTATGTTAGTCTGATTACTTTCATGTGTGACTGATCAAGCCAGTAACGTTAGATCAGCTAACGTAACTTGGCAGACTGAATAGAGATGACTTGTCAGTGTTATTCCGCGGCAGCGCACACGACCTAAAAAATCTATTTTTATACATTTTTAATAGTTTACTTTATCTGTTGTTTTAAAGACTCACGGTATTAAATATCTACAGTGGCGTAGGGCGAGGGCGTGGGGTGCTTGAAAGCAGCTTTTGATGATGCGTTCGACCCGAGTTCGAATCAGCGTTTTACCGAACTCTCTCTTCTCCCTTTTCCCAACACAGATGTAAAATGTATAGCCTACCATAAAGGTCTCTAGCGTTATATTTTGCCAACGAACTAAAATAAAAACCGTGATATGGCTTTGTGCCTTTATAAAACAGCACCAGACTGTAATTAAGTAGCCTATGCATTCTGTTTGTGCTGCGTGATTTAAAGAAAAGCGCGCTCTTTGTTCACGCGATCGGCATGGTAGTGTAAGTAGTGTTCTAAGAATAGTTTAAGTAAAATATACTTTTGAAATATTCATTTCCATTTACATTTATTGGCGATATGGATTTTACGTAATAGGAATAATTATATAAATCATTATTACATTATTATAATATTTGTTTGGCATCATAAAACGCCAGTGACGATGTAATGTAGACTGAGACTCTATATCATAACTAAAAAGATGTTTGAGCCCTCTTTAATGTCCAGGTACAAGTCAATGCTTTTTCTTTGTTCAATGTGCACAGTTCATGGGTTGAAGCCGGTTGAAGCTCTTAATTTTGAGTTCTCAAAATGCACCAGATTGATGCATTTAACCTTAAAATGTACAAAATTTTCTTGCAGGGGAGCATGCCCCCGAACCCGAATTTATTTATAAGAACAAAACTGTGTGGTCCAACACATGTAAAATACAAAATAATGTTCAGGCTCTTTTCAGTACCACATTTAATAGGGCACATGGACATTGCAAAGATTTTTTAAATCACGTTTAATATTTTCTAAACAAGTATTTATTTCTAGTTGAATTTTCTAGCTGATTTCCCATGGGCCCCCCCTAACTGGTTCTTGGTCCCCCCTGTGCCCCCCCCCATTTATAAAATCCTAGAATCGCCCCTGCCTTTAAAGCAGAAATACCCAACTTATGTCATACAAAACAGATCCACATCAAAGTACTTAAAGCCTTAGACACTCACAGAACTCAAATGGAATCAACCGGTGATGTATTTGTATCAAGAATGTAGCCTATAGCCTATTTATTCACTTTATTAGGTAGCCTATGTGACTCCCGAATACTTCAATGTTTTTTTTTCATTCGCATCAAGCCTGCATTAAATGATCAAAAATACAGAAAAAAACAGTAATATTGTGAAATATTATTACAATTTAAAATAATGGTTTTCTATTTTAATTTAGCCTACTTTAAAATATAATTTATTTCTGTGATAGCAAAGCTGAATTTTCAGCATCATTACTCCATTATTCAGTTTCACATGACCCTTCGGAAATCATTTTAAGATGATGAGTTGATTCTCAGTTATTATCAATGTTGGAATCAGTTGTGCTGCTTAGTATTTTTTGGAGCTACTGTAGTGATACTTTTTTCAGGATCGATAAAAAAGAACAGCATTTATTTCAAATATAAATGTTTTGTGACAAATGCTGTTCTTTTTATATTTTTATTCATCAATGAACCCTGAAGCAGAACAACTGTTTCCAACATTAATAATATAACTGATCAGCAAATCAGCATAGAAAGATAGGATCATGTGACACTGAAGACTGGAGTAATGATGCTGAAAATTCAGCTTTGCATCACATGAATACAGTAGCCTATATTTTTAGCTATAAAACAATTATTTTAAATTGTAATTATATTTCACGATATTTCTGTTTTTTTCTCTATATATTTTTGATCAAATAAATGCATGCTTGATGAGCATAAGAGACTTCAAAACATGAATGTTTCCAAACTTTTGACCGATACTGTATTGTATAGTGTTTTTTGTATAATTTCACGATTATTTAATTATTTGTATTTATTTATGATTACTTATATATGACAAGAATATAGGTGCGGCCACGTTTATCGTTTTCCGGCAAATTTTCGCGGTCGAATTTCTCAAATTATGATCGACGCAATGAACGACTGAAAGCTGCTTGATTTGTAAGTAACATCTGTTTGAGCTCATCATACATTTCTACAATATTGATAATAAACATTTGACCTTTTATGACCGCGAAAAATCACCGAAAGTCTTCAAATATTTCCGCACCAAATGTCACGCTGCTATATGTGTAACGTTAGCCTATCTCTCCTCTTTTCCCCTTGTTTCCGATAACGTTACATCGTTAGAGAACCGCAAATTGGCGTCATCTTTTGACTCAAAACAACCAGACTAGTAATGCCCTTGGATTAATAAAGTATTGATTATATGATAAGAATGAATGTTTTGATATTTTGAAGTCTAGCAGCCCCCATTTAAACCAAAAAATACATCGAGCTAGATAATAGAGAACTGTTACAATGGAGCTAACGTTAGCAATAGCTAATAGCTAGTCTAGAATAAATGTGTTCTTTTGGTTTTCTCTTAATTTAAGTAGCCATTGATTTCTAGTCAGACTGTCTAAAGTTTTTTTCCCCTCCCAACTATTGAATCTCGTTTATCCATTCACTCATAAAAACCTATCCAGGCTGAGGCAAACAAGGTTTTCTGAAGAAATTCACCACTCACCTTCAGGTTGGCCATCATCTGTCAGGACAAAAAAAAAAAAAGAGAGAGAAAACCAGCTCCATGAAGTTTACATTATTTTAGGCAGGCTAATGAAGATTTAAATGTTTCTACAATATTGGATGGTATAGGCTACTGTGGCCAACAAAAATTTTTTTGACACTTGATGTCTGAACATCTTTCCATTAAAAAATAAAAGCCAAGTGTCATTTACAAACAAATGTGCTTGTGCTGTATTTAAAATAAAAGCCAATTGGTTTAATATTTTGTTATCAAATATTATGACATTTTACTGTCATATACTTTTTGGGCTACTGTACTTATGCAGACATAAATAAGCTTTGTTTTTCTTTAAAGCGTTCAGGTTTAAACTGGGTGTCAGTGTGCAATATTGTGTTAGTTGCAGTGCATATGTCTAGACTTATAGCAAACAGTTTAAAGAAGCAAACGTTGACACAGAGTTACAGTAAACCCAGCAGAGCATGATTAAAGTGTTCTCACAGACCCTAATGTGATTAGAGGAGTTAAATAAAAGCCTTGTTGATACCAAGATCAATGAGCACATACATCCCTTGGTATGATAGTTCTAAAATAAACCAGCTGTTTTATTTATAGATTACCATAGCATGGGCACGTGATGGCACCTGACTCTTTTTAAAACAGACAAATCTGCAAATGATCTAATCTCATCTTTGAATTTACTTAGAAAGCTGTGATGCTAAATTTATGCATAAAAAAAAGACAATCATGAGGTCATGTGATGGGATTTTGAGTTGCTGGATAGAAGAAACCTGAACATGAAGTAGGCTACTATAGGAGTGCAAATTCACAAATTAGATCTCTTTAACATTTCATTACTTGAGCGCAATGACAGTACATGGAGAATAAATAGAGACTTTTGGAATATCCTGCTTCTCAGATTTACACTACAAAAACACCTAATCTTGCATGTGTCTCCTGTAGAGTTTCAAAGGAGATCTGAGCTATGTCACAATTTTTTAAAATTGGAAAAGTTCTCAGAAATCTGCACTCAAAGTCAGAGATCTCAAACTTCCAGGGATGTTTAGGAAGAACATTTGAGACCAAGTTGAACTTGGATCATTGTGAACTCCACTAGGTCTTCTGAAATCTTAAAGAGCAACAAAACCTTCCTCTGGGTTATTACGTGATGTAAATGTCAGCAGCTTTGTCTCAGAGACCCGCTCCTGTTGCCTTGGCATGGGCTGCTGTGAATTCTGTGAGGATGCCAGCCTAGTCTGATCATGGCACAAAAGATCTCTGTGAAGCACTCGAAGAACGACCGCTCCATTCCTGCCCCCTGCTGTCAGGAGCCGATGTGAACACCTGTGCGTTTAGCATATTGATATTTTTGACATCTCTCAGCTTTCAGCTCCCTCGTTTTTTTGCTGTCTCTGTCAGTCCATCTCTCCTTCACTGGGTATTATCTTCAGTTCATTGTCACTCAGTTTTGTGCACACTGTACTGTAGAATCATCATGTCCTATTCTGCATTGTCTCCTCAGTCGTCATCATATAGAGAAGCAAAAAACTTCTCAAAAGACTCGTCAAAATGTATAAAGTTGAATTCATGAGACTTGGGACACAATTATATGGGACCATCAGAAATGTAAAGATACATTTAGTTGGTCTAACTGAGAGTAGGGATCACTTAAAATATAATAATAATAGTAATCATGATTATTGTAATGATCGCCCCACTAAACAGTATGTAATTAATAATTATTATCAGTATGAATCTTTTTTTATGCATGTTAATTAGTCTTTTGAGGCACAGAATTTGTTCACGTAATTATTTTACCTCTATTTTTGTCTTGTGCATGTTGTGACAATGCAAAAAAAAACGTTTGACCTTATTTGAGAAAAAAAAATCCTTATTTGATCTATTTACTAATAATAATAATTTATATTTTACATTGAGATTTTTTTTTTTTTTGCATGTGAATAAGTCTTTTAAGCACCTAATCTTACTGGATCTCCCTCTTTTTTGTCTTGTGCTTATTGTGAGAAAAGCACTATAAATGTGATAATATTAAATCAAGATGTTTTTGCATGTGAGTTAGTCTTTTGAGATATCGAATCTTATTTAATGTCTCTCTCTTTTGTTATCTTGTGCATGATGCCATCCTACAGGTCATGTCTTTTGGACACCTTACCTCAGATTTGGCAATGACGTGGGTCCTTCCACCCATTAAAGAGTCATTTATGTCACTGTTAAGCTAGCTTGTGTGGCATTCTGCCCATTTCGAGATCCTCCCTGGCTCATCCAGCAATAACGACAATTCTGAAAGGTATTGTTTTACCATTGCAGTGCAGCACAACAGTATGCAGGTATGTTCAGCTGTCTCTACTGCTGTCGTGAGGACAGACAGGCTCATGTTGACCCCCCCACACACAAACACTTGTTACTAGTCCTCCAATTCAATATAGATCGAATTTAGCAGATTTTCAGTTACATGCTTTTTAATTGCTAACTTTTGATTGTCACAAATAGCACAGACTGAAAAACCTCTATAGTCAAAAAAAGGTTAAGAGGGCATAAATGCAGCTTTTAGTTTGAGAATCAGTCTTTTTTTTATTGTTCTACAGAAACAAAGTACAATTGCACGTGAAAGTTGTGCTATCTTTGCTGACAGACATCACAGAGCAGATGACAGCTTGAATGTGTTGTTTCTCTTGGTGTTGATTTATGAGTGGGATCTGACATGACGGAAGGACAATTCGACTTCTTTGAATGAGAAAAAAGTGAAAGTGAGACATGCAGGGTCCAAAATTAACACTCGCTCAAGTAAAAGTTGCCAATTGGCTGGTAACTTTACAAGGAACTGTTACATAATGCACAATAGTTAAAGTTATTGACGTGCATAATTCAAAACGAATGGCATACGGACCATCTACAAATAAAACACCTGAATTTTTTTTTATTGGATACCTAAAATGTTATTTTCCCAGGACTTCATATATTTAAAAGCGGAATATTTCTCACATAAAAACACTGTAGAAATAAAATAAAAAATAAAACAAGGTCTCTTCGGTGCAAGTTCACAGAGAGATAGAGACCAGATGATGTTGCGAGTGACACAATGACTTGATCTGTTTCCCTGTTTCTCCATTCACCCACCATTAGCCAGTGAAAAAGTTAATTTTGGACCCTGGATATACGCCACCTTTAATTAGGGTGGGTTTGACATGGGGATTATTTCACCTTTGACTGTATCTTTAAGTCATTAGTTAAAGGGCAGCTATTACCCTGATACGCCTCCAGAGCTAAACTTTCACTGATACAGGCTACTAAAGTTTTTGTTTCATTCCATTGTTGTTTTCCTGTGGGATGCCATTTGGGATGCTGTCATATGTGGAGATAAGTCATAACCTGCATCCTTTGATATTATTTATCACAGAGATCAAAGTTCAAACAAACAAGAGCTCAGGATTCTCAGCATGATAGAAACATAATGTCATTGGATGAAAGATAGGACTAACAGAGAGAAGAGAGAGAGAGAGAGCAATGGGGATTAAAAGTCTGCTCATTCTGAACTATTCCAGGGGTCTGGAATCCAGTTCCCTGGGGTCCAGCCCTGTTCATCCCTCATCCAGCCTTTTAAAGCCTGGAGTCAACGCTCCACGGCAACCCCAACCCCCCCCCCCCCCCCCCCCATCAGCTGTTCTCTAAAATTTATGAGAACAATCATTTTCTTTTTCAAACAGACATGGTCACAAAGTCTAATCAATCTCTCTTGAGGTTATTTATGAAAGGCATCTACTGTATATGAAATCCATTGTACTTTAAATATTACAGTTGTCACATCAATTACTTTGTTTTCATCTTTCACAGTAACCAATTCGAAGTCTCATTGTTTGTTAATTGAGAAAGGAACTACTTGTACTGCAAAAGCATGTTCTTAACCATATTTTTGTGTCTTTTTTTCCGGTAAAAATATTGAAACATCTTTAAAACAAGATAAAATTACCTGAGAAGCTAAATGGTAATAGTAAAAAGGTTTGTTTTAATTTCTTCTTTTTTAAACATTAATCTTGGTAAATTGTATTATGTTGATGCTAAAATCAAGGTAATTTAAAAAAATTTAATTACATTTATTGAAGATATATTCTTATCCGATTTTATTTATCTTGTTTTAAAGGGATAATTCACACCAACATTAAAATTCAGTCATTATTTAATCAACCTTCCAAAACAAAACCCCTTTCAGAATATTTAGATGTTTTCACTGGAAACAAGGCAAAAATACTGATTAAGAAAATTATTTTAGGCCTTTTGCTTTGATGGACAGATGGTTTTAGTCACCATGTGCATCCTATCCAAAATCTTTTCATGCAAGACCTTAAAAATCTGCACAATCAACTGGCTGGCATTTGCGTGGGGCGACGGGCACGTCTGCAAACCATTTACAGAAATGAATTGTGCCACCTCCCTGTTTATTACCATGTTTATGAGCATTTTCAAAATAGCAGCCATTACATCAGTCTCCATGATCGCCCTCATTCTGCTTCATAATCCCCATTGTCTGTTGGTGGACGGATCCTTTCTAATGTTCAGAGGCAGTCAATAAAATATGAGTCATCCTCAGACAAAAGCTAAAGCCTGACCAAATTTTTTTTTAAATGTCAACAGTGCTTGTTAAGAATGATGAAATCCCATCGCATAAGAGCTGTTGTGCTCATGGGGACGCAGTTCCAAATGTCCAAATCTGTCTGGCATGATAATAATTTTCCATAATAATAATGCAATGAAACTCAAATGACAAGAACACACAATGCCGCATCCTCATATTTCTCCATCCATCCATTAGGCATTGGAAGCTGATCTCTATATCATCACCCCTGAAATATTTCTCCATCTGGAGGCGTAGCATCCCCACTGGGCCATCAGCATTGCATCATTCATCAGCGATGCCTCTGGCACTGCAGTAAAGCTGGGCTCTAGGACTTGTAACCCACCGCCGGGTAAGTCATCACCATTCCATACCCAGAATCCTGCGTAACTCAGCTGACTGTGCTCTCCTAATCGCCTTGACTAGCCATCCATCATAGCAACAGCCATGACAATAGTTGCTTTGTATAAAGTTGTTTGGATCACCTCATCATCCAGCACAATGTGAATCCCAAAGTCGCTCCCAGAATTCCTGATCATCCCTGAGCTTTTTATCTCTGCTTGGGTCATTCTCATGACTGTAGGGATGCAGCAAAGCAGCACTTCCTTCTAATCAACCACCTTGACCTATACATTATACTCAATATTTTGTAGTATGTTACTGTATATTCTGCACACTGTTTATTTCATCTCACACAACTGATAATGCACAAGTATCTGCATTCTTTACTTTCTCAACTTTGAATATGATGTATGTGTATCAAATGCAGTTGGGCAAACTCACCAAGGTGACGTCCATGTTAGTTCAAGCCTATTTGGCTCATAAACTTTAGATTAGAATCAAAACAGGTGAAGCAAATCAACAACACAGTGCAGGCTAATTTGTTATCAGCATGTTTGTTAGTAAAGTTGAGGTCATATCACTCATAAATGTTGTTGTATGTCTTGATTTGCTAGAATAATGATAAGAATGTCTTGCCATCCTAAAACATTTCTCTACCCTTCGCTCTCGTTTTCCCATCAGACTACAAGATCTGTGGCGTGATGACGGACAGAATTGGTTCTCACCTTTCTTTGCGGGCTCAGGCATGTTGAGCCGTTCTCCGGTGGACCGGGCACCAGTTGGAGGGGTTCAGGGGTGAGTCTGGGCTGCCCAGTGTGTGTGGCAGGGGGTGTCCTTTAGCCAGGGGGTGTTATGACGGAGAAACAGAGGTGAGGAAAGCTGCACCAGAGACTGTGGAAGCCAATGAGGATGAGGGCAACGCAGGAACGTGAAGGAGAAAGTAACAGATCTGGGGGTGATGAATAAATGGGGTTTATATAGCGCTCATCCTAGCCACTCCTCTCTCTCTTTGATAATGGAGGCCAAAAAGATCCCTAACACCTCCCTCCCCTTCTCTCCTAAAGTCCTGGGGATTAGTGTGGCTCGCTGTGCCCTGTCTCCTCACCAGCTGGAGTCAGACAGCGAGAGGGGCTTTTGGATAACGTTGCATTGCAGAATAAAAGACAAGTTGGCATTGCTTTGAATATGTCACAAAGAGACATAACTTATTTATATACAGAATGCCTGACACTGAAATCAAAAAGATAATGTATATTAAAAAAATCGTATTTATATTCTAAGTGTACAATTTTATAATTGGCATAATTGTAATGTATAGAATTCTATAGAATATATATTTCATCATTTATAATAAGATATATAATAAATCATAAATCAATAAAATGTCTAATTTACACATTTTTAAATTATATGAAATATAAAATAATATACAATATAATAAAATGTAACAAAATAAAATATAGAAAATATATTTTCCATTTATTGATTTTAAAATGTATAATAATATATAAAAAATAACATTGAATAAAATGTAATAAAACTATAAAATGCATGTAATTTTTTTAATTTATATATTTTTTTATCATTTAAAAATATTATATAATACGAAATTATACAATAATAATAGTAAAATATAATATTATATCTTGTTTTTTATACTTTTTAAACGTTTTTTAAACATAAAAACCTCTAGAGTAATATACTTCCAACAATGTGTTTAATGAAGAGACGACCCTGCCACAAGGCCCATGTCAAGGGCATTGACTATAGGGTGAATGAAATAGATATTATTAGGTGATGCTGTCATCTAGGGGTTCTCAATGTAGATCCACCCTTTCCCTAGAAGGCCTTTGGGTGATATTTAGGGCTTAGTGAGAAAAATAGGAAACATTCACTTCACCTTGCAGCCAAGTGCCAGAGATGATGTGGATGTAATGTGGATGAGGGTGATATGAACAAACCAGGACTATAAATTCTGCTAAGTTGCCTGAGCAATGCTTTTAAAGTCTATAATTAGAAGGCCATCCTGAACTCTGACTTTTGACATATCAAGCATGGAAAGATGGTGGGATTGTTTTCATTGGCAAGACTCTAATTATCCTGTTAACGCTTTAATTTTCACTATAAATCAGGCCCTGCTTCTTGCAGACGTGACAGCAATTTACACAGCTTTAATAGTCTTAGTGAGCAGTTACATTTAATTTGATTTATTATTTCCAGAAATTTGAAATGTATCTCAAATAATAAAAAAGATTTGAAATCAATCTGAATCATTTCAGAAAATACGTTCAATTTCATAGTCAGAAAATCTGAAAATTTTTGGTGTGCATAATGTTAAAAACTGATACAAGTGTCCTGATTACAAACATCAAACAAACTCAATTATTAAAAATAAATAAAGAAATAATTTATTAGAAATAAATAAAGTTATTTCAGACTGTAAAATGTAAGATGTGGTGTGACTCTTCATAACTGATATTGATTAATTATATAAACAATTTTCAAAAGCATGTTAAACCTATATGAACACAAAACATTTCTAAGAACGTGGAACTTGTGTTGTCTGTGAACTTCTAGTTGAACTGCAGACATGAATATGGCAAAGATTGAGAAAAAAAATGTCAACTAATCAAATGGTCACATGAACGGCAGCAAGTCATATAAGATGGTTCTGCTGAGCCAGTACCATATTACATATTAAGCCAGGAGTCTTCTTTAGTAATTTCAGGCTGTTCTTGTTCTGAAAGACTATAACTGGAATTAGTCAGCAGTCATTCTATCCATAGCAACACTTGCCATCAAAGAAATCCATGTTTAGAATGGAAATTTTTCCCAAAAGCATCTCACACCAAAAGTGTGTGGTCGCATTAGAAAATTAGAATCTCTTTCTCTCCTGGCTGTGTGTGATATAAGGAGGTTATGAGTGTTGTGCCATACTCTTACTCTTCAATCACAATCCATCTTGAGTGCATTTAAGCATGATTTTTTGGCCTTGGTAGCAGTGCCTCCAACGAGGGGCCCATTTATAACCCTGTTGTGTACAGCTCTTAAGACAGGGTGCTGGAGAAGTATCATGCGGGCCTGCCGCAAAGTTCACACAAAACCATTTGGACCAGACTGCTGGGTAAAGGTTCATGTCGCCCATGGGGATTTAGCTCTCACGGTCACCATAAAAAGCTCAGACGAGAGAGTCACAGTGGCACCTGCCTTGACAAATGCACACACACACACACACACACACACACACATAGGAACCTAAACAAAGACGAATTGATATCGTCTCAGAATTTCCAACCCGATCTCACGGCAATTCGTACGAATTCTACGAGGTGGCTAATTCGTACGAATTCATATGACCTCACTCGTACGAATTAGTGCGATTTTTGCTAAATCGTACATATTTTACGAGTTGCCCAATTCGTATGAATGACCTACCCCTGACCCCGCCCCTAAACCTACCCATCACCTGGGTTTAGACAAATCGTACGAATTCGTACGAGTGAGGTCGTGGCCCCAAAAAGCATTTGAATGCTTAAGCCAGGCTTAAAAATGTATGAATTTTATTGCAGTATGCAACAAAATCTCAAACCGAATGCCATTTATTGTAAAGAAAGACCGCACATGCACATTTAGCATTTCATAAGATCACAATGTCAATATTAGATTATTGTTTATAAGAAAAAGTTATTGTTTGGCTTCATGCATTTACTAAAAATTACCTATGCTGTAAAAAAAATATTTTCATGATTTGTAACCACAACTTTTTATCTTTTTTCAAATCAATTCAATTAATGTGGTTCAGATAACAATATTTTGATGTTCTATTTATTATACCAATCTCCTTCATTGTATTAACTCAATATTTTTATTTCAATGAAATATCTTATAACTAACTTAAGTGGACAAATCGATAAGAAAAAGTTTGTTCTGGAAAAAGCATAATTTGTTTGCAGATTTCAATGTATTAGGCAATAACAACATTCATAATCTTTTTTTATGTGACCCAGGTTTGACCCACTGAATTTGAACCGGTGTTGTTGTTAAGTAAATCTAAAACTAAAACTATTAAAAAGAATTTTCGTTAATTGAAATAAAGCATCAAATGTTGCCTTGGCAAATAACTGAAATAAGTTGAAGTTGAAGTATTAATAGAAGCTAAATAGAAATATAAAAATGACAAAAGCACATAATTCAATTGCAAAAAAAAAGATTGACTATATATGCAAATGTGTGCCAATACAATTTTATTTATAAAAGACAAGTTTATAAAAGATATACTTTTTAAATGCATCAACATATGAAAAATCTAAACTTAAAACAAAAATTACAATCACAAATGTTGCATTGGCAACTAATTGTAATAAAATAAGTTGAAGTACTAAGAACAATATAAGTTAAAGCTAAATGGAAACCTTAAAAATGAAAAAAAGTTCAACCTAAATTGCTAAAACCTAAACTAAAATACTGTAATAATAGTAGTAGTACATAAATAATAAAATAGCACTGAAGTGAACAAAACATATATAGAAGAATCTTTGCAATGTTTTTTACGGATTTGTAATGTACAGCACATGATTGTTTGCTGTAATTCTTTTTCATTAATTAAGTTGTTAATAATTAAGTCCAAAAAACAGAAGGAAAAAAGCACAGCTGTAGTGAGTCACTGAGTGACAATCAAAATAATAGCAGTGTAGCAGTGCCACCTACTGGGAACAACTGGGCAGTGCGGGAAGAAGCAGACATTTAGTCTGTTTTTATCTGGTTTTGTTCTTTCAACTGCCAGCTTAGAAGCTGATTAAAAAATAGAAAAATATCAAAAGAAAATGATACTAAAAAGACATGTTTAAAGACATACTTTATGCATCAAGTTATGCAAAAAGTAAATAATTTGCTTAAGAGTCTGTTTCATTTCATAAAGAAAAAGGAGGTTATGAAAAAATGAGAAACTAATTTTACCCTTCTCCTGTTACCAAGGCAATTAAGATATCATGAGAGCAACAAATATTGACCTTAACACACTGGAGACAATCATTCAGCTCTCATTTCAGTGCTTTCTTTATACCATGTTGATTCTGTAAAGTAGAGAGGGTAGCAACACTGAACTGGTAAGTGAGTTTCTTTTTCACTTTAATGATCTCCCCCGAGCGGGCGTAATTGCGCAGGGCACGGGACATTTTCTGGTAGGTCATGGGCATTCTGTTGCCCTTCCTCTGACCCCACAGCTCTGCCACACGCTCCTTGTGCCTTGCAGAAAAGCGAAAGACGCCGGCTGAGGCCGGACCCAGGACACACATTGGGCCATGCCTGGGTCCTCCAGCATCTCGAACAGGAAGTGGAAAAGCCGTAGCTTTTTCCCTGCAATCATAGAGACAATTGCGGTCAAACAACGTTTATGTGTGTGCAAGGGGTGGGCAAAGGCCTATGGAAACTATTTCCCATAAAACAGGCTTGTATTATGATAGGCGTAATTAAGATAAACATCTCTAAAGCATCAGTGCGGTGTACACAAGACCAGAGTAAATTAGAGAGAACTGAGATTCTATTTGGCAGTTATGGGTAGGACGAGCCGTTCCCGAGCTGCAGTTCCCCTAGGTTATTCCTCACCTTTGAGATAGCATCTAAATAAACCACAAAAGCAGAACTGACCTTTCTCTGCAGGTGTAATCCTGGGCAATGATTCGGCACACTTTTCAGGTGTTGTATTCGGAGTTAAAGGTCTCTCTGGTGCGTTTAGGGTATTTAACACTCGTCCGTCAGGTGCATCGTGAGGGACCGAAGACTGATCGACTAAGGTGGTGTCGTTGCGATTTATCCCGCAGTCTGTGTATGAGTCAGATCTGTTTGCTTTGACCAGAGATCCCATGACCTATTCATTTGACAAAAGCTCTTGGTTTTAAAATAGAAAAGAATGAGTGCAAGAACGACACAAGATGTTGAACTGAATAGTTCACCTGCTCAGAAAACTGCAACTGGGACTTTTCTTGCTCTAACACATTGCTGAATTGCTCCTCACCAGGTAGCTTCTCTTCAGACGTGTTCACAACTTCATCAGTTGACATGGCACAGAGATCCCTCACTGCCATTGCATTACAAAAAAAGTTAGTCGTGATAAACCCTAAACAGGCCGTCCTTACTACTAATGTCAGTGTTTTTTTGTCCATGCAAATCAGTGGGGCCCAATGTTTTTTTTTCTTTTTTTACTCCATTACCTTGTGAAAAAGAAGTAAATTTTGTCATTAAATAATAAGAATGCACTTAAGAATAAACGTACATACTTAAATATATAAAGGAAATACTTAAGTCCAAACTGAATGTAATGTTTTCACACTTAATTGTATGTTATTATTATATTATATGACACACATTGATAAACTAAAATATACTTTAATGTAATTTCTATTGAAACTTGTATGTCAGGTATTCACAATGTTTGTAATGACACATTTGTAATGATCAAGTACATGTGTTTAGTGTGTTGGTCAACACAGGAATAAATGTACTTCTTTTATGCATGACAAAATGATTTTAAATGTACTTTAAAATAAAAATTTGACTATTAGCAGTTATTAGAAAATGTTAGAAAATGTGTTAAGAAACAGTGTAAGTACACTTAAGTGCCATTTGTTTAATTAATATTACATTATCTGCAAGTACAGTTTATATATATATATACTACACTACATGCACATTCAAAACAATTAAGTGCTTTTTTTTACAAGGGTTGACTTTCATTCCACGGATGGGGGAAAAAAAGTACAAATTCTTCAAAATATCATCTTTTGTGTTCAGCAGAAGAAAGAAAGGTCAGTAAATGATGACAGAATTTTCATTTTTGGGTGAACTCTGCTTTTAAGCTTTTGTCTTACTGTTCCATATGGCTTTTCTCCGAGATTCCTGTCTGTAGTGCTCCTCAAGAAATTCCAGAATCACCTCCAAATCAGTTTGATATTCCTGCGGACTGTTCTGGTAAGAAATATAGATTTTTTCCCCATACACAAGTAATAATATATATATATATATATATTGGCATTGATACATTTAAAATTGTCCAAATATGTTGACACTGTAGAATAAAAACTATACAACAAAACTGTAAAACATATCAGTTCTTACCATGTTAGTGTTACGGATGTGATCCTTATTGAATGTATTGCTGTTTCAAGTGTTGTTGTGTTAATGAATAACCAATAAGTTAAAAAAAGATAGATTTGTTACTATAGTGTGCTTTTCAAACAAAACTCTCTTGTTGAAATGGCACAGACTCGTTTTTATCAGGAACAAGGGGCTGGGGGAGTGAACAGGCCTCTCTGGAATGATCTACGACCGTACATAAATAACCATCCATCTTTTGACCCAAAACCACAATTTCTTTTGGCCCAAACACACACACACACACAACCTGATCTCCGTCTAGCACACATCTCTAGCATCCACCTTTATGGAACCAGTAACCACATCCTCTTCACTCTTAGAGATAACAACCACAACCAGCTAACAATGGCACACAGGCTCCACATAAAACACACATTCATTTGTGCTAAAATGGTCGAGAAATTTAAATTCATCGACAAAATATGAAAGCAACATAGATGAGAGAAATGTAATGGTTAAAACTTCAATCATAAAGTCTGAAAGAGCGCAATTGTTATGAGACAAGTGTTTATTGTCCAGTATGAAAATTATACAGCAGCACTACATTAGTGTTTGATTGCTATCTTACAAAGAGGAAGGTGATTTGAGATCGGTTTGTAATATGACACACAAAGCAGTCACAAACAATCTTCTCACTGTGAAATTAGATAAGCTTGGCCCAATGCATTTGCAAAGAAATCAGCGCAGACGTTTATACAGCGGGCTATACAGTGTAAAGTGGAGAGTTTAACAAACAAACCAAGTTAAATGGCAAACTTTATTTGAGCACAAAAACAATTGATCTCACGTAAACAAGTTGAAAAAAGCAGATATAAATATGAAGATAGATCTTTATAGAAGTCGAACAGTAGATAAACAGTGGTACCGAAAAGCATGTGGACATGTGGTAAGAATGTTATTTAATTGCATACAAAATATCTTTACTGAACAGTGATTTTTTTATGGATTTATGAAGTTCACACAGACGTCCTAACCGAGTAATAATGCATATTTTTCTTCCAATTACTTTAAAAATTTGAAGAAAAAATAGCGTAAAAACAGTTATATTTGAATATATTTTAAAACAGTTGTGTTGCTTGATGTTTTTGTGGAAACAGCGATAGCTTTTATTTCAGGATTCTGATAGATAAAAGATTCAAAGGAGCAGCATTTATTTGAAATAGAAACTTTTTAGAACTTTATAATTGTCTTTACTGTGACTTTTAATCTATTTAATGCATCCTTGCTGAATAAAAGTATTAATTTTTAAAATATTACTATTAACAAACAAAAAAAATCCATAGTGACTGAACTTTTACACATTATGTTAACATTCTACATTTACAAGCATTCGCACATTCAAATGTGTGAAGACAGCTTTATTCTTTATACATTTACCATGTCAAGGTTTATTTCAAAGCATCTCCAATCTTATAATAAACAGAGAAAGTACAATTTTGAATTTATGGAATGTTAGGAATCGGCTCTTTTGAGAATCACTATACCGAAACGCCTATTTTGGGATCCTCATGCACTGTCAGTACAGTAGCAAGATCACACTCGCCCTGGTAAGAGTATTGGCCGTACCAGTAATGACAGTCCGGGAGAGGAGAGCTGTAGTACACGTGCTCAGCAGAGCCTTGCTGATGAAGGGCCATGTCTCTGGACGAAGGGCCCGAGCTGTAGCCTGACAGTGAGCTCAGTCGCTGCAGTATAGCTGGATTAAACTGATAGGTGAGCTTGCGACGCACCTTCACAATCTCGCCCGTGCGGCTATAGTTGCGGAGAGCGCGTGCCATTTTCTGGTAGGTCATGGTCTTGCGGTTGCCCTTTCGTTGACCCCAGCACTCGGCCAGTTTCTCTTTATTTTTCGAGATGAAATGGAAGATGCCGCTACCTCGGTCCGTCCACTGAATGGAGTCACCCATGTTGTCGTCGTGAAGAGCTTCATGCAGATATTCGTATAACCGTAACTTCTTACGACCTAATGAGGAAGAGAGATGCACAATGCATTCAGCACTTCTGTATTATGATGAACTCAACTTTGTTGAAAATTGTGAAGCATTAAAATGCTGGACAGTCAGTTTTAGGATATGCACAAGTATGTTTATGTCTACTTTTATTAATTAAATCATGATTCCTGAAAACTTTCAGCTGATTTTACTTTTGTAGTAGGCCTACAGTTATTGCTATGCAGTTTGAGAGAAAAATCGAAAACATCCTCTTAGCATCATGCTTTCCTACTTATTGCATTATCACATTTTTAAAGACACAAAAACACACCTTTTCCGTGGCGCTGTGGTAAATTTGAGTAAAATACCGAAGGCTCAGCAGAACACAGTGGCCCCAGAGACACATCTGGCACAATGTGAGACCATGACTGTAGATACAGAGAGAAGCTTAGTCACAAAACACAGGAAAAAGCATCACAACCTAACAGATGAAACCATGAAAGTGAAAAATTCAATGAGTTGTAAACCTACTGAGGATTCATTCCAGTCGTACATTGATCCCGGAGGCTCAAAATGAGGTGTGAACTGATAGTAAGAGATGGCATGTCTCACAGAAGACTGTTGACTCTCCAAATTCTCATAGGATTTATTTTCTGAAAGCAGTAATAATATCATCATACTATTTTATACTTAATAATATTTTATACTTGATAATATTATATAATATACGTATTTTTTTACATTTTTATTACATTTATATTAATGGAATATTTTTAATATATACCCGTGTCATAGTGCCTTGTCTGAGAATGACGCTGAATTACATCAATGGCATCTTGAAAATCTTGATTGATGTCATTTTCAAGAGACCCCTGTAAGAAAAAAAGGTATAATTCAGAATTTCATGCATATTAAATAATGTTTGTATTAGGGTTCTGTCTTCCCATCTAATATGTAAATAATACATATAATAAATAGCTTATATAGCCTATATATGGTATAATAAAAGTATAAAATAATGTATGGATCAACAAGTTTTAAATAATCAAGTAAATAAATACTACATAAAATTACACTGGTACACACCTAAATGAAAGAACTCACCATTCTGGCCTTGGAAAGCCTAACACTTCATCTATGTAGATCTCAAATGTGTTGAACTGGAAATGTCCTCTATGTCTCAGTGATTATAAGTGGACAGATATATTGTTGAAGGACTTCTGTTTGACTGTCCAACTAACCAATGCGGCCTGTTATATACATGGGTCCATTTAAATTTGCCACGTCAACATAACATGGAGCAGTCAATGATACTCTACTTCTCTTTTTGGAAATGAAGACACACAAACTCATAGTCCCTCTATTCTTTAATCTCCATATCTCCATCCATGAAAAAAAAGATAGAGAGAAAGAGGGGCTAACCACTAGTTTTTCCAGGATTCCTTCTCCTTTGTGAAAACATTTGCATTTCAGGTTAGAAGCTGTCAACGGCACTGTGGTTTATTGGTCCTGTAAAAAAAAAGTATTGAGAGGCACCAAACAATAACTGCTCTGATAATCACAGCAAGAGAAAAGCTGGGGAATGCTGGGAAATTGCGCCCGAGGTGGGACACTTCAAGGAAACGCGTGACAGAAATATGCATTTTTATGTTCTTTTTTTGCATTTCTGTTTTATTAATAAAAAGTGAATACATATAATTTCTTAAAAAGCAATCCTATACACATGTTAAAGATCATTTCCTTCTTCCATTCAATTCACATTCGTATTAGTGCGATTGTCAACTAAAAAGGCAAAGAAAGACTTGAAGATGAAAGTCTTGAGTACACACTGTGCCACAAACTGGAGGCAAACCGTCAAAATGCAGTCCCGTTTTAATACATTTGGTTCTTTTTTTGCCGTGCATATTGTTCTAAGCTCATAAAACAACAGTTAATTCATTGCACATTCTCATGACACACGTTTTAAATATCAACTGACTGGCTCCTGAAGTTCCCCTTTCAGGTGTGCGGAGAATGAAAGTAAAGAGGCTCACTGATAAAAGATCCAGATACCTTTTATGAGACCTCAGTCGGCTGAGATTATACCCTGTGATCTGGTGGATAATCAATATGCTAGAAAAGTGTGCTGTTAAAAAATGTATAGCCCCAAACTGTGTAAACAACTCACTGACAGTAGTTAATCAGTTATAATGTAAATAGGCAAATGATTTCTCCTGTCATTTACAATAGTCTGTTATGTTTGTTGTGTCTGTACTCTTAACATTCATTGAAGCTCTCAAGATAAAGTCAAACATTTGACTATATAATGAATTCTTAGGTGCACTGTTTTGTAAGTGTATTGTATGCTTAAACCAGCCTAAGGTTTTATTTTTATTTATTTATTTTTAGCTAGTCTCCTTTTGCCGGACTAGCTGACAGCATGCACGTGCACCGCCAAAATTAAGCACCGACCATGAGTAAAAATGGCTTTGGAAAGTAATTTTTGCTGATAACTTTATTAGGAGCTACATCAATAAAGACGAATAGTATGAATTAGTCAGACTTTCACTAATACGTGAGTGATTCAAATCAAACAAAACATCATCACAACTTGCACATCTTGATGTAACAAACTGTAATTATTGTCAGTAAACCCAAAATACTCTATACTATCGTTCAAAAGATTACTTACCAAGGCTACATTTATTTGATAAAAATACAGTAAAACCGTAATATTGTGAAATATAATTACAATTTAAAATAACTGTTTTCTATTTCAATATATGTTTAAATGTATCCCAGCAAAACTGAATTACTCTAGTCTTCAGTGTCACATGATCCTTCAGAAATTTGCTGCTCAAGAAACATTTGTTATTAGTATTGTTGCTGCTTAATATTTTTATGTAAACTGTGATGCATTTTTTCAGGATTCCTTGACGAATAGAAAGTTAAGAAACAGCATTTATTTGAAATAGAGTTTTTAGTAACATTACAACTCTCTTTACTGTCATTTTTCATCAAATTTATTCATCCTTAATTCATTCATTCATTCATTTATACTGACCCCAAACTTGTGAATAGTGTGTGTGTACATTATTTAATATATATATAATTTAATACAAAGTGCAGTTTCATTGCTGGGAAATATTCTCAAGAAAGTTACATTTGTGCAACTGTTTTTTTCTGTTGACAGGGTTTAACTGTTCTGGAACATCTGTGGTAAAGTGTGGAATTGTTTCCTGTCTGCTGTGGATGATAAAATGAGGGAGACTGAGCTTGAAGGGTATGTAAACCTTTCCTCCACTGTGACTTTCAAGGTAATTAAATTTGCAAGGCAATCTGTTTTGCATAGTGTCACCATAGTGTCAATGAGGTATTTCCCTGTTTGTCATTTTACATATTTTCATTATTTGTAATGCAATAACTTAACAATAAAAAATGTAAATGATGATGAATGTAGTTATATAAAAAAAGAATCTACAACCAAAATTAAACTATGTTTTGGATTCTCTCTCTCTCTCTCTCTCTCTCTCCTCTCTCTCTCTCTCTCTCTCTCTCTCTTCTCTCTCTCTCTCTCTCTCTCCTCTCTCTCTCTCTCTCTCTCTCTCTCTCTCTCTCTCTCTCTCTCTCTCTCTCTCTCTCTCTCTAAATGTTTTTGTAATTTTTCCATTGGTTTATGAACTTATGTGTGCGTCTCACGCCTGCCGAAGTATTTACATTTTCTGGCAAAGCAGTAGCGAGGGCTTTATCTTTTCAAACAAAGAGCTGCTTTCCTTCCCCTTCTCTTCAAACCCTATTCAAAAGGACCATTAATACCAAACCCAATGAGGGAAGGGCAGTAACCACAACATAGCTCCTATTCAACTTCTTTATTTACTGGCACCCAATCAAAATAAGTTCCCAAAGTGCTGGCACAGGTAAACAGATAACTCAAGCTGTCTGATGAAGTTAGACCATAACATGGCTTACCAATTCTGCTGAAATTGTTATTGTTAAACCTGGCCTGTTTGCTATATTGCAGACTTTTGACGCAAACCTTTTTTATAGCAAGTCATGCTTTTACTTTCTTTGCTTGCTTTGATTACAAAAGCAAATTAATTGTATCTATTTTAACCTTAAGAGTTGATACAACATACATTTATTTATTTATTTATTTATTTTTATTTGCTTATTTTCTAATAGGGTTTTTTATTATTTGTTTTGATTACAAAAGCAAAGGGTTTGTATTCCTTTCAACTTTAAGAGCAGCTAAAACATTTTTTATTAATTTTTATTAATTAATTGTTTAGATTACAAAACAAATCCGCTAAAATATGTATTTATTTATTACGACCATTTTGTAAAGCAAATGTAATATACCGTGCTTTAAAATGTTTGCCCATGATATTCTGATATCATGCTTTTTCCCATCAACTGCCACAGAATTTCATAACTAGAACACACCCAGTTATCTGACAATATTTTTTTCCTCTTGGCTTTTTTTTCTGTTGCTTGTTTTTTTTCTGGGGTGGACAATAAACAGCTTTCTTCATATAGCCTGTCCTCCCATGTCCTTTAAACTGATAAACTGAAAAGCATTGTGAGATGTCATAGTCAGCTAAGGGTACATCTATGCTGCAAAACCTTTTGATAAATATGCATCTTGTACGCAAATATTGAGTTTGATGCCATAATATACTGTCTTTTTCATATTTTGGACACTTTCTTAATTGTGCTGTGTTGAGGGGTCCCAAGTGCAGGATTAAACAATGCTACACTAATCTGTGTTATTACAGTATGTACCATATTCAGATGTTGTGCATCTGGAGCCGTGCTTGAAGGACTGATGTGAGTGATTTATAACTTGTTTATTTGTTGAAGTTTTCATTCTAAAATAACCTTGTGTTGATAACATCCTGTTTCTCTGCTGATTGTAGACATCTGTTTCTTGTTTTCCAAATTTGTGAATAAATACCTCACCTGTTTTTTTGTCAACTGCATCTTTGGGAGTCTTCCTGATATCTCATCACACTTCAGAGAGACACTGCTGTTGAATTCACTACATTGTCTGCAGCATGATCTTTTGAAGGTACAATTTCCCCATACATTTTGTGAAATGAAATAAGCCCATTTGTGACACTCATTATGACGATCAGATGTTCTTCTGATGTAGCTTAAGATTAGTTTTTAGAGTTCATGCTGCTGGCATTAAAGCAAAAGAGGGACAAACCAAATACTGAGACAAATATAAGCATTGTAACAAATTTTCTGGACTGCGTTGTATTAGCATTAATTGGAACATTGTCCTGCATATGCATATTCACTCTTAAAAAAAGGTTCTTCATTAGTATCTGGTTCAGTGAAAAAACTTTAAGATCCACGGAATCTTTCCATTGGGCAAAAGTTTTTTTAATGCTGGAAAACGATCATCATCTGTAGATCATCAAAATGTTCTTCACAATAAGAAAATTTGTTCAGAACTGCTCACTGGAAGGACCATTGGAGAACCAATCCAAAATCACTCAAGGGTTTTTCTGAACAAGCTTTCTCATAAATCTAGTTGCAGCCGTTGATTGCTTCCTTTTTCTGCCCTGTCCAGGTAGTGTGACCACTGTTTCTTTAACTTTGAACTTGCAAACTATACTTCCAACAGTGTTTGAACATTTATCTTTTTGTATCCTGTTTCTTGTTTGTGAATGTTAACCTTTTTGTACCATTCTTTTGATTTATCCATATTTCTAACATGCAGCCAAACGTGACACTCAACAAACCTAGCCAGTTCAGATATGTCATGTGTTCTAGCTCAAGCACACCTGTTGCAACTAATGCTCTAAAAAATTCTAAAAGTAGTGATGCTTTTAATATGGATAGTATGCTAATTAAGAAACCTTAATGTATGCTAATTAATTAATTAACCTATCGATTACTCAATGCCACTTTCCTGAAAACTGGAAGCACGCAGTGATCTCGCCTATTTTTAAATCTAGAAACCGCTATGATGTAAGTAACTAGGCCAATAAGTATACTACCAGTACTATCAAAGGTCATGGAAAAAACGATCATAGAGCAGTTGAGAATGCATCAAGATAACTGCAATTCTGCCTTAAATTACATGCAATTTGGTTTCAGGAAGAACTATTGTACAGAAACAGCCATTCTACACTTCACAGAAAAAGTAAGAACACAACTTGATAAGGGAGGAGTTGTTGCTGCTGTGTTCTTGGATTTGTGTAAGGCTTTTGACACAGTCAATCACGATGTTCTTATTTCTAAGCTCTCTAAATTTAATCTTTCTACCAAAACATTAGCATGGCTCTCAACTTACTTGTTAAATAGGAAGCAGTGTGTTAGAATTATGTCCTAAAATGTCCGCTCTAGTTATGTGAAAAACACAATGGGAGTGCCTCAGGGATCTGTATTATGTCCTTTACTTTTTAGTCTTTATATTAATGATCTTCCACAACACTGTAATGGAGTTGACAACTATATGCCGATGACACTGTTTTGTACACACATACAAAAAATGCTAGGCTAGCAGCAGAGAAATTAACTTATGCCATGCAAGGTGTTGTGGAATGGCTTGAACAATCTTGGTATGTTTTTTAGTAAAAATAAGGGGCAGACTCAAACTGCAGATATTTTAATTAAAAATGAAGCAATTGACATAGTTACTGAATTTAAATATCTTGGATTCATCTTAGATTCAAGTTTTAATTTTAAGAAACACATTAAGAAAATGACAAAAACTATCAAATACAAGTTGACAAACTTTAGACAGATTAGATCGTTCCTCCCTATGGATGTAGCCAAAATATTTATGCATGCTTTAATTTTTTCACACATCTCATATTGTATCACCTGTTGGGGACAGGCCAGTGAGTCTGCCATTAGACCTCTAAAATCACTATACAAGCAACCTTCTAAAGTTCAACCTTTAGACAATCTGCTATTTCTTAAAAAGCTACTACACAGTGGAATGCAATAGCGAATGATTTAAAGAGCTGCAAATCCATTAGAAGTTTTAAGTCAGAACTAAAATCCTTTCTGAAGACTACTCAAACCTGTACTCACTGAAGCTGATGTGGTGTTGATAAAATGTGTTTTTTTTTTTATAGAGATTGTTAGTGAGGTTTTATAGAGATTGTTAGTGTTTAGTGAGATTGTTTTTATTTGTACCCTGCCAGGGGACTGCAGATGTAAAATAGCCTATGGCTAACTCTGGTACAATGCATCAAATGGCAACATTTATGTTATAGATTGTACATGGTCCTTAATAAATAAAAAAATAAAAATAAAAAATAAATGAAGCCCTTGATTAGTTACATCAGGTGTGCTTGAGACGGCACCAGTTTTGCAGATTTGTGCTGTTGTGAGGGATTCTATTCAGGGGGTTGAATAATTTTGAGACTGTAGGGTTAGGGTTAGTCATTAAAAGTCATTAAAAGTTGCATTTTCAGTTAAATTTGGGGAAAACACTTGAAATATTTGTTGTATTGAGCTATTTCAATTACTTTTGTTTGATTCAGTCATTGCAAACAGCTGAAAAGCTGTACATTTTGCCAATAAACCTTACTTGCAATGGGGTTTGAATAATTTTTATTACAACTGTGCGTGTACGTGTGTGTGTGTGTGTGTGTGTGTGTGTGTGCTTGTTTTTGTGACATATGAGGACACAAATGTGTATAATGACATGGGTATTACACTGGTATTACAACTTACACGTGAAATATGAGGACATTGCATGCGTCCTCATATTTCAAACAGCTTAAAAATCATAAAAAACAATGTTTTTTTTTAAATGTAAAAATGCAGCATGTCTCCTGTAAGGGGTAGGTTTAGGGACAGGGGCAGTGTAGGGGGATAGAATATATAGTTTGTCCAGTATAAAAACCATTACGCCTATGGAATGTCCTCATAAGTCACAAAAACAAACGTGTGTGTGTGTGTGTGTGTGTGTGATATATATATATATATATATATATATATATATATATATATATATATATATATATATTATATATATATATATATATATATCAACTTTTGTACATGACTAGTTTTATATTTCCCCATAATTTTTAGTTTTCAATGCTTCATGCGATTGTAGTTCTTTCTCTCACTGAAGCTGCTAAGTATACACACTCTTGTACCACACTCTTGTGTCTTTTTGTCTGATTTTCAAAAACATTTGCTTCAAATCAAAGTTTGTATTGTTATGATTCACCTCGTAGCTGATTGTCTTGGTCCGTGGCTTTTGACCGACTTTTTTTACAATCCCTATATGGGAAAAAATGAATTGAAAAAATACTGTTACACTTTATTTTGATGACCATCAAAAAAACTTTAGATCCTACTAACTGTAAGTACTCTCATTAATAAGGTGTAAGGTTTCGGGTTAGAATAATTAGTTGATGTACTTGCAAAGTTTCTTATAGTCAGTAGAATGTCTAAAGTGGACCATCGAAATAAAGTGTTACTAAAAAAAACTGAAAAAGTGGACAGGCAATTTTGTACTCTACAATGGAATCAAAATTCCATTTTATGTGGTATCTAAGCATGTGCTTGCTTGAATTATATATTCAAGCTAAAACCATTTTTTAACAGTGAAACAGTAGAGAACCTGAGCATGCCAGTAAGCACACCAGTCAATCCATAAAGTTCAAAACTAGGAAAAATATGGTTGTTAATATTGCTGTTCATTTTGACAGTTCACAAAGCTTGATGAGGTAATTGTTTATTGGAAATAAAAGTATTCAGATTAAACTACTGACAGACGTGTTATGCTGCTATAGCTACAATGTTTGGACAGTAAAATAAATATGCACATTTACGGAACTACAAGGAGTGTACAATTTTTTTGTTCAATAGTTATTTACAGTATATGAAAATTAATGATTATACATGGCTTTTTGTACAACTGCCCCAGGTAATTGCTCAAACCTTCCTATTAATATGGAAATTTAACATGATAGCAAAGCAAGAAACAGTAACCGTCTTTTAGGAACAGCTTTTCATTTGATCGTATGGCTGCTTTTTTTCTTTTCTTTTTTTTTTTTCCAGGAAAGCCCTACAGCTAACAGGATCCCCACCTCCATTAGGAAGATTTGAATAATTATTGCACATTTAAGGGACTTCCCCTTCAAAAGAGCCACTTGCTCTGGTGTCATGTTAGCCGAAATGGTGAATATTATAATATTGTACTAAAATATAGTACAACATGTACTTCAAGGGCCAAAAATAAATGATGAAATAATGAACTAAAACATGAAAAATATTGTTCAAGTAAATATACAAAAATTGTATATTTTGAAATATATTTAAAAATATACCTGGCACTGTATTTCTTTTTCCTATATGGGTCAGGTCGTCATGTGTTAATGTTGAAAACTGTTGATAACATTAATATGTTGTGAATGGTGAATTTTGTATAAAGTCAGATTTAGGATCCCTGAACTGAGGATGTTTCGTCCAGTAATGTGTGATTCTTGCAGAAGACTTTTTCGAGGTCATCAGTACTGATCCAAAACACAAAAAAAGCATTGAAGTTTCAATCAAGAGAACTGGAAGACATTCCCATGTGCACATTAACTCAGGAGCAGTCGGTGTATGTTGTGACCATGTTACCCTTTCGCTGTGTGACAGTCCTACACTGCTGCCTGCTGGAACTGTGAAACCTGTTTTCAGTCCGAGTCTGGTGTCCATTAAAGGAGAACATCCTTTCCATATTCTCAAACATATCATCAAACATGTCACCGCCGAAAGAGTTCTGGAAGTGCCTCCCGTGCCTGCTATGTGCTTCTTCATGGGCCTGAAAGTGGCTCTCGAAATGTCTTTTATTATGCATGTGAGGGTTGTGTCCATGCATGTCAGAGTCTCTGAATATATCGTCAAAGTTGAAGCTAAAATGTTGACGGAAGTGGTCCCCGCCTCCTCTCTGGCCCTCCCTGGAGAACGGACTGCTCCTTGTCTGGTCATACTCCCTCCTCCGGTTGTCATCTGATAATGTTTCATATGCTGGGAATGGAAAAATATGAAGCTTTAACAACTGATCAACACTTGTAATGTTCAGAAATGTGTGTCCTGTGTCTATTTGAATGGGTGTGTGTTGACTCACCCTCAGCAATCTCTCTGAACTTTGCCTCTGCATCAGGGCTTTTGTTTTTATCTGGGTGATACCGCATGGCTAGTTTATGGAAGGCTTTTTTGATCTGGCGATCAGATGCGTCTTTGGGTACACCCAGGATCTCGTAGTAATCTTTCTCGGCCAGAATCAGCTCTGCGATGAGCAGAATGCTCACAGCCACCTTGAACACTGACTGAGCTGTTGCCATGCCTGCGGTCAAAACTGTTAACAGGAAACAAGAGTCAAGATCACAGTTCATTTGCTTTTGTTTTTTGTCATGAGAAAATTCACAGTAGTACATCAGTGTCTATGTAATAATGTCCATTATGTATGAGAATATTAAGAATGTATGTTTTTAGGCTCTATGCATGAGATAGATAGATAGATAGATAGATAGATAGATAGATAGATAGATAGATAGATAGCACTGTCTCATGATATCATGATACATGATATACATTTTCCCAAAAAGGGCTTCAAGCTAAATATAATTTCCTATTTCTTTCTTATGGTTTATGCCCTGTTGCCTACGTTCTTGACAGGTTGAAACTGTGGGTTACAAGTTCATCATTCTTAGAGAGATACTTGCTTCATTCTTAGGCATAATTATTATTTATAAACAGCTTTATGTATAATATTAAGTATAGCCTATTAAAGATATAAGAAATATGCTGGTTTTAACTTACCCGATGGTCTCTGTCCCAAAGTTACATCGACTACAGGACAGCTGACCCTTTTTCTGAGCGCTCTGACAGCGCTGAAGTTACTGTACCACGATTCGCAACGCGATTGGCTGATTCCCGGGATGAATGACTACAAGCGTTTCGATTGGTCCAGATCGAGGAGCACGTTTAACGCTTGTCTGAGCGTCACTTCCTGTTTCTATAGCATGATTTTAGTGGTCTGGTCAACGTGCCGCGATACTGCGTGCTGTCAAAGTGTGGAAAACAGGATTTAAACGTTTAAATCTAATTGTTCTTGGTTTTGTGATCATACCTGCAGAACAATCACATGACCGCTCATCAGGTCATCTCCTTTCTGGGAATAAGATGTTACAACTTCTTCACTCGTCTTGTTGTCTCTTTTTCTTGCTGAACTTTCCTTATGAGTGTTTGCTATCGGCGACTACAGTATCAGAAATTGACGGCATCCCTTATGGAGGTTGAGCACTCTTATTCTTAATGTAGACTATTATTAATACTCCATGCCAATAATGGCATAAAAAGACATTACGAATGCACTGTGACCAAGATCATGTCTGGAGCAGGAGTTTAAGGAAAAGTAATGCTGAATGAAAGATTTGCAGGCATATTTTACATACTTTAGTATTTTTTTTATTTTTTTTGTCATTACTATTTTTTTATTATTCATTTTTTTCTTGTTTTGTAAAGGTTTTCAAACATGTTTTGATACAATATTTAATATTTTAGTTGGTGTCATGTGACCATTAACCAACATCAGAAAACCTTGAACATGCAAATGTGTTAATGCATTACGTCCCTTAGATGAAATAATTATTCAAATCTTCCTGATGAAGGAAGGATCCCTTTATGCAATAAAATCAAAATTTGTGTTATAAAATAAAACTACTTGCATGTATAAAAATAAACATTATGTATAAATAATGTTTTATTTTGTTTATTAAAAACATAATTTATTAATATATATTTTAATATGTGATAAATATATACAAAAAGCGCCCTTGTCCTATCAGCAGTCTAACCCATGCCTCAGTAGGCTCCCTCGAGACAAACTGCAAGTTAGCTAAATGAGATTTGGTATTTACTTGCCAGTATTTTCTGAAAACACGTTTTCCTCCATGCATAAATAAAGCCTATTTAAAGGAATCTATATTGTTTTGTGGCTTCAGAAGTGTGAGGACGTGAAATGGATTTACTAAAACCTGTCTTTCTTTTCATGCATGCGTGGCCACATGGTGTCAGTGTGGCAGAGGTCATGTCATTATTATAGAAGTTCATTCACACACTAGAGGGAGCTTAAAAATGAGTTATTCATTTGGTCTGGCTGAGACCTACACAGTAATTAACATGGTTTGAATGGTAAAAGGTAGCGTTATGTCATTGGGTGCCTTAGAAAAGCACTTACTCTGTTGAAGATGTTGTCATATTTTACTCACCCTCAAGCTGTTCCAAACCTGTACGAGTTTCTTTCTTCTGCTGAACACAAAAGAAGATTTTTTTTAAAGAATGTTATTAATCAAAGAGTTGACGGTAGCAACTGACTTCCTTAGAGGGAAAAAAATAGAAGTCAATGGCTGCCATCAACTGTTTGATTAACAACATTCTTTAAAATATCTTCTTTTGTGTTAAGCCGAAGACAGAAACTCTGGAACAACGTGAGGGTGAGTAACTGATAACAACTTTTTCATTTTTGAGTGAACCTTTAATGGGACTAGAAATGTTGTTAGGGACATTAAACTTCATCAACAGGTAATCTAGGCACTAGTCTGTTTACACAGGCTCGTTGTGTTGGTAATCGCGCTCTTGCAAACTAATAAACTCGAACTTTCAGGGGAATTCTTTTTTTAGCTTTATATTTCCAGAGGAACCAGTGTGATGCACTGTAACTTCTGCATTGGCCTACAAAAACACATCATCACTGCAGCACTTTATTCCTGATGGTCAAAATCAATTCCCGGCGAACATTTTTTTCTTGTCCGAGAAGCCGTTTCACTCAGGCTACATGTCACGATAGGGAAGAAAAGACTATCGCAACTTCTGTTTCTTGACGACTTTAATTGTTGCATTATTACATACATCTCATTTGGCCCTTGGAAAGTAAGGTCTTAAATACACAGAGTAATCAATGGAAAGAAGGACAGGTGTGAAATTAATGAGTAAATATGGAAACTAACAACCACTGTGAACATAGGCAAACAGGAACCGAACAAAACCAATCTAAGGGACCATTTACACAACATCGTTTTCAACTAAAGACACAAAAAATTTGATGCGTTTTGGCCATTCATTCACTCGACAACTTTAGGGGCCTGAAAATGCTAACTTTTGAAAACGGCTTTGAAAGTGCAAGCGAAACAACAAAACGTGAATTTGTGAAAATGGTGCGCATGCATATTATATGTTCAGTAGTTGTGTAGCAATCCTTTACAAAGTGACATCGCCAAGTACTGGCCTGGCATGCAAAATACAGCGTTTTTAGTTGTTTTTGCGGATCCGTGTGACAACGGAGACATCGGTACGCAACGGCAAAGGAAAAACTTTTTTTTTTTTTAGTAGACCGTTGTCATGTAAACACACCCTTAAACACAAATGAACTAATATAACTAAACATAACCCTTACAGTTTCATAGCCGCTGTTCTTTATGTACTATGATGTCTATTCAATTTTAAAATCTGATCTAATTATGTTAATACTCATAGTTTTCAGAAGCCATTTCCTAAATGTCATAATTTACACTGCATTGTATTTGATAAAGGGTATAAAATGCTATGTTATTCTCACTTCTGCCTCCCGTCTCAAACACCGTCTCCACCGTTTTTCGTCTGCCTCTAAATATGCTCTAATCCCATTTCCCAACGGCTACCTTGGATACAGGTGCCTTAGGCTTTCATTTGCCTTTAATCCAAGGAGTGTTTGTGCAGTAAAAGGTTAACCAAATTTTGTTGTGTCATTCGGTAATTCTATAAGGCCTAGATACATTTTGGCATGTTTTTACAATCATAATTTAAGCATATGACCATCAAGACCCTTTAATGAATTTATTTACCTCATTGTTTTTCAAATGAAAAGTGAAGTTTTGGTGCATAAATGGGATTTTTTTTTTAATATGCTATAAGTGCACAATTATGGCCCTGACTCGTTAAAATAAATATCTACAAATAAATATTTTTGGAATAATTAAATCCGTAAGAGATTTCTCATTTAAAAGATGGTCTGCTTTTAAACTCCAAATGTGTGAGGAACTATATTAGGTGTATTAAATATTCAAAATTGCTCCATTATTTATAGGAACAGAGGTGACTAGAAGAGAGAAATTCCTGGAGGGAATATGATTATGAAAATCTTGAATGATGTATATGAATCCGGGTTTCTCTGTGAAGGAACATTCCCATTTCATTTATCTTTATTTAGGGATTCAAACGGATTTCAAAATGTGTGAAGTGACTTTCACAGAAAACAGGCTTTGCAGTACAAAGAAATTTGTGTGCGTGAAAATACGAGGTCATCACAGTGACAATGGAAACTGTCACACAATTTAAATCCTATAGAATTTTTTTATACACAAGCTCATTTGCATTTTTGTTTAAATGAGGAATGGAAAACAACAATAAAATGAATTGCATTGACCCAGGCCAATCTACAATTTAAATTTTACAAGGTAAGGTTATACACAGTGTTTCAAAAATGAAACAAAAGACGTGAAAAACATGACCAAATCTATACACTCAAAGCTAATGACAATCACATGCAGCTCATTTGTCTGCATAATCACACATGTGCTAAATATCTTAATACATACTGGGAAATAATTACAGTAATCATACCTTGATTTTCTTTAAATAGGAGCCATTTTTTCTTGATACAAGACTTTATGATGCTAGTGAGTCACTCAGTGCAGAAAGGCTGGAACATTACCTGTAAATAGGGCATATTTTTACAGCACAAAGATGAGGTGCCATTGCCCATATCATCTGTCAGAAACCTCATTGAATATATACAGTTACTTACATTTTACGGCTTAGTGCAAAAATAAAAAAGAGAACAGATCTCCTTTAGCAGTACAAATAGTACATTTAAAAAAAAAAGAATTAAATGACCATGCTGAACGACGCAACAATTTTCCATTGCCAAAATGGAAAAATGGCAGGGAAATTGGTGTATGCTGAGACCACATTCATGCACTCTTCAGCAGCAAGAACTTGTTGTCTGTGAGGTTCTAGCTATAGTACAGGTAGATCCATGGGTTTGTGCAGCTGTTAAGACTGGCGAGGAGCATGATAGTGACAAACACTGGCCCTGTAGAACAGAAATGAGACTGTAAATAAAGAATCACAGACACATATACACTGTAAAAAATTTGGAGTAGGATTTACTTGAAAAAAGCTTGCTAACTTTTTTCACTCAGAAAATGCTAGTAAATTTACAACGATTTGCCAAGTAAAAACCTAAACATATTTATCAGTAGCTTTAATTAGAAATATTTAAGTTAAATTTACTTGGAATATGGAATTAAGTAAACTTTACTTAACGTAGTCAAGTGAAAGTAACAAAGAAAATAAGAAATTTTAACTTGGCTAGTAAAAGGTTGAGTAAAATCAATTTAGTTGAAATTTCCTTTGCATTACATTTCACTCAAACAATAATATTGAAATACCAGAATGTGCTTTACTTAGAACTTCTAAGTAATTTATACTACATCATGTCAGATGTTAAACATCATGTGAATGCAAAGACCTCAATACTTGGTAGACAATACACAATGACGGTAACATTTGTAATCGTTTTTGTGTTTGAATGTGTCATTTTGAGCAGAAAATGTACTCGAAATGTCACAAAATGGCAAGTTACTATAATCCTAACAACAAAAGCAATGATAAAACAGTGTAAATACAGCTGGAAACCAGTGAAAAATCAACCTCATTAATTATTCAAGGTCCAGTGCATGATGGGAACCCCAGTATCAGAAAAGTTGAGTAATTTTTACTTAATTTTATTAAGTTGATATTTACGCTTCCATTTCTACTCGCTTGAATTAAGTACTGATATGGAATTTACTTAGTTTTTTTAATTCTTGCCTGAACTAACTTTTTCATGTAAATTACATTGTTTTTTTTCAGTAGTATTTACTTCACCACAAAATCATTTTTTACAGTGTAACAAACTGCACCGGAAGTGTTCAAACGTGGAACTTTTCTGTGCAAAAAAGCTGTGTGCACCATCTGGTGTCTGCAGGCAACCAAAACATAATGCAGTTTAATCTGATCGGGTCCTTTGTGGGCCAGTGAATGGTTTTACTAATGGCTGTATCTTGTAGATCTGCAGCTGTGGGGAAATAGATTATTAACGCAACAGAATGGTTGTGAGTAATCATATGCACATATATGATATCTCATATAAATGAATGGTCAAATCTGTTATCATAACTTTGTGGTTATATTCCAGTATATTGTGAAATGCAAATTTGTTTCTTATCATTTGTGTTTTCTGCAGGTATGCGGTTCACATCAAATGATCACATAAACTCTACAGACCGTCAGATGCTCTTTGGATCATCTCAAATCATACTGGTTTTACACAAACTTAGTTTATGCTGCGGTCCTTAAAACAAAAGTAATTTTAGCAATTAGTCATCTTGTTAATTTTTCAATGCAACTTTACTCTTATGTTAATTCTTTGTAACGAAAAATGTTGTAAATGCAAAATAGAAGCATCTCAGAGTGACTTTTGGACAGCTTTGACTTACCTTGCATGGGTGCACTGCTTGGACTCCAAGCTGACCAGAGCTGGACCACGAAGAATGGGCTCCAGCAGAGGGTGTACACCAGGATGATAATAAAAGTCATTTTGACAGTCTTCAGCATTGCGCTTGATATCCCTTTAGTGCTGGAGCGCCCATCATCTGTGCTGCCCTGCAAGGCTTTCCTCTTCATGTTGAAATAGATCCCTGCGCATATCTTTATCTGACAATACATCAAGATTACGGCCGGCAGAACAAACACTGATAAAGTGATCCACGTTATGTATATTTTGCCTCCCCAGGGCTCAATAAATGTCGCCCAACAGTCGAAAACGTTCTTCTCGACTTCTTGGAGAGAGAAGATGAACGTCTGCGGAGCGCTGAACGCCAGTGAGATGAGCCAGGCGGCGCCTATGGCAACATACCTGCGGAAAGACCCCCGGAAGAACGACACCATGGGTTTGCAGACCGCGTGATAGCGATCTATGGTCATGGCCACGATCATATACGTGGAAGCAAACATCCCGACCACTTGAAGATACTTAACTGATCTGCACACCAGATCGGAGCCTTTGAACCGGTGCGTAATCTCCATGGAGAACTGCGGCAGGACTTGGAAGAAAGCGACAACCAGGTCAGCCAGGCACAGGTGCAGAAGAAACAGCTGAGTTCGAGTGTGTCTTTTCCGTCTTTTCCAGAGGGCATGGAGGAGGAATAAGTTGCTAAATGTTGCAAGCACGAAAATGGACCCGAGAACTGCAGCTTTCACGAGCGCAAAGTGTCCATCGGATAAACCAAACGCCTCATGCGCACCGGAGAAGTTTCCGCTGCTGCAATTAAGGTTATCAGCCATTGTTAATTTATTCTTATAGTACCTGACTAGTTCATTTGTTATGTTTAAGGCGTTTGACTCCTGCAGTTATTGAGCACTGACGCACACGGTGTGGTGCGCTATGGCACAAATTGGTCAAGACTCCAACACGACTACCTGTGTTCACGCACGTCAGACATTTAGTCATTCATCAAATAATGGGTTAAAAGAAACACTTGAAATATATATTTATTTATTTATTTTTTTCGAAAATTGTGCTTTTAAGGTAAGTGATGGCTGTATTCTTCCCATAATGCCCAATATCAAAGAGATAAAAATTGGTATGACAGCATGGTATTTCTGTCTAAATAGCAGAAACTATTGAAAAAAGAACCAGCCTTATCATCTGCAATATGTAGCCTATTATACATTCTTACAAAAATATTTAGGCCTAATTTAAAGACTTTTTAAAGAATTTTTCATCCATTTGAATTACGCAGTTCTAACTAATGCATTTAATCTGATGTATTTCTGACTCAGTCATACATAATTGAACCAGGTAAGATTTCTGTAATATTAAAACAGAATGTGTTTTAAATACACAAAAAACAGGTTTATCATCAATTAATCCGACAAGTGTCAATTTCATAAATTGCAACTATTGCTAGTTCATGCGTTTTACTGAATGTTTTTCACACACAACTAAGAGATTTACTGATTCTACATTTTGAAAATATGATAATTTAGATTAATTATTAAATAAATTAAATAGATGCAAATAGTTAATGATAGCCTACATATGCCGTATTTTAGGAGTGCAGAAATCGTAGGCCTACCTGTTGATTGACAAATATGCATCACATTAATTTTAAAACTGTAGGCCTAATTTAAATTTTAGATGCAGTTCGAATACATAGATCGAGTGTATAATTGAGTGTATATTACATAACTGAGTCTTTATTTTAACCTAAAATATTAATTAAAATCACAAATAGACAAATATGAACTGCAATAGGGGGGGGGGGGGGGGGGCTGGGGTTCTTAAAGCCTCATTTAACAATAAAGTTCATATTGAAACGGCATATTCTAATACATTCTTAAGCATTTCACTTAATTTGAACATTTTGAGGTCACTGAAGTAAAGTCTCTCTTTTATCAGCATTCAGCCTGCCTGCATTGTTTATGTTGTAACGGTAACTTAAAAGAAAACACTGCAGACAATAAACTGACTTTTTGCTTACTAATAAGCTGCTAATAAGCTAGACTGTATTTAATTATTTCTAGATTTTATTTTTCTATTGACACTGTATTTGGAGAAGACATTTATTTCAGTGCTAAGCATAAGGATTAAGGATATGGGCTGCTGCACAAAGTTTGCATCGACATTTGTAAATCTTTATAGCCTAATCTGTAAGCTAAATTATAAAATAAGAAAATAACATTGTGTTTTGTTAATTTATTTTATTACAGACAAAATATGTTTAGAACATACAGGCATAAAAACATGATTTCAAAATCTTAAAAGTATATATCAATTTAGGCTAGACCTAGGCTATAAAAGAGGAATAAATAAAAACAAATTATTCAATAAAAAAGGAGCTAAAATTTAGGCTATAATTCAATTTAAGGACACTTTATAAGAGATGATAATAATTCAAAATAAAAACATTCGTATCATTAGTCAATTTGAAAGATTAAATTATGAAATTTTAAGCAAAAATAAACACTTTTTTATTTGGGAATAGTTCTGAAGTTACTGTGCTTGTCTGCCTAGTTACAGTCATATCAAACTCTGCATTACCTCAGTGGGTCACGTGACTTCATGGCGTTTCGCTATTGGTCAAGGCGCACCGGGGAAGTTTATTGTGTCAAAAAGCAGGAAGCGCACATTTTCGGGGACGGGCTATTAAAATGCTTTTTAAACTGGATTTCTTTGGAATGTCTCACTGAACGTCACTGGTCTCAGTCTAGCAAGAAATATTCTGTCATGTCCCAATATTTCTCCGCGGAGCACTATATCTGTAAGTATATGCATGTCTTTTAAAATTAATTAAAATGTTCTCTAACTGATCTGAAATCAGTTAATAACCACTACTATGATCTGATGAGCCACACCTGAGTCTATTAATTAAGTAGGTCGAACACATGACACTTACTGAGCGTCTTATTAGGTTCTCAACTAATAGGCTCTGAACAGTTAACGTTACATTTACATTTTCTAGATGCACGCCCTTGTTTGCATTAATTATTCACTACATTCAGTATCTGTACCGTGAGAGACGTTTTTGCTTCTTATTTAGCGACATGAAAGTACGTACGAGTATTACCTAACAATATGTCCACACCTGTGTTTTTATTGTTTATATGACGTCTTAGTTTTTGGTATGGCTACTTTATGTTTAGCATATTCTGTTCAGGTTGTTCGTTATGTTTTGACCTGTTATCAGATTCACAAGTTTGTTAAGGCCTGTCACGCACTTCCAGGTAAAAACGTTTTGGACACACTTGACTGAGTTTGTTTATAAGGGTTTAAGGCAGTCGTTGGACACTATGCTGAGTGGCATTTGTAGCCATTAACATACAGCATGACCTTACGGTCCATATTTTATATAAATCTATTAAAATATTAGTAGTTTGTGTTCTTAATAAAGCTTAGTTTAGCTAGTAAGCAAATTTATTCGTATGGATATGGTCTCCGAATCGTCCGATAGAAGATATAGCATGCCTGGTTTAATTCAACGTTGCTTTAATTAAACGTTAGCGTTCACCAGTCGGTTGTTACGTTCAACGTTATGTAGCAGCTATTTATTAAAGGGTCTTATTATAATTATTAATAAGCAAATTCATATTTGTGCCATTCTTAAGTTCCGCTAGTAGAAATGGTGCTTGTCTTAATTGAATGTTGCTATACAACATAATTAGCGAGCTAAGCAGTTATTATGATGCAGCAGTTATAGTGCACCCAAAAATGAAAATTGTCATTTACTCAACCATGTTGTTCCAAACTTGTATGAGTTTCTTCTGTTGAACCCAAAAGATAATATTTGAAACAATGTTGGAAACCAGAGAATTGACGTCACCCATTGACTTCCATAGTATTTTTTTTCCTGCTATGGAAGTCAGTTTGTGCTGTTAACTGTCTGATTACCAAAATTCTTTAAAAAAATATCATCTTTTGTGTTCAACAAAAGAAAAATGCATAGAGGTTTGGTCAAATTGAGGGTAAGTAAAAATTGAAATTTGTGTGAACTATCCCTTTAGTATTTTAAATAGGGGTGCAACGGATCAAAAAACTCACGGTTCGGATTGTTTCTCGGATCAGAGTCACGGATCGGATCATTTTTCGGATCAGCAAAAAAAAAAAAAAAAAAGACAAATAAACATAGGTTTTGTCTTTTTGTTAATTAACACTTTGATGATGAATGATTAAATTAAAATATATAAAATCAACTTAAAGTGCACAAGGCATAATTGTAGGAGCCTAATTTTGCTTTTGTTCAGTGACAATTATTGCATATGTGTTGCATTTCAGTATTTGAATATTTGTGTTTTGATTGTAACTTTCTTTATTTGTGTGTACTAATTAGATAAATATGCTCTATATTTACTTTGAAATATGTTATGTAAAAATTGTGCACTGGCCCTTTAAGAATTTCGACTGTAAGTGAGGGGATTGGTTGTGCGTCCTTTATAGGAAATAGAGTGGAATCGCACAGTTTTCTTTACCGCATCCGTGATATTTAGGATTTAAGATTATATTTTGTTTCTTTTCTTTTCTTTGTTTGATTTACTAACGAGTTTGGATTAAAAGGAAGAATTTACATGAAGAAAACGGTGCATGTGAATTGTTTTTTATTGGACACGGAGCGAGTTGACTGGAATTCTTGCGATGCGCACTCACAATAATAATATCTTCTTTTTAGAGATATTAGGGGGGTTGACTTACCGAAACAGGCCAATCAAGAGGATGCTCTCTGTCTTACATGCGCACGGCACACACGCAAGGTCTCTCGCTCTCTCCTGTGCGCGCGCTACACGGTTTGGAGCACATATGTTCTGTCTCGCATGCGCGCTCATGCACGCTCGCTCGCTAGATCCCGGGAGATTTGAACTAATTTGCGGGCATCAGGAAGCCAAAATGCTCCTATACAGGGGATTTAAATGACGCGGGGCGTTCAAGCTCCTCCGTTCCTCTGCTCGCCATGACCACGCTGTGTGTGGTGGACTGAATATGCGCACTTTTTTTTTTTTTTCATAAATCAATCCGCGGATCACGTGTGTGCCGAACCGAAGATATTGATCCGAACGGATCACGGATCAATGACGATCCGTTGCACCACTAATTTTAAAGCAGCACCGGGTAACTTTTCAACCTTCATAATATATTTCCATGTCTCTTGTGATGGTACATCGACTTACAATAGGTTGAATGACACGTCTGCCATAGCCTGACGGGGTCTGTAGCGTTTTTAATCGTACTTTTAAACTTCGGGTTTCGGGTAGTAACCGGCGAACAAAGAGAACTACAAAATTTGACTGATTTACGACATATACGTCACTTCCACCACCACCCCCACTTCCTAAAAATCGGACGTGCGAGCCAAATGTTATAGTCATGGCCGAAGCAGCACAGAAAAACAAGAAAGCAAGGTTTTATCGGAGCAAAGCAAAAGAGAAAGTGATCGCGTTAAAGGCAGAACAAGGATCAAAATTGGGCCAGCGTTTTCTCGCTGGCGTGATCTGAAGGAGGAGGAGGCCGATGCGGGCTGTCATGCTTTTGTAGTAAGTATATTGCTTGCATACTAGCTAGGGTGACCTGACCAGACGTCCCGTTTTTCCCGGGACAGTCCCGTTTTTCAACTCTAATTTTAGTGTCCCGACTTATTAAAGGGTTAGTCCACCCAAAAATGAAAATTCTATCATCGTTTACTTACCCTCAAGTGGTTCCAAACCTCTATGTGTTTATTTGTTCAGCTGAACACAAAGGAAGATATTTGGAAGAAAACAGATCTCATTCCCCATTGACTACCATAGTAGGTATTTTTTCTATGGTAGTCAATGGGGAATGAGATCTGTTTTCTTCCAAATATCTTCCTTTGTGTTCAGCAGAACAAATAAACACATAGAGGTTTGGAACAACTTGAGGGTAAGTAAACGATGATAGAATTTTCATTTTTGGGTGAACTAACCCTTTAAATTCGGTTGTTTAGTCTGACGTCACGCGTGACGTTTAGCCTCTTCCGGGCCCAAGCGCTCCGCTCGTCTTTCAGATCCTAGACTACATAAAACCTTTTCTTAAAGGGCTTTTTTCGCTTCAGTGCCAGTGGGTGTTACTAGGGATTAAGGGATAGCACCCACTGGCGCCAAAGTTTCTTTATTCGTTTAAGATTTGTAACTTACCTAATCAACTGCCGCCATTTTCTCTTATCTTTCTCGTCACAGGGAAAGCGGTAGATGACAGTTAAATGTCACTTGTTTTTTTTTAACTCCGATCTATTTAAACAACAAGGGAACACGTTAAAACTCAGGCGAAAGCGGTAGGTAGGTAGAGAGGACCCGGCCTTTGGACCCGGAAACAGTATTATCGGAGAGCGCTTACGTCACGACTTAACAACCGGATTGAATACGCGCAGGACAGAGAGAAGGAGAGAGAGCGCGAGAGACCTTGCGTGTGTGTGCTAGAGTAGCCTACGCATTAATACGCACGCGCACGCATTATTGATATAATAATATAGCTTGATATTATAATATTGACGATATATGGTTATTATCTACCACTCAAACATTGCATTGAAGTATAGATTCAGTAAAACGGTAACCAATAGGCTAGACTAGGCTACTATAATGACGCTGGCTTGTAAACGTGAGCATCGCGATCATTTGTCGTTAAAAAAAAATAAAACCCATGAAATTATATTCATATGACATGCTGAAATATATGCCACTGTACCTGGGATGAAGACATTTCACACGCGACGCAAGCTAGCAGAACACCTGCATGTGACCTCCTCCTACAGTGTTCACGGCTGGTTGTCAACAAATGCATGTGCTACATTCATGACGGTTTACGACAGTAAGTAGAGGACAATACTGTTTCCCAACTGTAGGGGGGACCCCGAGAGCAAAAGTTAAATTTTACCTGGTGTTACTTTAAATAAGTCACTCAAGTAATAATTGATAAAATCATGTTAGTTTAAGAAAGTTCATCCTTGTGGCATCCTTCGATAGAAGATGGTTCCTGGCTTAATTAAACATTGCTATGGGCAGATATTACTCGGCTGTTAGCCTAGAAATCTAGATGCACCCTAGCGGCAGCAAATTTTATTTTGCAGCCAGTGTCATCTTGCAACTCTCTGTTGGCTTGCGAGCTGGAGGAAAAATCAAACTAGTCAGGCTAATATAGAGTCGGAGGGCGGGCTTAACACAATGACGGCAGAGTTGCTACGGTCCCATGTGAATTCCCTGCTAATTGAAAACAAAGAAGATGGTGGCTGCTGGTGAACAGCTGTATTTCAAATCGGCTTTGGCCGCAACTTTGGAAGACTTGGAGTTAAGCTTTTCTTTGGGAAAAGAACAAAAGAACGATTCTGAAGTCTGTCGCTCTAACTACATCACCTTCTTCGTTGCTCTGGTTGGTTGTAGCGCTATCCTGCAGAGGGAATTTGAAAGACAACCGTTTATCCCGCCCCTCGGATTGAGCCCTGCCAATGGTGTTCCCAGACACAACATCTTGATGTGGGTCTGGTGGTTTGTCACGCTACTCAGCTGTTACTATTTAGTGGATTTTGTGCTGACCAGTCAGAAGCCAGTATTGGAAATGTTCCTTTATAGATTTTTTTTTTTAAATCTATAGGGAGCTGGTTTTGCATGAAAAGTAAATTTCCAAATATATAAAGATATCTATATTGATAAATTAGTCAGTGTTTGTCCACACCAACATGCAAAATCATTGTTTATTCTGTCCTACCACTTTAAATCCTTCTGAAAGTAACGGCCCTTGATAATGCCGTGTGTTACACTTTCAGGTGACTTTATTAGGTGCACCTGTTCAACTTGAGTGGTGTTTCATTTAGGCATGTAGACACGGTCAAGACATTCTGCTGAAGTTCAAACTGAGCATCAGAATGGGGAAGAAAGTTGATTTGAGTGACTTTGAACATGGTGTGATTTGTTAGTACCAGATAGGCTGGGCGGAGTATTTCTGAAACTGCTGATCTCCAGAGATTTTCACACACATTTCAAGGGTTTACAGAGAATGGTCTGAAAAAGAGAAATTATCTAGTAAGCAGCAGTTCTGTGGGTGAAAATGCCTTGTTGAAGCCAGAGGTCAGAGGAGAATGGCCAGACTGGTTTCAGTTGATAGAAAAGCAACAATCACTCAAATATCAATTTGTTAAAACAAGTATGTAGAAAAGCATCTCTTAACGTACAACACGTCGAACCTTGAAGGAGATTGGCTACAGCAACAGAAGACAGGTGCCACTCCTATCAACTAAGAACAGTAAACTGATGCTACAATTCACACAGGCTCACCAAAATTGCACAATAGTAGATTGATAAAAGGCTGCAATTTGCATGGCTCACCAAAATTGCACAATAGAGCATTGCCTGGAATGATGAGTCTAGATTTCTGCTGCGACGTTCAAATGGTGGGGGCAGATTTTTGTGTAAACATGAAAGCATGGCTCCACCCGGGCTTGTATCAACAGTTCAGGCTGCTGGTGGTCTAATGGTGTGAGGGATATTATCTTGGCACACTTGTTTGGACCCCTTAGTAACAATTGAGCATTGTTTAAATGGCACAGCCTACCTGTGTATTAATGCTGATCCTGTCCTTTATGACCAGTTTTCTGATAGTTACTTCCATCAGGATAATGTGCCATATCACAAAGCTCAAATCATCTGAAAATGGTTTCTTGAACATGACAATGGGTTCACTTTACTCAAATGGCATCCACAGTCATTAGATCTCAATCCAATAGAGCACCTTTGGGATGTGGTGGAACGGGAGATGTGCAGCTGTCAAATCTGCAACAAATTTGTGATGCTATCATGTCAGTATGGTATTGTCCAAAATTGCACCTTGTTGAATCTATGCCATGAAGAATTAAGGCAGTTCTGAAGGAAACTACGTAGCAAGGTGTACCCAACAAAGTGGCCAGTGAATGTACTTGTGGCGTGGACTTACCAATTCTGATTACTAACGATTATTACAACTTTGTAGTTCTAGTTATTGTCCTTGGTGTGAACAGGCCATAAATTAGGATCTCAAAAATGCAATAACTTAAAGATACTAACAGAAATTACCATGTAAACTAAACGGATCCGATGGTCTTTTGATTGTCTGTAATATGACCCTTGTGTGAGTAAATAAAATGCCTAATTTATACTCTCTCTCCCACTTAGATTGACGCAGCAGACTGCCCTGTTGCGCTAAATAACACTCGATCAACTGCAGTGTTCTTCAGAAGAGCGCCGCAGCTTATGTGGAGATGGAGGAACGTGCCCGCAGCTGTTTGCTGCGCTCCAAAGACACTCTGGAGCAGGACATCAAAGCCTCCTACTTGATGGACCACATGGTCAGCGATGGCGTCTTGACGAATGATGAAGAAGCGACGGTGCTCAACAAGGTCTGTTGTGGTGTTCAAATATGCTTTTTTACTTCTATAAAAAGGGAATTCAAGTCAAACTTCCTTATTTCTGCTTCTCCAGGCCACTAGAAGAGAGCAGGCCGCAGCCCTGCTCGAGGTGCTGTTGAGAAAAGACAACAGGGCATACATCTCCTTATACAATGCACTGATCAGAGAGAGTTACGGAGATCTAGCCAACCTCCTTCACAGTGACCTGCCTCTGCTCAGCCCTGAGGGAGAGAGGAGCTTTGCTGATGGAGTGTCTCCCTCTGGTAACCACTTTAGCCACTTGGACATGTATGAACTTGTCTTTGAAGTAGGCAAGTATGAGATGCCTGACTTTTTGCTTTTGTTGTAGTCCAGGCGATTCTGAGTGACGGTGGGGTGCCTCAGAGACCCGTGGTGTTTGTGAGCCGCCCCGCTCTGCTGAACCTGATCCGGCAGAAAGCTTTACGGGCTGCAGAAGACACCTGGCTGGGTTACAGTTTTTGGCATGGCGGGCTCAGGGAAGTCTGTGATGGCTGCTGAGGCTGTTCGAGACCACAGCCTTATCAAGGGTAATAACTTATGTATATAGAATGTAATTTGCATAAAACGCGTGCAAACCATCTCCATATATGGGTTTTTTCAGCACACGCTTTCCTTGCATGCTTTCGTCACTCTCGTCAAAATTGCTGCTTTTTGCAGACATGCTCTCGCCCGATCCTCTAGCAGTGTTAAATGTCCCATTTTCACCAGTTCAAACACAATAAATATCTTTTATACACACCCAGATTACAGATCTCATTAGCCAGCTGTACACACGTGTGCTATATCGTATTTAGATACTGTTATTCAGAGAAACCTCAAAGCTGAAGCTATAACGCAGCTTTTCTTACTCTTTGAAGTTACAATATGTAAGATTTTTAAAATATCCAAAAATCACTTGCACAGGCTGATCCATTACCTGCAGTTGTGTACTTGCAATATCCCAAAGTTTCCCAAAGATTTTTAATTTCAGAGAAATCCCAATTTTAAATAATGGCTCCTCCATGTTCATTGTTATCCCTGATTTCCGCTCGTACCACCATAGTAAATGGCGACAGACGTGGACAACTGTGTTACATATAGCGGCACGCTCACCGCGGTTTCGTTCAAACATTATGGACTATGGCAAGCAGACTTTAAGCGAGGATCAATATCAGTGTGGCGTTTTTGAGATGCCGCGTCCGTGACAAATCTCGACTTGACAGAGACATCACTCTTGTATGTACTTTATTAGACAGGTGAGCAAATGTACATAAAAGTAATCACTGATCTTATTCTAACATTTCATAATGTTGAGCTGTATAACATTGTTATTCTAATGTTGATCTAGCTTACTGCTAGTCTCGTACAGACAAACTAACATATATAATAACATTATAACTTTCAACACACTCAAATGCAGTTTAGTGTGATAGTGTAGTAGACCAAGTGAAACAGCGCTGCGTTAACTCACAAGTTTCATTAGTCTTAGTCTAATAAACTGACCTGCTTGTTGTAATTCAGCACTTGCGGGTAGTTGGGTAGAATGAAATGTCTTTATTCCTTTATATCCGTGGGACTCGCGTGTGGCGCTGATATGTATCTCTCATTAGCAATCGCGCCCTGCTTCATTCCACAGTCATGTTGAAAACATCAATGTATTCACTCATCCGTAAACATGATTAGATCCATCAGCATTACGACAAGTTCCATAATTCCGCTTGTGTGTACGCCTTTGTTATTGTAAGAGGTTAGCGACCCCTAGCGGCGAAAACATATTTTAGACTTCGTTCGTACACGTGTACGCATGCTCAGTATTTGTTTGAAAATAAGTGAATCGATCAATTAGAAATAAGCTATTTAGAGTGAAAGTATGTTTGAGTTTATTTTCTAAAAGCTCACAGGGCTAAAAGTGGCCATATTTTTCTCTTTAGAGTGTTTTCCAGATGGTATTCACTGGCTTTCTGTCGGCCAATGTGAGCGGGCAGACCTGCTAGTAAGGATGCAGTCTCTATGTTTCCGATTGGAGCAGGGTCAAAGTTCAGAAGCCAGTCATCGGCCACCCTGCTCTGTAGAGGAGGCCAAAGAGCGCCTGCGTTTCCTTATACTCCGCAGATTCCCCAGGTGAGTGCTGGAAGCATATGGTCTCTTTTACCATACACTTTTAAAACAAAATAAAAATGATTTAAAAAAAAAAAAATTGCCTTTCCTTTGATATCAACTGCTTCCTCTTATGTACATCCATCAGGTCTCTGCTGATTCTCGATGATGTCTGGGACAGCTCTGCTCTCAGGTCCTTTGATATTCAGTGCCGAGTTCTTCTGACCACTCGCAACCGAGGTCTAACTGATTCCGTAAGCGGTGAGTAGTTAATTTTACTGTCCAATTTGCATTGCATTGATTTTGACAGTATGAGGCTATTCCTAAAAAGTCTATTTTTGTAAGTGGATCTTGTGCCTGCTTGCGTCTGAGTCTTGAATTAAATCCAAGGCAAATCCTACACTAAATGAAATTAGATTAATTACATTAACTCTGGTCTTGGAGATAAGCTATTTTCAGATTAGTTATGAGAGAAATGTTCTTTTGTCTATTGTTGCCGTTATCTTGCATAATTCATTTAACATTCTAATTTCATTAAAATGTAAGGTTTTCTCCCGTTTCTGTGCTTTGTTTTTGTGAAGGTACTAGATCTGAAGTGCCTGTTGAAAACGGTCTAGATGAGGATAAAGCCCTTGAAATTCTTGCTTTGTATGTCAATGGGAAACCACAGAAACTTCCAGACCAGGCCCGCAGCATTGTTAGCGAATGTAAAGGTACAACTCGCTTTTAAAAAAAAAAAAATGTATGCAAAATGCGATCACTGCATTTCTCACTTGTTCATTGTCCTCTACCTCACCTTATGATTGCAGTGTCATGTTCATATCGTGAGATGTTTCTGAAATAATTTGTCTGAATTTAATAAGTACAAATTTAATGACTTGTTAAATCATTGTGGCCCTGTATCGGTCTATCTCCTTTGAATAATTGAGTAATAGTTCTTCATTACTACTGTATACCAGCACCATCACTGAAGTACTTTATATCCCTGACACTTGTAAATGTTTCTCCTTCCATTAGGTTCTCCTTTGGTGGTTTCTCTGATTGGAGCTCTGTTGAGGGAGTTCCCTGACCGCTGGAGCTATTATCTTCGGCTGCTGCAGAGGAAGCAATTCAAGCGGATCCGTAAGTCATCGTCCTATGACTATGAAGCTCTGGACCAGGCCATGGATGCCAGCCTCCAGGTTCTGGAGCCTGAACACCAAAATCTATACAGAGACCTGAGCATCATGCAGAAAGACATCAAAGTGCCTGCTAAGGTCAGACAGAAAATATCTCATGTCTCCTTGTCGCTTATTTTTTTTATGGTAATCATACTTGCAAGCATGACTGCATTAGAATGGATATTTTAACTTTTTAGTCTGCATTCAAAGTTTATTTTAGTCTTATTTGTTGTTTTCTGCCATGCAGGTTATGTCAGTGCTGTGGGGTCTTGAGTTGGAGGAGGTGGAGGATATCCTACAGGAATTTGTTAATAAATCACTGCTGTTTCGGGACTGTAACCAGCGACCGTATCTCTATTACCTTCACGATCTGCAGCTGGACTTTCTCACTGAACAGAATCATGATCAAATTGCTGTGGGTTATATTGCAATTTTTTTTATTTTTTTTTTATAGTGAAAACACAAAGAACATGGTTTTAATTCATTTCTCTTGTAGGAACTACATAAAAAGATGGTCCGTCAGTACCAGCAGTTCTACAATGAAAGCCCACCCAGATCTGCAGATAAAGAATGTTCGTATTGGTACCACTTCCTCCCGTACCACATGGCTAAAGCGGGACTGTCTAAGGTAATTCTACACTAACACTTCCCCTCCTCTGGATTTTATGTAGGATCTTCTAATGATTACCTTGCATTTATTATATTCTATTTTAGGAGCTTTATTCACTGATGTTTTCCTTGAACTGGGTCAAAGAAAAAGCTGAAGTTATGGGATCTGCTCATCTCATCAACGACTATGTAGAATATGGTGAAATTCTTGACAAAGAGGTATTTATACAGTTTAAGTTAGATGTTCCTCAATTGTACATCTTGATCAGAAATGATTTACATTTTTATTGGAAAGAAAAAATGGTCATAGAATGCAATTTGTATAAAAAGGCCTGTAATGTTTTCCACACAGAATAGTGAGGTGAGACTGCAGTTTCAGGAGTTCCTCTCTCTGAACGGACATCAGCTGGAGCAGAGGCCGTTTCCTGACGTAGTGCAGTTGGCTCTGTCACAGCCCGCGTGCTCTGAGGTTTACAGGCAGGCCTTGATGCAAGCGCAGAGAAGGGCCAGCAGAGGGCAGCTCTATCTGGACTGGGTGTATGTATCCCTCTCGGACTGCCTCATACAGTGGCTTTCGTGTAGTAAATGAGATTTGATTTAAAGTGTGATTTGACACTTTAGGAACAAAAATAATCAGGACAGTTTGTCTCGGCTGGTCATGCATCCTCACCAGGGGTCCCTCTACTATGCTTGCTTCTCCAAAGATGGGAGTAAAATTGCCTCTTGTGGGGCCAGCAAGACGTTACGGGTAAATATCTATTTGTGTCCTGACACTGAATTTTTATGTGACTGGCAAAATATTTGCCTATTTGTCCTCATTAGGTGTGTAAAACGACCTCTGGCGAGAAACTTCTGGAGCTTCAGGCTCATGACGAAGATGTTCTGTGCTGTGCCTTCTCCCCCGATGACCGTCAAATAGCAACCTGCTCCAGTGACCGGAAGGTTAAGGTCAGTGTGTCTTTCTCTGTGCCAAAGTTATTTGTAGGGCAACAGTTGGCTACAGAATGATTCTTTTAATATTCAACCTCATGTTCCAATTCAAACCTCTAATACAAAATGCTGTGTGTACATTGTTCAAAAATGACTCTGGAGATTGAGAAGTGTTTGTGTTGTAGTTGTGGAATGTTGAGCGAGGCATTCTTATCAAAGTATTTGGGGAGGAACATGAGGAACAGATCAACCACTGTCAGTTCACCAACACAGGCCGACGTGTCCTGCTGGCCACCTGCTCAAATGACAAATTCACCAACACCAAGGTCAGATGTTTTTAGAGTTCTTGAGTTCTGTTTTTACTTTTGAATGTAGTCTTTAGAATTTTTAGTAGTTTAGAAATTAACAACAATAATTAAATTAATTAGTAGAATAATTTACTTTCTAGAATTTAAAAACAATCATTTTACATGTTTTTTTTTAAACATGCTTTTTACATCTCATTTATTTCTAAACCTTTGTGTGTGTGAAACTCTTGACTACATTTTATGAATATTGTTAGTAATTATTCCAATGAACCTTAAGTGCTTGTAACACTAATCTTATTCCTTTTAGAGTCTGACATGATTGGTTCAGTGAGACAGATCAGTAACCCCTCCAATGACGACTCTTAAACAAAGTTCACGAGTCTATGTATAATAATAATAATAATAATATAAATATTCTAATAAAATCGCCTCAATCACGGGTGCATAGCGGGTGTGTGTTAGTCGTGCACCAAAGTGTTTGATCATTAAATCCTTATCTGCCCTTTTTTTTCTGCTCCATTCATTTCCTCTTTCCACATTTAGAGTCAGATTTGGTGAACATGAGTAATGCGAGTGACAGCTGGTAGGATGCTCACTCGGAACAGCAGAGGAGGGGAACGGGGCAGCCGTGTAATTTTTACAGCTTGTGAAATGTTCAGAGAATTGTGGGAGAGCTGTAGGAGTGTGACAGCAGGAGTCTGCAGTTTAGCTGTATTCATTTGAGGGTGCGAAAACCGAGTGATCACACGGGTGTCAAAAACGTAATGAGAGCACCCCCCCACCCCCACCCAGTGGAGGCGTGAAAACAAAAGGGGCATTTCGTGGAATATCTCTGCATGAGGAGTGAAAGAAACACCCTGAAATGAGATTTCGAGAATGTAACTGCAGATGTGTTGAACTAAAGACAGTTCCTGTTTTTCTCTTATATTAGCTGTCCTGTTCCATAAACCTTGACAGTGTTCCCTTACACCAAACACGCATTATCCACTTTGTGAATCCATGTATCCTGCCTTTTTACACTGCTTTCCTTTTTTTCCATCTCATCTTTGCTGCAGCTATGGAACCCCAACAAGAAAACCTCTCAAAACACTATGTTTGGACACATGGAACCAGTCAATCACTGCTGCTTCTCCCCTAATGACGCTTACCTCGCCACTTCATCCAGTGACGGCACCTTGAAGGTGAGGCCAATTCAAAACTGGATGCCTACCTCCTAGTTTTTACTTTCTGTTATTTACTTGTCTGTTACTATACTTTTTATAGTGTTGTACATTGTCTTTTTTATAGTTTTAAATGCATTAATTGATGTTTTTTTTTATTTAAAATATATTTGTAAGTAAAAACAAGACTTCTGATCTACAATTAGATGTTCTCTTGTCTATTTTTGAATGTACCTTTATTAGAAAGGCTCAAACTGCTGGATCATCTTGTGGTGCCATCTTATGTGTTTCTTGCACTTGTCTTTTTTATCTGGCAGCTGTTTGAGGTGTCGTCTGCGAACGAGTGGAAATCAATCGATGTCAACAGTTTTTTCCCAGAGAGTGACGATGAAGTAAAAGCCATTGTGAAATGCAGCACTTGGTCAGCTGACGGCTCACAGATCATTTGTGCTGCCAGAAACGCTGTGTTTGTAAGTGATTTTTGCGAGTGTTGTGAAATGAGTTGGCACTGCCACTCAATTTTTTTGATTTGGTGCCTGTAACAGCTTGATTTTTGAAGTCTGATTCGTGCCTATCACACAAACTAATTAAAATGATCATAGGAAAATCCTATGATGATAATGTTCTTTAATGCACACATTAAAGGTAAAGCATCAATAAAACTTAACTTCCTCTTTTAGTCCTCAGGCTGTCAGAAAAGATTAATGTACTGTTGTTGTTCTGATGTGCTACTGTTGTGCTCATGATTTGCTTTAACTGTAAATTGTCTGTGTTGTATGCATGTAGGTGTTTGACGTAGCGACATCAGACATGCTACTGGAGATGAAGACGAGTCGTCGGAGCACAATTCAGTATTGCCACGCATGTCCCAACAGCAGCCTGCTGGCCGTCGCTCTCTCTCATTACACTGTAGAGGTACGCCATACCACAAAGCACCCCCCCCCCCACCACACACAATAGGTTTGTGTGGCCAAATGACCAAAATGTTAATATACTCTTACTCACATAAATCATCCTCTCTGCTGTTGCTCCTAAATATCATGCTGTGAGGGAAGCAATTTCAAAATGAGTGTTATATCTTATAGTACACTGTTCAAAAGTTTGCTCTTATGGTCACCAAGTTTGCATTTATTTGATCAAAAATAAAGGAAAAAGAAATTGAGAAATTACAATTTTAAGATTACATTTTCTATTTTAATATGTAAACTTCAAATGTAATTTTATTCTTGTGCAAAACTGAATTTTTACAGCCAGTTCTTTAGTGTCGCATGATATTTCAGAAATCATTCTAATTTTGTGAAATTTCATAAAGTTTCTCAGACAATAATTTTTTTTTTAGTTGACAAGTTAAGAATATTTGTTGACTTTTTTTTTTTTTTTTCAAGATTCTTTTGAATAGTTGGTTAAAAAGAACAGCATTTATCTTGTCACAAATGTCTTGACTGCCACTTTTGATCATTTAATGCATCCTTTCTGATTAAAAGTATTACTTAACTGATCCCAAACGTTTGAACGGTAGTGTTTTATAAGATTTTACATCCAGAGCAGATTTACATGACCACAGAGGTTACATACTTGTGTGCTGCCCTCGTCCAATCAATGTTATTAGCCTCAAACATGTGCAAATAAGAATGTTTACAAATGTAAAGTGTGAAATATCAACTGGATTACTAAGAATAATTAAATAAGGATGAACAATGTAAAGCATGGAATAAGTCAAGTCAGCCTGTCTAATGATGTAAAAACACAGTGAAACTATGGACTGTTGTTTTTCAGCTGTGGAACTTTGAGACCAGTAAAAAGAAAGCCGAATGCAACGGTCACCTGAGCTGGGTTCATTGTGTCCAGTTTTCACCTGACGGCTCACTGCTGTTGTCCACTTCTGATGATCAGACCATCAGAGTAAGCTAGCTTTGGTCCCTCTCTCTTTCTGTAGTGTGATTTTTAGTTTTTGCAGTTATTCTTTGAACAGTATTGATCTGTTATCACATCAAGTGTTAACGCTTGTCTAGCTGTGGGAGACGGACCGGGTTCACACCTCCTCTGCTGTGGCTCTGAAGCGGGACACTGATGCTCTCTTCTCCCAGAGCGACGTTACAATAGTGGCAGCCGACAGCAGAAACCGATTACAGGTACTGTCCACCAGAGCATCTATTGTTAGCTTACAGCTGTTATTGTTTCATTGCACTTTATATGACACGTGATGTTGCATTGTGAAACTTCAGGTACAGGCTGCATCCACAGGCGCTATTCTGTACGAGAGTGAAGAGTTGCCGTCCAGGATTCGCTGTGCTTGTATCAGCAGAAATGCTGCTTTTGTGTCACTGGGAACTGAGGATGGATCTGTACAGGTACTGCAGCTCACCTGTGGGGTATCTTTATCGCCGGTTGTCTCATCCTAATATTATACTCATTTTGAATGGGAGTCTCTGGGCATGCTAGGCAAGATGCTTGGGTGTTTTGACTCGCCTCCGGCAATGAGATTTACCGTGGCTGTCAACTACACTCAGCCCTCTAATCTCTCGCCCTTCCTTTCCCAAATCCTTCCCTTCTGTCTCTACTGAATATCGTCGTTCTGGAGGCGAGTGTCGTCCTCCTGTGTGTGCTGTAGTGTAGATGTGACTGATATGTTTGGGACAGTGGGGAAGCCTAGGGGTAACAGCTTAACTGATGGAATGAAAGCGTGTTCTCCATTCTCTCAGATTTATTACACCCTTTACTGCCAAACAACCATTTATTTAGATACCTCCACTCCATATCGGCCGCATTGTTAGTGTTTAACAGAAAGACACAGATTTAGAGAAGCAGTTAAATGTATATAACTTAAATGTTCCAGGTTCAATACAAATGAAGCGGTTTACAGCCGCTGTGATGGTTTACCACAGGCTATTACAAGAGTTGTATTACAAAAAGTTTGTCATTTTTATGTATTTAAACTAACTTTGGTCATTCTAATGTTGATAGTTGTTGACTTCTGAACTTCCTTTAAAGGGTACCTATCATGGAATTTTGAAAATTACCTTTCATGTAGTGTGTAACATAGATCTAAGTGAACGAAAACATCCTGCAAAGTTTTAAATATGAAAGTTCACCGTATACAAAGTTATTATCTCTCAAAAGTAAGAGTCGACTCTGAGTCGTTGATATGAATCGATAGACGAACGATGCACTTTCGTACGTCACTTGTCCAAGTTATTTGAATAAGATACGCCCACTCATTGCATTAGGAGACACCAGGGAAAACATCATGTCGACGAGACGCTGCTGTGTTTTGAAGTGCGACGCAAAAGCAAACTTATTTTATCTGCCCAGTGAGGAGCATATGAAGACAGTGGCTACAGTTCATAACTATACCACAGAAGTATTATAGCCCGAACTTGTTCTGTGTTCGCGTCATTTTGAAGATGATTGCTTCACAAACCTAAATGCTATAAAGTATGAATTTGCGAGCCGGCTGATACTGAAGGAGGGAGGTTCAGTACCGACTGGATCAGCTTCCTTCTCCGAATCACAATCTGTAAGTAGGCTGTTGCTTTTATGTTTGTATCATGTTCTATAATTATTTTGTGTGTTGTGTACGCACAGGCACAGCGCAGCTTCTAGCAGCTAACTTAGGTCTTCAATGTCAATTGTATTGAAATATGTGAAGTGTTTGTCGTTGTTAATGGAGTTGTCACAGGGCTCTCGAGTGTCACGCATTGAGCGTGACAGTCACTCATTTCGGTCTTTTGTCACGCTCTCCGGCCACACATTGTATTTCTCACGCTGATAAACTATTTGTAATATATTTAATATGCCGCAGTGCCCAAAACTCACTCACTGTGGAACCGGCAGGATTCAAGCGCGTCTCCTCCAGTGTTGCCAGGTCTGTATGCCTGCACTGTTTCCGCGGGTTGTTTGTGTAGTGCACGCTGGTTGACGCGATTGTTTTATCCACTGGAACATGATTGTTATTGAGGAAACACCCGGGAACGCTATTTGACTATTTTTGGCCGTGATTGGGTTAGTTTTGATGAGCAATTGGGCTGGTTTTGTTGTGCAGACCTGGCAACCCTGGTCTCCTCTGGTGTTGTTCGTCTGGTGTTGTTAGCCAATCAGAAAATAGCACTGTTGTATCTGGGTAAGATCTAGCGCAACAAACAATGACACCCCGTCGGCTGGGTGTCTAACATATCACCACAGATTAGCGTCACGCAAAGGAGGGGTTTGGAAAAATGACTCGCTAAACGATTCATATGGGAGTCGGTGAGCAAATCAGGTAAAAATAAATGCATATTATAAGACAACAAAAGTGTTTTTTGTCATTGCATGCTTGTAAAACTGTTGTTGGGGACTCCCAGAACAATATTAGGAACATTTTAAATGCCATAATAGGTACCCTTTAAAAAATGTATCACTTCATCTGCACTCATGCTGGTACCATTATGAAACATCAGAGGGCGCCAAATGGCTACTGAGCAAAACATTGCAAGCGTACTAACTACTCGCATTCACAACACTACAATTGCTTTATATTTAGTCTGTAATTGTGCATTTCTTGCAGGTCCCCACCCCCACTCCCAAGGAGAGCGTGCCATCAATGAAATCCCAGAAAAATTAAGAGTTGTAGTAGAAAGATGAGAACTGTGTTTGTGTGCGCAGACAGGAAGAGTGAAAGTTAGACAGTTTCTGAAGAACGTTGGATGGAGAACCTTGCAGCTGCTGAACTTACAGCGTGATTTTGTGCTGGCACTAGGGCTAGAGACAGGTACAGTGCAGGTATGGTGAGTGGAAGTGTATGTGTGAAATGTATTATAGCGATTATTTCAAAGAAATCCTGAATGGTTAAGAGTTTCCACCAAAAATATAACTCAACTGTTTTAAACACTATTTTAACAATGTTTTAAACATTTGATAGTGTTAAATTAACATTGAATTGTTTCTTAAATACTAAATCAGGATATTAGAATAAGTTCTGAAGGATCATGTGACCTCATGTGTGTTCTGTACACATTCAGCCATGACTTCTGAATCTGCTTTTTCGTAGCATTTGATCCTGGTGACACTTACATAAGACCAGAACACCAGCCTACAAGAACAAATACTAAATAAAAAAAATTCTTCTAAACTCAGCCCGTCCTTAAAGTTTATTGAAGTTTAAGAGGCAGCAGAGAGGGCCGATAGTCAGTCTGTTGGTCTTGAATGCATGACAGAGAGGGGCAAACTGACCCATCTTCAAGTGTGCTCTTATAAACCGCTTAGATGTATAGCATTAACTGCCAAAGTTTGATATTGATAGTGGTTTACACATTTAAATGTTATCTTGAGGTCAATGCAGGGTACAACTATCTGTAGTCTTTTACATAATGCTTTCCCTACCAAAAAGCCTTAAATCTTAAGAGAGAAATTAAATCAGGGAGAGAAATTAAATCAGTGAGAATTAAGTTTTTTTTTTGTCATTTCAACGTCACCCCCTCTCCTATTTAGCTATTTTTGTCATCTCATGTTTTTTTTTTAAGTGTACGTTTTCATTTTTTTAAACTTTTCTATAATTTGTTTTCCTAAATTTCAGTTCTAATTAAACATTTGAACAATCCATAATTGAGCACAAGTAATCATTAATGCAACTGCAACTTGGTTTATTATGCACTGCTAATTTAATTTATTTGACATTTGTCTGAAGGTGTTTGAGGTTCCATCTGGAAAAACGGTGAAGCTCTCAGGTCACACTAGGACTGTTCACCACTGTCAGTTCACCGACGACAGTGAAACCCTCATCACATCCTCAGAAGATGCTACTGTCCGGGTAATTCACTTGCAGCTGTTTCTCATAATTGAGATCATGGGAGGAATACTCTAACTAAATCACACATGCAACATCATAGACCTTGTCCCAAATGGCACACTTCAATGCACACTTGTGGTCTTATGGAGTTAGGGATCCAAGGGCCTAGGGTTCCCTTTGGGACAGTCAATTTGACAGTCAAATGCAAAGAATTGTCTATCAGGGAATAAATTAGTGTTTATTTAAAAAAATACATTTGTTTTTCCCCTTCATCTTATGCAAAGTTTCAGTGTGGACAGATGTGTGTTCGGATGTTTTGTATAACCTTTTTATTTGCATAATTTTCTGGCTGTAAGGACAGTTGAATGACAACTCTACTGATTTGCAGGTGCTATTTAGTAATTGCGACAAACTCCTGCTGCAGCTGTTCTGTTAGTTTGAGAAGTTTTAGGCAGTGGGTTATCACAGGGCTCATTGATTCATTGTGTTGATGACAAGGAGAGGAAGTGTTAGGGGAATAACTTTAGCAATTGATGGTTGTAAACAGCTGCATGCCCATTACAATTCTGTAAAATTCAGATTATAACGGATTGTGACAACCATTAAGACCTTTAAGTTTGAACATTTACCTGTCTGCAGGTGTGGAAGTGGAGGGCAGGTGAGTGTCTGCTGCTGGAGGGTCACAAGGAGCCAGTCAGGAAGTTCCACCTTTTAAACTCCTCCTCCTCTCCTCATCTATTCTCCTGGTCGTTTGATGGCACTGTTAAGGTATTTGCAACCTCTACCTTCTATCCTGCATTCAATTCTCATCTCAATTTCATTTAAGCACATGCATAGTGTGAATGACGTGAAAGCCTCATTTAGCTTGTTTCTATTGACTGTCGCTTTTAGTAAGAACCACGGTTAGCAGTCAACCGTAATAATTAGGTGATGCATGCGGTTAAATGCATGTGAACTGCTTCAAAATCTCAATGGCAGTTCCCCCAGTTGTAGTCAGGACCGCTGTGGAAAATGTTTACATGGTCCACAACATCCTGCCACTTTTCACAAATGGGGTTCAAAATTGTACCTGAAATGCTTGAAAATGCCATTAAACAGAAGTTATTGTCTTTTCTTCTCTATTGTGATGTGAAAAAAGATGTTGCCAACGTGAGTGGAAGCTATTTTGATTAAAGATTACGACGTGAATTTTAAAAATGTAATATAAATAGAAATATTTTATTATGAAATATTTCTGTGTTCCATAAAGTTCCAAAAAAGAACTGTCAGTTTTGATTTCATGGTGACTTTAATTGAGATGGCTTTTTTCAACAATTGTTCCATGAAAAGAGGTGCTTAACTCATTGATTTGTAATGTGAGGAATTCAAAGTAAATTATGAGCTTTTCTATTTTGTTTGATTGTGTTAGCAATAAATAATGGTAGATAATAAAATGTTTTTTTAATTAACTTAAACTGTAATCAAATCACAGGTCATGGAATATCTCTTGGCATTTTCAGCAAAAGCAATCGGTTTCTTTCTATTGCAGGTCTGGGTTTTGAACAAAGGGCAGATGCTGCAAGACCTTGAGTGTCATAAGGGTGCTGTCCTGTCATGTGACGTGTCTTCTGACGGATGGCTCTTTGCCACAACCTCGGCTGACAGGACTGCTAAGGTCCGTGAAAAGGGGTTTAAATGCATACATCAGATCCAAGTCACTGTACAAGATATTCTTTACCTTCGTGTCAGAGCTTCACCTGCCTCAGTCTAGTTCCTGGGCTCTGACTGTGCAAACACCTGCTCCTGTTACACCGCTACTTTGTTTACTCTAGTCTGTGTTGGTACGGTGTAAGAACAGGGCTAGGTGACTATCTGGGGTATCTTTACTGAGCCCAGGGTGCTTGCATTAACGATGCCAAATACTCGCTAATTAACTCCGCGTGAGTGCGGTACAAAGGCGTAGCGTCTTCTGTTTGTGGTATCGGAGGTCAGAGTCCAGCCTGCTCGCCTGAGAGTGTGATGAGATCAAGTTATCTCAATCTGTGTGACGCCGCCTCTACCAGAAGAGCTTTCTAATGAGACGCCATGTTCACGTCTGTCTGCCAGACCTTCTCACTGACCAGAGAGAGGATGGCAATGTGAATTTGGAGTGCTGATCAGAAAAAATCATTCATGCCAAATGGACCTGCCTCAATGACTAACTCTTGACTAAAATTAGAGCTAGGACAACAAATACGTTGTATTTGAAACAAAAAAGCAGCAGTTTAGCCAAAAATTAAAATTGATATTTGCTCACCCTTGTGGCATTCCCATCCTATTTATTAAACTTTTCACGAAGTGATTGCTCAATGAGATTAGATCACTTCAAATTTTTACTCAACACAAAATAGCAGTGAGGCATCCGGTGTTCATTTTTGCTCCTATTCAGTTTAAGCAGTAATGTGACTTAACTGCTGGTTTTGTTCCCTAAGGTGTGGAGCAGCGCCTCATGGGAGATGAAGTTTTTGCTGAAGGGGCACAAGGACTGCGTCCGTAGCTGCAGATTTTCTTGGGACAACAAGCAACTTGCAACGGGAGATGACAATGGAGAAATAAGGGTGAATAAAATCTTTACCTACTTGAAACGGTTTCATCTCTGTTAAAAAGGTATAAATATCTGATCGGGTCTTGATCAGATTTCAAAAGGATTTTGGTATAATGTTACATATAATTTTTGGGAGTTCAGGTTAGACTAACTTTTACATTTTAAGTTTGAATTTCCAAAAAAAAAAGGGACTCTTTCAAATTCCTCATTCAATTATCTGGTTTGGTAGTAAATCCTAGTAAAGCTACACTCAGACTGATAATTTGAAGACTTCTTACAAAGATCTGTGTTCCTGATAGCTCATTTCCATAAAAGTAAAATGTTTTTGTAGAAACTCAGTTATTCTTTAGACATGCTAGGTGTGAAGTTAACAACAGCGGTGCATGCTGTTTCTCTAATTGAAGAATCACCTTAATATGGTTTTAAAGAAATGTTCTTGGCAAAGGTTGTCAATTATGGTGAATTTTGAAACTCTGTGGATATTAGGGCCATGTTGAGAGCAATTGGAGAAGTTTGAATTGATGCAGAAATTAAAATAAATAAGCGACATATGGACAAATACATTTCAATGGCACAATTCTCAAAACTCAGCATCCCCTGCTTGTCACTTCTGCCAAACTGTCTCTCTCTGAGATGGGCCCCAGTGTTCAGAAGTGTAAAGCAAAATTCCACCTCATCAATTAAAGATGCTGCTTGCTGAGAGAAAGGGGAAAATGGGGAAAGTGAGAGAACCACAAACAGAGAGGGAGAAATGCTGTGATGTTATAATTCATGGCCTGTGGTGCTGTTTTTCAAAGCTCACATTTCTATTATTTAATGCTGTTTACTGCCACTGTGATGTGCATGTTTTGCACTTGTGTTTCTCAGTGTAATATCTGTAAATCATGCCAAATGCAAATATATCCATTCTAAAGCCGGTTTTATTTTCTCAAGTGATTTCTGATCAAATTCATTCAAGAAACACTGATGCATTATAAAAAATACACTTTGTGGGTCTGCTTTATATTGTGCAGTATAATATAAATTTTGATTGATTTTGGGTAAGATTAATGTTGTATGGTTTTATGTGCATTTAAGCTGTGGAGCATGCTGGATGGAGCTCTCCTGAAGATCTGTTCCCGAGACACGAAGGACTCCATGGACTCTTTCCACGGTGGATGGGTGACCGACCTGCACTTCTCCCCTGATGACGCAGTACTCGTCTCTACTGGTGGATACGTCAAGGTACACAGATTATATAGATGCAATTGCAGTTTACAAGCAAACAATTCTGGGTTCATTAGGCACCATGAGTTTTTTTTTTTTTTCATTTTATTTTTTTTTAATTGGCTTAATTCAATCTAAGCTGCATGTGTGGTGTTTAGGGCAGGGTAAAATTTTAGTTTTTCATTTGAAAAGAACTGGTTTGTAATTGTTTAGTTAATCGAAACTGAAGTGAATCCACTGTAGTGTGATTTTACTTTTAGGAATCAGACTACACTGTTCTTTTTAGGAAAGGTAAACCTTTGAATCGGTCTGAAACCCTGCCATGTTGAAGGACATCTTTATATTAACCATAAATGCAGTCATTATTATTTGAGGAAAAGTAATACTTGACTGGCTTGCATTCTTTGATATAGCAAAAATCCGCAAATGTTTTATTTGTAACTTTTAAAGTGCAGTCTTGCCTAACAGGATGAAGTCTCTTCATTCTCTCTATTTGTTTTGTCATCACCACTTCATCTGTATTATCAGGCAGACACTTGTCCAATTGCTCATGTCACAGAAGCACATTATGTCAGGAACAGAGCGAGACTAACTTCATCAATGATGTCACCCATTATCCATCACACATCGCGACGACTTAATTAATATACTCAGAGCCGTCTGTACATTGTGTAAGTGTCACTGGCGTAATAATGCTTCATCTCACATCAATCCGTCAATTTATCTGCATCACGCTGACCCTCTGCGTGAGCGACGGGACCGTCGGAGACCCGATAATAAGCTCTGATTGATCACCGGCTGTCCTCTCACTCAGGATCCCGCTGTCTGTTATATCAAATGATAAATTAATCATCGCATGCATCGGTTCCACATCCCCAGCCAAAACTCATCAGACCCAACCAAACCTGCTGTAAATCTGTTACGACCACACGAAGGAAGGAGGTGTGTGAGATGGCACTTCCTGCTGGAGATGCACTTGTTCTGATTTGAGAATTCGTGTTGCCTGCCGGATCCGGTAATCTATCCTAGAGGATGTTGAATGATGTCCGTTTTTCATTAGAATTGATTGTTTTTGGTCAATTAGCCTACTTGTGTAAATGATCCCCGGGCTTATTTCCCTTCCATATTTTATAATTAGCTTTTATTTCATAGAGTTGGGTTGCTCATGCAGTGGTGCAAGTTCAAATCCAGTCCAATCTTCTCCTGTCACCAATTGTGTAAATAAAATGTGACCGAAAGAATAGTAATGTAGTGACATGGTTTGCTCTGTTAAACTCTGGGTTTGGCTTGTCAGTCTGGCAGCAGGAAGAGTCTTGTACATCTTGCCATGCCCAAGCTTGTTCAGCATGGCAGCTCTCTGCATTCTCTTTGAGGTGATCTGCTCCTGCGATCTACATGTTTTGATGTGTGCCTTCTGTAGTTTGTCGGTGACGTGTCTATTTGTATCGGCTGTCAGCAACGCTTGTTCTTTGACACATTTGCAGTTCAGTCCATCCGAGCACAAAAACAAGACATTGTTTTGGATGGCAGAAGGCCAGTTGTTTCTTGCGGTGGGTAAAACACAGAGGTTTAAGTAATGGTTGTTAAAACGCAACTCGCAGTAAAGTGAGTGAGGTGTGGTAACACTTTATAATAACTGCACACTATTAATCATTAGTTAAGCATGAGTAAACGGTTAATTCATAATTTATAAAGTCTATAAATACAGTTATACATGTTTTTTTCCTGATTTACAAGCATATCTATAATGTGTTTAATAATTGTATTTTCATACTTTGTTAATGATCAATTAATAAATTCTAAATAAGTATTGCATTATTTACAAACCAGTTATTTAAGAGTTGTCAGTGATTCGTGAGATCACTTAGAAAGTGTAAATGGAGTAAAATCAGGTAGTTATAAAGCATTTAGTAGTGGTCAGTTAACTATATTTGTGAGCTCATCTAAAGTGAGGACTATTCATCCCTTGTAAAACATTTATAAATGATTTAAAGGCTCATTTATCTTCAAAACAGACAAATGAAACAAACACAACACAGTGAAACAACAACAGATCTCCTTTGTAAATGCTTTACAAGGCATGAATAGTCCTCACTTTAGATGAGCTCACAGAAATAGTTAACTGACCACTGCTAAATGCTTTATAACTACCCGAATTAACTCTGAATTACAGTATAAATACATGGTAATAAATCATTTATTAACACATTAAGTAACTATTACTATATGTCTAAATAATATGTATGAATGTACATTTCAATAGTTTATTAATCATTTACTTACACTTTCTAAGTAGTCTTATGAACCACTGACACCTCTTAAATGTTTTATAAATAATGCAATACATTTAGAAATGATAAATTGATCATGAATAAAGTATGAAAATACAATTATTAAACACATTATATATATGCTTTTAAATCAAGAATAAAGCATTTATAGCTGTATTTATAACCTGCTTATTCATGTCTATTAATGCTTTATAAATGATGAATTAACTGTTTCCTAATGCTTAACTAATGATTAATAGTGTGCAGTTATTATAAAGTGTTACCAAAATGGTATCATTATTGTCTGTACCTGTATATTGATTGACACTCCTAACTGAAACCAAATGTAGCATGTATCATTAAATGCGCAATCTTTCTCTGTGTCTGTCCTTGATGAGACAGGACCTGTCCTGTCTCTAGTCCAACCCACTTATCCATAGAGGACAAATCTGCAGGGCATCTGTCTCTTTATACTTTTCCCTTGTCTGCGTTGTCCTTTCAGTCTCATTCATCAGGATGTCTGTAGTCTGCATCCATCTTTATCTGCATGTCATTTTGTCACTTTTTTTTTTTTAATATTTTTTTTTATCTAGCCAACAGATTGTTGGGTAACGCATAGCGTCATTCTGTATGCATGTTTCCTGTGTGTTTGAGTGTGGATAACTCATTTTGCCCTTCACTCTGAGAGGTAAATGTTTTGTGTGTCTGAGTGATTTATAAAGGCCTCTTTTCATTTAGCGTTCACTCATAATAAACAAATGTTTATTGTAGCTGTGGGGGTCTGTGTGACACTGTTCCTTTGCACGAGACAGAAATCTTTCCTGGAGGACAGGACAAACGAACGAGGAGGTCATCCAGGATATTACACCTTTACCGAGGAAGAGGCTCAAACGCATTAAATCACACTGCCTGACTCCCTTTCTCTCTCACACACACATATAGTGTTTCTTCTCTGGAGGATTTGGCTGCTTTTTGGAGACTCCTAGTAATTCACACACATCAGCTCCAGGGCATCCAAACCTTCACCTCTACCAGACAGAACTCTTATATCACAGCAGTTTATTGCTCTTGAGTCCCACAACAGCATTCACCTGCTAATAAGAGACTCTTTATTTCTTTTTTTCTGTTTCTACTGTTGAACAATGGTGAGAAAAGCCATTTGTTTTCAAGCGGTAGCAACACCTGGGGCTGTTGGGTCTGGAGGTGTAACCGAGCCAGGGAGATGGACTGTTGTTTGTTTCTGCACAGCATTCACAGCCATACTGACATTCATTAGATAGTGACTGAAAGAAGAAAAAAATCCAAGGGAAAATGGATTTGGCAGGGACTGAAAGAGTTGCTGGGCGTTTAATTTTCAATGAGCCAAGTTGTAGTTTGAAGTCAGTTATTTTTTTTTTTAGGAAATAGTTTTAAAATGTTAAAATTAGAACCTGCTGTTACTAATTTGAAATCCCCCGTCAACCCATTGAAGTCAGTTTGGGTGAATGGGGTGAGATGTAACTTTATGGAAAAGTAATTTGGAAAGAGGCCTGGAAAGGTTGGATTATTATTAGGGGCTAAGCACCTATTGTATCTGTTGGCGTTCCTATTACCGTATTCTTCCGCTCTGGAAATCTGTCAGGCCATAGATGCGCTTGTGGGAAAGTTATGAGATTTGGCACACCGGAACTGTCACTATAGCAAATTTGGAGTCTCTAAGCCAAACCGACCATCCTTTCCAAAAGTGAAATCACACCCTTGTCCTGAGTGATGTCCTGCATTTCGGTTTTGTCCAGAGGGGGAGACGTTTGACTTGGAGAGAGGTTTTGTTTTGGCAGACATTTTGCTCTCAAGGTTGTCGTCTTAATGGCCAATGTACCTTTTTGCACATTTGCTCACAACACCTCATAAACTGTGAAAAATACTTTTACCAGAATGACTGAAGTTTGACTTGATCTGGTTGAAAGTGATCTGAATGTTTAGCTTCGGGCTGGCAGACGCGTGCGCTGGTGCCGTGACTCAGCGATTTGGCCCCGACACCCGGCAGATGACCCGTCAAAGTGTGTTCACATGGGAAAGATGCTACGGAGAGCACACAACACGGCGTACTCCCTGTCTTTGTCATACTGTGGTGTGTGTGGATGCCAGCGGAGGATTCCTCCACACACCCCGGGCAGTGAAATGAGAGAGGGGACTAAAAGTACAAAGAGTGAGGTAGAGAGTCCCCTTTCCTTTATTTCCACTGTCTGCATAAATATTTTAGCATTTGAGGTGTTAAATGAATAATTTAGCTGAAGTCTGAGGTGGGCTCCCCTCTTGTTTCTCGCCTGCTCCAGATATGTAAGTATGGTTAAAAGTGCTGTACGAAAATAGATGCTGTGATTAATTGCAATCATAAGAATCCCATGTGGTCGTTGGTCCAAAAATGGTTGCAATGGCAATATTGCAAGCTTTGAATTGTTGTTACTTCCGAATGAGAACACAAGCAGAAGTGCAGCATGGAAATAAGTAATTTACGGTCCTATCTGTTCCCTGGGTCTGAATATCCCATTTCTTGAACTGTTTCACTTTGTAAAAAAAAAAAAAAAAGCATGCTGCTTTGTCTGGCCACTGCATACGGTCTTGATAGCCAAGCCTTGTTGGCGGCCTGTAAAACTAGTTACAGGGTTGCCGTATCCACTTCCTCAGACCATGGAGGTGCTTTATACCCTTGGGTGCCTCACTCAAGTTGGCCGATGACAGCCGACCTCTGATCTTCAGACCTCAACCATCCCTGTCAGCTTCTGTGTGTGGAAATGTTATTTCTCAGGAGATTCACAGTACATGAAAAGGTCACTTTTTCCCCCCCTGTTATTCATGCAACACACTCTCCTTGAACCAACTGCAAGTCATGTAGAGGCAGACCAATCTGATGTCTTCCCCTCGAAAGAAACTTCTTGAATCCGCCCAGTCTGCTTTTGCTACACATCAACCTGTGGACCAGACTGATCTCATGAAATGGTGTATGTATGATGCCAATTCGTATTTCCATTTTTGGCGTGCTATCAACACGCATAATCGCTTTTCAGCGTGTTTATCAACGCCGTTGACTTAACGTTACATTACTGTATATATGACCTACCCCAACCCCGTCCCTAAACCTACCCGTCACTGTGGTTAATACCATTTATGAGTCTTCCCCTACCATCCTAGGAAAAAAAATATCGCTCCCCAGATGTAGATCTACATATTGCTTTGACATTTAACGGCGTGTACATACATGCGGAATCACTCGGCCATTTAATGGTGTAGACATACACGCAAAAGATGATGGTTCGTTTCGGTGTGGACATACACGCGGATAGCTCAAAATGCGTATAGATAACACGCCCCTTGACTTGAAAGTGGCGTGTGTGTTTACGCAAAGTCATGATGTCATGTTGCGTGGACAATGTGGCCTTTTTTTCAAATCGATGGTTGTCTGGCTTGCATTTAAGGTGCACAATTTATTTGGAGAGGAGTAGAACAAGATCAGGTATGTGTACTACACTACACTGTGTGAGAAATTAAGTCTACAGATGGAGTATGACACTTGACCTTGGCCAGGTGAATAATTGAAGCAGGTCTTGTTCCTTTTAATCAAAATAACTTCTCTTAGCATGTTGTCTGGGAAAGAGCTAATAAGGGTGTACTCACACTAGCCGTTTGAACCGTGCCCGAGTGCGTTTGCGCGGTTCGTTTGACTAGTGTGAGTGCTCCGAACCGTGCCCGGGCGCGGCTCGATTAGCCGGCCCTGGCCCGCTTGGAAGAGGTGGGCCAGAGCACGGTTCAGTTGGACTCGGGCGCGGTTCGCATGCAGTGTGAGCGCTAACCGTGCTGGAGCACGGAACAGCATTGTGTTCAGAGCAGCCCGTTCTCATCCCAAGGCGTCATACAGGTGACACGCTCTAAAGCCGATGGACATGGCATCCTTTAGCATCAATATGAGACGCAGATCCCAAGGCGTCATAACCTAACGCTACCCCAGACCTAAACCTATCCATAACAGTGCGTTATATTGACGCTAAAGGGTGCCATGTGCGTAAGATTTCGACGAAATGTCATATATATAACGCCAAAGGATGAAAATGCGTTGGTTCAGAGAGCGCCGCTCTTCTTGTTTATCCCGAAACCGTCGCACCATAATGACGTAAGCGTGCTCCGGCACGAATGCTGAAACCCTATGTGAGTGCAGGCCAGAGGGGAGTGGGGAGGGGGGACAATCGTACTCGGGCCCGGTTCATGGCAACCGTGCCTAGTGTGAGTACACCCTAAGCCTGAATTTGTAGGCTTATGTACTTGTGTATTTTGTGACCAGAATGTGATTTTTGCATCAAAAGTGTTTACAGGACAGAAAAGGTGTTCTTTCCATCTGTCGTCTTTTTGCTGATGTCAGGACACTGAATATGAGTTAAAGTGCAAGCATTGCATAACGTGGGAATGACTTTCAATGGCTATAAATAAATAAATAAATAATATATATATATATATATATATATATATATATATATATATATATATATATATATATATATATATATATAAATTATATATATATATATATATATATATATGTGCACCAGCATCAACAGATTATTTAATTTTCAGATGTTTTCAGAGCACTATGGGTACAAAGGTTTTCTTTTACACGGCAACTTTCCTTAACTTTTTAAAGATTAGGCTACAGCACATGTTCATCCAGTGGAAAGAATAAATGTGTCTCGAGACATATTTGGACATGATTCGATTTTGAGGCTCTGTCATGTTTGATTTGGACCGAATGAACAATCACCTGTGCTGTGTACAAACACGAGCTCGAAGTTCTGTCAACTTCTGTGCCTTGTTTGTGGTGAGACAAATCCTGGCCATCAGGGAAAGGGAAAAAAGAAATTGCTGCGTGCAGGCGCAGCACATTGCTCGAGTCACGTCACGTTTCTTTCTGACTGCTTTATTTTTGGAGGTTTGGTACTCCGGGCACACGACTATCAGGGCGGTGAGATTGTAGCACAAAGCCATAAGTTGTGTAGAACGAGCCTGTTAAATGCAAACGAGAGCCATTAATTCACAAGGGTCGCGTGATTAACGAGTCTGTCGGGGGTGCTGTGTTTGCGCATCTGCACGCAGAGAGTGTAAAAACAAGCACTGCGGTTGGAGGCATCTGTTGTCATCGCCGCTGACGGTTTGGCCGGTAGCTGCACGGTGGCCTCATTTTGTCAGGCTGTCGAAGTGAGAGCGGTACCGCTTCAGCACTGTAACCCACTAGTATTCGCAGTCATTTGGCAACATTTGCTTTGCTGCTTGTTGACTGGAATAGAGCGGCTGAGCGCAGCTGTAGGGAACGGAGACCCTCTGGTGTGGGTGTTGGGTCCTTTTGATTTTTTTTCCATGTTGTGCTGTTGATAAAAAGCTGTAAGTTTCTTATGGCACAGACTTTGCCCCCCCCCGGGAATTGTGCTCATTTTATTGTTTTTGTTGTTGCAGTGGTGGAGTGTGGAGACGGGAGAGTCCCTGCAGACGTTTTACACGATGGGAGCTAATCTGAAGAAGATTCACGTGTCGCCTGATTTCAGCACCTTTCTGACTGTGGACAGCCTTGGAATCCTTTACATTTTAAAGAAAGTGGAAGGAGGAGGATTGTAGGTTTTCAAAAAAGTGGCCTGCTTTAATAACTTGATGAAATTAAGTGAACATTTTATGAGGTTTTTGAAATGATGCTTTTCTGTTTCATAACGTTCAATAATCTGTTCTTTACTATGACAATCTGTATTTGAGCGAAAGTACTGTGAACCAGAAAAGAATACGAAGACTTGTTAATGTGGAGCGTGTACACAGCCCAGTGTGGGATTTATCTGAGCCCATGTGTTTGAATTGATGCCTTAATAGTCAAATTATTTCCACATATTTTTAGTTTGTGAAACTCAGGTCTTATTTGTGGCAGCTGTGTTTCATGTAAGGGCTTTAATATGGCTCACCAATGAAATTGTGTTTGAGATACACTGTGTCCCAACCACAGATTTCCTTTTTTAATGTATCTGGAGAAGCTTACTTGTGTATGATGTAGCACAATATGCGTGTAATGATAACAATGCAGATTGTTAATGCAGGTACACCATTGGATTTGCAAAGGGTGAAAGTGTAAATGTTACACATGTGAATATAAATTGAATGAACATCAAGGCAAGTAGTCTGTCTGTTATTGATCATGATATGAGTAATGTGAATGTATTGTGGGTAAATGCTTAATTTTTTAGCTTTCCCCAGGATGGAAGTGTTTGAAAAAAAAAAGAGTTGCTGGCTTATTGAATGCGTGATTTTGAGTGCGGAGAGGGAAGGGGACGCTGATGTACGGCAGTGCTGACACAGCAGTGGTCACGCTCCGTCTGTTTCTGACACTTCCTGTTGGCAGCTGCTCGGTGAGAACAGACAGCACACTGTCATGTCCTAATGTCAGTGTCAAGCTGAGCAGTGCATTTGTATGGTTGGAGCTGAAGCTGTTTGAGGGAGATGTGCTTGTAGTTGGGAAGATGTTAGTGTTTGGAGGTGAGGAGGCTGTAGAAGAAATGTTTGTCTAGGATTGCATTTAGTATGAATTTGTTTGAAGCAAATTCCAGTGTCAACTGTTATGAGAGGAAGTGAAGCCAGGTGAGTTCAAGCATGGTGAGGTGTTTGCTCCTGGTCAAGAATGAGCAGCCTAGAGGAAATTGCTTATCAAATTGTTTTCTTTCCATTAGGATAGCTTTTGTGGAATTTAATGATTGTAAAGTAGGTGTTATTGATCTGAGCTTGTGTATACTGTAAGTTCAGATCAGTGACGCCAATGATTAGTCAGTTCCTAAAAGATGGAAAGAAAATGTTTTTGGTGGTTAATGGAGAAAGGCTGTGGAAATTTGACTGGGAACACTCCATAATGGGTAAGTGGTCTAGTGCTTCCAATGTTTGTTCCTTGTATCCCAATGAAATACTATAATTTAGTATTGTAAATCACATGAAGGTATTAAAAAAGATGACAGTAAAACTTTATAATGCACCTAGCAAGCTTTAGCTGTGTCATGAAGCTGTTATATACAATATTGTGATTGAATAAGATGAGAACAACATTATGATAATGAAGTGAACTGCGTCACTTGCTAAACCTCAGTGTGATCTGTTATCTCCTTGCCAAGTCTGAGGTCATATTTGGCAGACGGCTTATCTCTGGCATTACCAATAATAAGTAGCTGAAATGTTCCAGCACCCCCTAGAGAATTTTTCAATAGTGTCTGTGTGAACACTTAAGTGTCATAGCTGAATCATTTTGTGAACTGATGATGAAAATGTAATTGTTACACAAACTAAAGAGTTATAATGTCAGAATCAAGTGACTGTCACAAGGCTTGAAATCAAAAAATTGTTAAGTGTAAAGTTATCTTGTGTCTATCAAGGAGAATTATTCAAGAATCAAGGGACTGTCACATGGCTTGAACTCAAATGTGACCCTGGATCACAAAACCAGTCTTAAGTAACATGGGTATATTTTTGGGAATAGCCAACAAAACACTGTATGGGTGAAAAATGATTGATTTTTCTTTAATGCCAAAAATCATTAGGATATTATGTAAAGATCATGATCCGTGAACATTTAGTAAATGTCCTACCTTAAATATATCAAAATTGTATTTTTGTAAGTGGATGCAGCACAATAACCAACAGCAATGGAAACCTTTAAAGGTGATTTTCTCTATGTAGATTTTTTTGCACCCTCAGAATCAATACAACAATGGAAAGCTTATTTATTCAGGTTTCAGATTATGTATAAATCTGGGTCACAAATGTAAAGCTATCATAAAAGTGCCTATCAATCAAGGTGAATTGTGTGAGTGAATTGCATGTCTTTACTGCTCTTTAGTGATGTCCAGCCTAAATAATGTGGTAAAATAGGGGGCAGACTGCTCTTTAGTGATGTCCAGCCTAAATAACGTGGTAAAATAGGGCAGAAAATAAATTTTCTGTTAAGTATTTGCTAAAAATTAAAAAGGACTGGTTCTATAACCGCTGCTGGTCATTGTCCTGGAAGCCGGGGGGGACCCAAGTCACGGTCCCCCCTTCTTCTTTCTTTGGTTGCTGTCTTCACTCTCCTCTTCTCACCAGTTCCACACACAGTCTGCTGCTTGCTCCTCCAGTCATCTTTGGTCTCCATCCAGGTCCTCCTCTGCTCCTCCGTCCAGGTCCGGTCAGCTTCTCCTCTGCTCCATCTTCTCTGAGATCTGGCTGGATTTGAACCAGTGACCTTTGGCATTGTGTGCCAGTGCTCATACCGCTGAGCCACAGATCTCCAACTATGTATGTGCTGGAACTTATACTTCACTACTAACCTGTGTTTTTTTCCCTACTGAACAAGTAGGGTTCAAGGTGATAAATCTGGAAGAAACTTGCTCCCTGGCTGTGGTGTAGGGGTATTGCCCATGTTCACAACAATTCTGCACTCCTCCAACTACAGGTTCAAATCTCATCTAAATCATTTTAGCCTTCTGTAATCAATCACAACCAATCATACAACTTAACATTATTTATGTATAGAAGTTGGGATACAGGGAACAAACATTGGAAGCACCAAACCTTGTACATCTCCATCACAGATTTGAGTGATGGTTTTTTTTTTTGTGGGGTGGGGGACTCATGCCGCCAAGTATTAATACTTACTAATTCCCCTTTTCCCCATTAAGCCACACGAACCAAATAAATACATTTCCTCTACACTCTTGCTCTTTGGTTTGTCTGCCAAATAAAGGCCTCATTAATTATGCTTCTGCGTCAACTCCACGGCGTAGCTACACCGTCACTCCTACGGCGTCATGGCCGTTTTATGGTTCTGCGTCAGGTTGCGTTGCATCTGACCAATCACAGCCCTTGTAGTCTGCGTCGCCTCGACGTAGTTACAATTTTTTGGAGGTGCACGTCGAGCTACGGCGTAGGGGTCGGAGAGGGGTTCGCGGCGACGCAGAGGGCTCTGCGGGGGTACGCCGTCGATTCAACGCAGAAGCATAAAACAGGCTTAACACACTCCCTTTCCATACTTCATTACAATGTAAACTACTCCAACTTCCATCTGGTCAGCTGCTCATACACTGCTCTGCAGCTTGAGCTGCCAATTTAGCATTGATCTTCCTGGGAATTCAAACAGCTGACTCTGAGGTCATGCTGGTGTTTGAAAAAGTGCATCACACATCTCTCACTGAGCTTCTAATCCAATTGATTCAGTGTGCCACGGACATTGAGATGTGGTTCATGTGTTGGAACCCTTACATATTACAGGCACCATTTGCTATCTGTAGCTACTAAAACATTTTTCAAAGCATTGATAATGCTTTATAATCACCACTTTTATTTTTGCATCTGCCTTTTTATTGGAATACATGTTTTGACTTTTGTCAATTGACTAGTAACTGTTGACTAGTAAAAAACTTTCAATTACCGTTGTGTGTGAAATGCACTATACAAATAAACTTGCCTTACCTCTGTACACTCATGTAGCAGCTAACACACTCATTTCATTCCATTCCATCTTTTGTGACGTGAATGTCAGGCAGGCCCTAGATCAGCATAAATGACCTTTCTGCTGCCACAGGTCTGCGCAGACTCTTTACCACATGCACTGAATGATGGAGGTTTGATCAAATCAGTACATTCTCACTCATTGCATGAAAATGGGTGCCCAATCATGTTCCTGGACAGTCCTCAACCAACTAATATCATTTGTCAAAAAAGGCAATCATTAAAAATGAGGTGTTCAACTTAACTACAGGAAGGTACAGCTTTTCCTCATTTCATTCTCACCTCTTATGTTCTGCTGAAATGCTGCTGGAGGTCAAGTAAAAACACAGTTTCTCAAACCATTACATAACCATCATACTGTAGCATCCCACAGCCCACCCAATGCAACACCTTCTACCGAGTCTACTTTTTTTTGGCCCTCTATACTTACATAACTGATGTTTGAAATAGGGCAGGTGATGTGCTCTCCTCTTCTATTCCCAGGATATATTGATTATTCAAGCAAACAGATCATTTTGATTCTCTTTGTCAACTACACACATTTCAAAACATTTCTTTTTTAAGCAGGCTTTTACTTGATCACCACAACACATGCCCGCACAAAATATACACTTTAATTTTCTGCACTGATTGCCCATAAAAGTCTGTGGAGGGGATTTAAATAATATGATCAAATGCATTTACACCAGGGATGTCCAATCCTGCTCCTGGAGGGCCACTGTCATGCAGAGTTCAATTCAACACACTAGAACCAGCCAATCAAGGTCTTTCGAAGCAGACAGTACCTTCCAGATTTGTAGAGTTGAGGACAGTGGCCCTCCAGGAGCAAGATTGGACACCCCTGCTCTACAGTTTTATTGCTGAGCAATATTACTGACATTCAACACTCTAACATACCCATGTAGTTAGTAAGTCACTCACTTGCAACCAAGTTGCACCAAAAAAATACCTAGTGCAAATTCTCAACCACATGATTCCTGCGTGCTCATTATATCCTTCAAACATTTCATTCATGTTACACATTTTACACAATCCAACTTAAAATGTTTTGTTTTTTTTCCAACAGAATTGCCACAACTCGAACCCTTTTAACCATTTCATTTAAAAAGCACAAGATCAGTACCTGCCATTGTCAATGGACATGCCATTTCTACAAGGCTTTGTTTGCTCTGACTCACATCATGTGCATCCCCTGCCTCTGCTACTGCTAGCTGAACCTTGGCCTGAGAACGGATCCTGTCAGCTGCTCTCAGTGTCGGTGGCTACTTTATTGCTCGCTCTCGTCAGGTCAGGTGGAGCAGGGCCAAGCAGAGAGAGAACAGATGCCAAAGCCATGCCTGTGGAGCTTTGGACGCGATCCTGAAACTGTGCGAGCAAACGTCATTTGCGGAAGAAATACATGTTGCCTTTGTTGTTAAAGGAATACTTCACCCAAAAACACTTCATACATTACACATCCGCAGGAGGTTCGTTCGCCTGTAGCTTTCTAGCAATCCTGATGACCTTGATTAGCTTGTTCACGTGTGTTTATTACAGTTGGAGCTTAGCTCGGCAGGAAAGTGGATTATGAGGGCCACAGTTGCCCTGCACTGCACTATATTCAAATTCTTCTTAAACTATCATAGTTAATGCTAATTAAGAAGACAAACTACTACTTATTCAATCATTCGTCATCCTACCGCATGGTTCTGCGCTTGTTGGCGTAAGAGTGTTACTAAAGGCCTTTTGGTACTGCAGGCTGTCACCCTGAGCTGCCTTTGGCCTTTAACGCACAAATGTGTCGAGTCAGGAGTGCAATGCGGTCTGACAGATAAAGGACTCGACCTAAATATGCCTTAATGTTCTTGTGTTACTAAGGAACATATTTCATTCTTTCCTTCTAGATCGCGCCTTCGGCTAAAAGTCTGCCCCCTCTTGATTCGCATCTGGCCTCGTTGACAGATGAATGTAGCTCTTCGGCAGCTGGCGTTTCTCTCTCACCTCTCTCGTCGTGGACCGCAGAGGAGGTAAAGCCCCAAATGGGCAAGTGGCCAGTGTTGCCATGGCAGCTGGCTTTAGGATGCTGGGCATCCTCCCAAAATTGCCCCTTCGTCTCACCTCCGGCAGGGGTACCTGATGACTTTGACCCCACAAAAATAACAGTTGTTATTGCATCTGAACTCTTGGCACACGTCAGTGTTTTCAAAGGTAGCCTAATAACGGAGGTAATAACGGGTCGACGGAACGGTGAGATCGGGTTCAAAATATACAACAACAATTACGCCGACAATGTACACTGCTTCTAGATGCCGACGGAAAGCATAGGTTATTTATGTTTGACCACATGGGAGCCTCCATTATATCTGTTAAAGGGAGAACTTAAGCAAATATTACAATTTAAAATTCATTTACTCACATTTGACATTTTTGGATTAGTTCACTTTTTAAAAAACTTTTGCTGGTAATTTACTCACCCCCATGTCATCCAAGATGTCCATGTCTTTCTTTCTTCAGTCGAAAAGAAATTAATGATTTCGATGAAAACATTCCAGGATTTTTCTCCATATAATGGACTTCAATAGTGGCCAAAACGGTTCAAGGTCCAAATGAGTTTTCAGTGCAGCTTCAACTGACAAATGACGATACCAGACGATGAATAAGGGTCTTATCTAGCGAAACGATGCGCCATTTCGAAAATAAATAAAACAGTAAAAGTATTATTAGCACAAATGCTATATTATTAACACATTTTTTTGCATATTATATTATTGCAAAAATTATTAACACGAGTCATTTCGTTCGTTGAATGAACAAAATGACTCGAAAAAAGATTTGTTCACTTTAATGAACGAGTTCGAACAGGAGAATCACAAACGTACATCTCAGGACAGAACAAGGCGAGCATTTGTGCTAATAATACTTTTACTGTTTTATTTATTTTTGAAATGGCGCATCGTTTCGCTAGATAAGACCCTTATTCATCGTCTGGTATCGTCATTTGTCATTTGAAGTCATTTGAAGCTGCACTGAAAACTCATTTGGACCTTGAACCGTTTTGGCCACTATTGAAGTCCATTATATGGAGAAAAATCCTGGAATGTTTTCATCGAAATCATTCATTTCTTTTCGACTGAAGAAAGAAAGACATTGACATCTTGGATGACATGGGGGTGAGTAAATTATCAGCAAAAGTTTTTTAAAAAGTGAACTAATCCTTTAAACGGGTCAGTTTCTTTTTGAAACTGAGCAAGGTTCACATGAAAAATTGGTCACGTGAACGCTGTCTTGCGGATACAAGAGTGCGCCATGGTAGCCAGCCGAAACATGACGACCTGCAGGGACAGGGGCATCGCCAGACCCTTTTTACTAGAGCAAGAGCCCCCTTTTGCTGTGCAGTGCTCTTCCTTCACTTTTCACCTCTTGAATCCTCATTTCGCAGTCAGACGATACGACACCAGCGCCGGGAACAATCGCACTCAGATTCAGACAGCGGCAAACTTGCCTGGTGTCAAAGCCCCCTAAGAGTGAAAGGGAAACGCACACCAGATGTAGTCCGAGTGCTTCATTAGCTGCTTCAGGTGTGTTTAACAGAGCTACAGCATAACAGAGTGTTTTATTAAAGGGGGGGTGAAATGCTGTTTCATGCATAGTGAGTTTTTTACACTGTTAAAGAGTTGGATCCCCATGCTAAACATGGACAAAGTTTCAAAAATGAAGTTGTAAGTTTGGAGGAGTATTTCTGTTCCAAAAATACTCCTTCCGGTTTGTCACAAGTTTCGGAAAGTTTTTTTCGAATACATTCGTGTGTGACGTCAGAGGCGCCGAATTTCCTTATACGGGTCTTATGGGCACTTCTCCCGGAAGGGCGCGCGCAGCTGTAGCCTAGTGCGTGCGAGAGTCCTATGCCCATCAGAGCACTGGGCTCGGCGGCGCTGCAATAAAAAAATGGCACCAAAAAAGTGTGTTTTTGGTTGCCAGGGCAAGACAACACTGCACAAATTTCCAAAGAACCCAGCGTTAAGGGACCTGTGGATGGATTTTGTTTTTCCAGAGCAGCAACGGAGTTGTGCAAGTGTTCTTGTTTGTTCCCTTCATTTCGACGGTAATAGTTTTATAAACAAGGCCCAGTTCGATGCCGGATTTGCAGATCGCCTGATACTTAAAGATGGAGCAGTCCCAACGATACAGGTTCACGGTCGTGCGTTGGAACCGCAGGCGGTGAGTAAAACTGCTTCAAATGTCTATGTGTTGTTAACTATCGGCGTGTAAGCACAGCAAGTAAACAACATGATCACGTATAGTTAATGTATCGATGGAGCATGCGATGTATGGTGTGTGTGTGTGTAAATTAGTCATTTACAAAAAACGCTAAGCAAATATAAGTTATACAGTTCCAGTAGGCCTACACACCGCATAGAGACGTCCTGCTGTAGTCGCTGCTGCTGCTCGTCTTCAATCTCAGCCTCGGGATCTGATTCTGGATCAAAAATATATGGCTGAATCTGATTGTTAGCCATGGTTTATTTTCTGATGTCACAGCTTCCAGAAGCTCTCAACGCAAAAGCTTCGCGCGCTCGTGTCGTGATTATTTAGCTCCGCCCACACGGCACGCCTCCACCCGCTCGGGTTTTTCCGGAAAGACTCGGTACAGCCTATCTTTCTTTTATAAATATAATAAAACTAAAGACTTTTTGGAGATATGATGGATGCAATACTACTCTATAGGTACTCAAGATTAACATGAGATTGAGTGAAACTGAGTGTTTCACCCCCCCTTTAACAAGATGCATTCATATGACACAAAACTCAGATTGACTGACACAAAGACTTCATCATAGCGTTTAATGGGATGACTAGTTCACTCCTTACCTTACAATGGCACTCTTTGGCATGTTTTAATACATAGACCTACCTTTCTTTGCGCAGTAGCCTACCTGTGTAATAAAGTCAACATGAAATCAAACAAATCAAATTCAAATCGTGTAATTAAATCTGCTTTCTTTACACACATTCCTGGTAGTTTTGTGAAAAAATAAAAGATAAAATAAAAGACATTCATGCCGCTGACTACACATTGTAATCGTGTAACTACACAATTAGGAAAACAATTGCGATCTTTATATAGTTAGAAACTTACATAAAGACAGATAAGCCTACTATTGTTGTTTTGATGTTTGAGCTATTTCGGCATTCACGCCATTATTTGTCATAAATAAAGCTGTAAATCTCACTGCACTTTGATGTATTTCACCAATTGGTCTGCACGTATTTTAAAGAATGTGGGTAACCATTAAGCCAATGATGCCCCACAACTGTTTGGTTTCAAGCATTCTTCAATATATCATGTTTTGTGTTCCACAGAAGAAAGAAACTCATACAGGTTTGGAACAACTTGAGAATGAGTAAACGATGACAGAATTTTCATTTTGGGTGAACTATCCCTTTAAATCTGCAGTGGTCAGAGGGTACAGCGGCCACGTGTTGTAGCTCTCAAAAAATGACATGTTGTAATTACAAGTTCTACAAAGAACTTGTTCACAGTTCAGAATCAATTACGACATGGATGAATTTATTGTTGTTGATGAACATAACTAATATTAACCACACACCTGATTTTACATGCAACAGAACTCTTGATTGATACACTTAAAAATCTCATTAGCACACAAATAATAGCTTATTTTAGGAAATACTTATTGGGTTAGGTTTACAACGTATCACAGCTGTTGCCACATAAGATTAGTTGTTGATATAGCTTTACTTCGGAATGATCTTAATCTTACATTAGGCAAGCACAGTTTGTTCTTTTCGTCAGAGCTGATAAATGCTAGGTGAGGGTTGTTTTTGCTCCCTACAGTTTGATATTGCGTTCCTAAAGCTCTGGCCCAGTTCTCACATATTCTGGGCTCTGGCATTTCTCTTTGTTCTTTTTATATCAACATGACTGAACTAGTTGAACGATCATAAAGCCTACTTTATATTGATATCGCTGCAGAAATCTATTTGGCACATTCTGTAAGTGTTAATTAATTGATCTGTAAGATAATTACATAAATGGTTATCCCCTGACGCTTAATTTCGTTTAAAGGCTTCAGGATACGCACCATCTGGGATGCGAGACTACAGTTATCCCATTATCTCTTTCATTCTATCTTTGTTGTGAGAACTGAAACGGAGAGTGAAGGATATTTGATAAAAGTTGAAGTGGGTCGGATCGGACGTATATCTCTCTGATGTAAATGCCGTCTGATTTATAAGGCTCTTGACAGAAAGGTGCAGTAAACGCTTTACAGATAGGGGAATAAAACGCGCTGCAGGTGAAATCGAGGCTATAAATGTCTGTTAGATGTACATCTCACAGAAAAGCTTTATGAACTTCTCAATAGTTTGTATAAACTTTAAAATAAAACAATAAAGTAAAACAGTATCTATGATTTAGGCTACAACTGTCCGCTCTTTAGGTGTTGCTTCTTCCGAGTCGATTGTCTTATGCTGGCTGTTTCTCGAGATCTGTTACTGCAACGTAACCGAGTTGTGTTAAACAGACTGCACGAGCACCATGGAAACAGAGTGCACAAGAAGTGAACCGTATGTCACCCAGCCTGAGGGAGATATTATCCAGAAACTCACACTCAAGTCCTTATCAGAACACATCTTTTAACACGCTCCCTGTCTTTACACAGTTGTAATTTGTGCCAGCTCCCCAGAGGCCACTGATAAGTACATTCACAAATAAATAATACAAACAATCATTAGATATAGGCCTACATAGAAAGAAAAAGTGACGGAACAGCAGGTAGAATGAACGAACGACCGATGGATGGATGGATGGACTGACAGAGATAGAATATTGATGGGTGGTACATTGATAGAACAAGTCAACAGTAAGTTACATAAGTAGATAAGGCAATTCACCTGGAGATTTTCCAATGCCCTTTTTCAATTTATCAGAAACATTACTTGACGTTTTGCTCTACAATGTAAACTGTACACACCCACATCAAAAGAGCACATTTTTAGGCAGTGGTTTATTTTTGAAAATGTATGTTTCTAATAAGTGACTAGATCAGTTTGGGGTGTGAGCGTGTGCAGTGTACATTGTACAGCACAATGTCAAAGTATCAAGTTATGTTTACCACAGGATTTATTTTACTCATAAATTGAAAAACCCTATTATAAAATGCTATTGAAAAATCTCCAGTCTACTGGGTTTTGAAGTCATCCCTGCACCACTCTATAGATGGACAAATAAAACAAAAAACAAGAAAGGAAGGAACACAGGCCACAGAAAGGACAATGGTTCTACAATCCGGATTTATTCCGTGTGCTTTGCAAGAATATAAATAAAGACCAAACTTACAAAATCTGTGTGCTGGAAGCCCAAGCCTATCTACACATGTTAGTCCGCAATGATGTCACAAATCCACCGGTTGCTCATATTTTGTTATAATGTGTTGAACTTGACCTGCCTGCAAAATGTTGTACCTTGTTTTCCAATGACATTTATTGGATTTTTTTTTATTCTGTCAATCTTTATACATTTTTTTGGTTTGTTTTTTTAATAACGTATATGAACAATGAGTCAACAAAATATTTATTTACAGAACTGTGGCAAAATTCTACAGTGACAATGAGTGAAAATAAGATCTGTTTTTATATTTTCATCTGAAACACAAGTGGAGCCATCCACACATTCGGTTCCTCTGTAATACTACAAGATTTTTTTTTTTTCTCGGATGGCTGCGTATTCAAGCTTGACGCGTCATATAAAAATAATGTAACGTTAAGACAACATCAGACAAGAATTGCACAATAAGAATAATTATAATAATTGTAAATATTACAGTAATGGTAATATAATTCTCTATTAAACAGTATATATCAATAATAATCTGCATGGCGACGCCAATGAAGTTAACAACCATTCTGTAGTGATTTTGGCACGAGACGCATCCATTTCATGGTTGTCCAGTGCAATGAGTTCGTTCACATTGTGCATATTCATTTTTTTTTAGATCATCAACCACAAACAAACAAAATAAAGAGAGAAAGAAAGAAATAAACAAAGAAAACAGAAAAAAAAAATACAGCAATTCATGTAAAAGTCCGTTTTTATCCCAATCCAGACATGCCATGGTATTTTGGACTAGATATTTAGTGAAAAGTCAATGTAGTGTGTCCGAGTTGCCGTAGCGAGACCGTCTCCGCGGTTCTCGCCTTTCCCCGATCCGTCTCTCGCGCGACAAAGTTCCGTGACGGCCGCTGTCCTTTAGAACGCAACTCGAATCGCTGCCTCTTGAAAAGTGTACATTCAATTCCCACAGTCTCCTCCTATTGTTTTTATGCAGTGAGTGTGTATGTGTGCGCGTGCATGCGAGTGTTTCGTTAAAAGGCCACGGGTCCACGTCGGCAGTCCTTGTACGCGCCAAGTCCTCGTGCGAATCCTTACACATGCGTTACAAGAGGCTCCGGTGACGCTTTTAGGTTCCGTATTTGCGTCCTTATTTGCAATGCATGTGAGACTGAGGGTCCATGTTAGGGGCAGGCTACATTCTCTGAATTCCACTGTAATAGACATGGGCGTCCGCCATTGCCCTGTGAATGAAATCACATCACTTATCCAAAGTGTCCATCAAAAAAAAAGCCCCCCCTTCTCCAGTTCACATGGACTGCATGCTTTCCATCAACTACACTGCATGTCTCAGGACTGGCTCGGGTTTTCATTCATAGGCAACACCAAAAAAAAGGGAAAGAAAGAAAACACAACAGGAAAAAAAAATTTGGAAAGGAAGGAAAACGCACGATTTGAGACATTTTCTTTTTTGCGGATGTCTCGTCGTAAAATAAGCCTCCTTTAAATGCTATCTGACAAACTTCTGCGTCCACAAATTACCTTTACGTTTTGACTCACTAAAACAAGCTCGTAACTCTTGTGCTGTTTAAGAAAAAAAGAAACAATCTCCCCTAAAATAAGGGAATTTAAATTACAGTTACTATTTTTCTCTCCGACAAGCGCTTGTAGTCCTACTAAAAATGAAAAGTTCGCTACGAGACGAAACAAACAACTCAAGCAAAATGTCCTTTGGGTGAAGTCCAATCTCCGCTTCTATGCCAGCCGTTTTGAATGCCCCACCTCACAAAAATCTCTCCGTTTCCCTCCCATGAGCCTTCGCCCTCGCTAACCCTATGCTGTCTAGTCAGAGAGAAAGAAAGAAAGAAAGAAAGAAAGCAAATTCCCACTCTACAAACAACGTTTGTGTTTATAAGGCTTGTAGCAGCATTACGGTTTAAGTTGTCATTCAAGCAGTCGAGGGGGAAGTGGGGAAAGGCTGAAGAGGCGCTTCCCGAAGAAGCCGAGGAAAGAATAGCGAGGGACGGAGGGAAGGAGAAATAAAAAGAGAGGAGTTGGGGGGAAAATTGAATGAAAAACAACCGCTTGCAACACTTTTTTGTGTGTTTTGGAGGAGGATCGGCAGCGTGGCGGCCTGAAGGCTGACCTTCCCTTATCGTGCTGCGGCCAGAGAGGTGAGGGGGGGCGAGAGAGATCAAGAGATAGAGAGAAAGAGCGGGGCAATAGATCGAAGGAGAGAATAGACAGCGGCAGCGTCATCATGCAGAAGCCACGGTAAACGGGCGGGCTTGGCCGGGCGGAGAGACGCGGGCTTGTCACAGGTCACTGGGCCCGTGGCTCCGTGGGGGGCCTCTAGAGGGCGCTCTCTGTAAGGCACACACACAGGAGTGGACAGTATTTTGGGTGTATATTAGAAAATAGTGGTCTCATACTTGGTGTTGGCTCCTCTTTTGGCTTCCTGTCCTGGCTCGACTATCCATGGGACGTTTGCGTGGCCCTTTTGATCCATTGAGGGCTGCTCCATCTGAGGTACACACAAGAGAAAGAGACAGCAGGTCAGTAGGTGCTAGTAATTTAAAGGGGTTACGGGCGCTCACGCTAGATCTTGCATATTGTTTGCTTTAGTTCATAAGCCTATGTGAAGAATTTGTGTCTTTCTTTACGTACTACTACTACAGTTTTGAACACCTAAGCGAAAAGAAGTTCACCCAAAACAGGATATAAACGTCACAAATTGACCTCCTGGCTAAAAATCAAACATGGATGAAACTCTCATTTGGTCAATTTTCATTAATGGTTGAAAAGAATAATATTATAGTAACACTTTACAACAAGGTTCAATTGCTTAACATTAACGTCCACCATCAAGTGACAGTGACACTAATATTAGATTGCATACAGTACTGTGTTATGAGTGAAACTTCACATCATCATTGTGTATCAGACAGGAATAAAGGTGAACTGTACTTATTGTTGCGCAGAAAGAAATATACTTACACTATTACATACCTCGGGTCGCTAAAAAAAAGCAGACATTATTTTATATATTTCTTTATTGTTATATTGTTTATAATGAATAGATTGAGGAATACTAAGAAGGCTGATGTCTAACTTTAAAAAATAAATGGGGGGAGTGTGTGAATGATGTCCCTGGTCGATAAAGACCCGAGGTATCCTTTAAAATGTTTATAAAAATATTGATTTTTTTCGTTCATCTTCATTTATAAAACACACCACAGCTATAACGATAACGGCACAGAGAAACGATATCGTTGGAATCAGAACGATATTTTTCCAACTGATGAACTATAAAAACATTGACAGCCAATCAGAATTCATCCTGCTGTAACGACCTCGAGCATTTAAAGTGACAGACAAGCGGTTGGAATAAACAGAACGATATCATCCGCTGGTAGGCTCCTGTCTGCCTCGCTGCCTGCTGCTGTGTGTGAGTGTGTTTGCTCCGAGGCTGTTAGCTCCGTCTAAGCCTCGCATTTCTTTCTGTTTTGAACCATCATTTACTATCATTTCTAGTTGTTTATACTACTAATTACAGTTTACCTAACAGATTAACCTAACATCGCTAGCTTCCATTATTGTTAGCACAACACGCTAGTATCTCGCTAGCCTGTTAAGGCGCCACCCGTGCGCTCAGTTATTTATTTATTTTTCTCGTGCGCGCCCGCGCATCTGAGTCCATAAAAAGCCCAGGTGAGTAAGAATCAGTCAACAAACACGGTGAGTAATGTCTTGTCCTGTTATTGTCACTTGCACCTCATGCCATATGTTTACCATAGCCTTCCCCGTCGGCATAGGGTTTATATGTGATAAATGCAAGGAGACAGTCAGGCTGACGGAGAAGATTTCAGAATTAGAGACACGCATCCAAACTTTAATTGAGGATAGTAAGTGTGCTCGAGCTTTAGATACTACTTTGGATGCGCCCAGCATAGTGAACCATTTACATGATTCGGTTCCGGCTGAGTTATTGCCTGTGTAGCCAGGCAGATGGGTGACGGTGAGAAATCGCTCTAGTCGCGGATCTAAAAACCACTCTTCTGTTCCGGTTACCATAACAAATCGATTTGCCCCTCTCAGTGAAACACCCACTGAGAATGCTGTTGATTGTGCCCTGGTAATTGGCGATTCTATTACACGGAACGTGAAAATAGAGACACCAGCCACCATAGTCACATGTTTGCCGGGAGCCAGAGCGCCTGACATCAAAGCAAATTTAAAAGTGCTGGCTAATGCTAATCGTAAATTCTCTAAGATTGTTATTCACGTTGGCACTAATGATGTTCGACTTCGCCAGTCGGAGATCACCAAAATTAATATTAAAGAGGTGTTTGAACTCGCAAGTACGATGTCAGGCACTGTAATCTGCTCTGGCCCCCTTCCTGTTGGAAGGAGTGATGAGATAGTTAGTAGATTGTGTTCACTCAATGGCTGGTTGTCTAATTGGTGTCCGCAACATAATATAGAATTCATAGTCAATTGGAAAAGTTTTTGGGGCAAGCCTGACCTGTTGAAAAGAGATGGTATTCATCCCACCTGGGATGGTGCTGCTCTTCTCTCTAGTAATTTGGCTCATAGTCTTAGAGATAAAACATGACAATCTGGGGCTCAGGTCAGGAAGCAGACAAACTGGCTAAACCGACCGTCTGCTAGCGGCCTCACGTCACCAAGGTCAGATAAATCCCATCACATAGAGACTCTTTCACCTAGATATCATCATATAGAGACTGTGTCTGTTCCCCGAATTTGGAAATCCAAAAAACTGCCAAACTTTTCTAAGGTTAAAAATCTAATTGATGTTCAACAAATAAAAAACAGATATAATACAGATGAGCAAACGATAAAGCTTGGGTTGCTGAATATTCGATCCCTTAATTCAAAATCGCTCATAGTTAATGATAAGATTAAAGACTATAACCTAGATGTGCTGTGTTTGACAGAAACCTGGCTAAAACCAAACGATTACATTACTTTAAATGAGTCCACTCCGCAAGATTATTGTTATAAACATGAGCCTCGTCCGAAAGGCAAAGGGGGAGGTGTTGCTGTAATTTATAGTAATATTCTCAAAACCACTAAGAAATCTAGTTTTAAATATACTTCTTTTGAAGTGTTGGTGCTTAATGTAAAAATGTATAGTGTAAACAATAAATCACGTTTGAGAATTCTGCTGGCTACTGTATACAGGCCACCAGGGCACCATAAAGATTTTCTCAAAGAATTTGCTGACTTTCTGTCAGAATTAATATTGGCTGCAGATAAAGTCCTAATTGTTGGTGATTTTAATATACATGTAGATAATGAAAAAGATGCATTGGGATTGGCATTTAAAGACATTATAAACTCAATCGGAGTGAGACAACACGTGTCAGGACCTACTCATTGTCGTAATCATACTCTTGATCTAATATTATCACATGGAATAGATGTTGATGGCGTTGAAATTCTGCAGCAGAGCGACGACATCTCCGATCATTATCTAGTCTCGTGTAAATTACATTTAGCCAAGGCTGCAAAGCCGACTCCGTGTTATAAATATGTTAGACCTATCACTTCTGCCACTAAAGATTGCTTTATCAATAATCTTCCAAATCAGTTTCATAATCTCAGCATCCCAGATAGCTTAGAAGAACTTGATATTGCAACAGAAACTTTTAACTCTCTCTTTTCCAGCACTTTAGACACAGTTGCTCCGCTGCGCTTAAAGAAGATTAAAGAAAATAGTCCAACGCCGTGGTACAATGAGCACACCCGGGCCCTTAAGAGAGCAGCCAGAAAAATGGAGCGAAACTGGAAGAAAACAAAACTAGAGGTATTTCGGATTTCATGGAAGGAGAGCTCGATTGCTTACAGAGAGGCCTTAAAAGATGCTAGAACTAATTATTTTTCAACCCTATTAGAAGAAAATAAACATAATCCTAGGTATTTATTTGAACAAGTGACTAAACTAACGAAAAAGAAAGCTTCAAGCCCAGAAGTTTCCAAGAAACACAGCAGTAATGACTTTATGAACTTCTTCACTTATAAGATTGATAATATCAGGGACAAAATTATAACTATGCAACCGTCTACTACAGTATCGCATCAGGGAGTATATTGTAGTCTCCGTGAGGAGCATTTTGATTCATTTGTTGCTATAGGAGAGGAAGAATTTTGCAAAATTGTTAATTCATCCAAATCGACAACTTGTATGCTAGACCCTATACCGACTAAGCTACTGAAAGAGATGCTTCCAGAGGTCATAGATCCTCTTCTAGATATCATTAATTCATCTTTGTCATTAGGATACGTACCAAAAACCTTTAAGTTGGCTATGATTAAACCGCTTGTTAAAAAACCGCGGCTTGATCCTACAGAATTAGTCAATTACAGGCCAATCTCGAATCTGCCTTTTCTGTCAAAGATACTAGAAAAAGCAGTATCCTCACAACTGTGTTCCTTTTTAGAAAGAAATAATATCTGCGAGGATTTTCAGTCCGGATTTAGACTGTACCATAGTACTGAGACTGCTCTCATTAAAGTCACAAATGATTTGCTCCTATCATCCGATCGTGGTTGTATCTCTCTATTAGTGTTACTTGATTTTAGTGCTGCATTTGATACTATCGACCACAACATTCTTTTAAATAGACTAGAAAACTATGTTGGCATTAGCGGAATTGCACTAGCATGGTTTAAATCATACTTATCTGACCGTTTTCAGTTTGTAGCAGTAAACGAAGAGATGTCTTATCGATCACAAGTTCAGTATGGCGTACCACAAGGCTCAGTACTAGGACCGCTGCTCTTCACTCTGTACATGCTACCCTTAGGAGATATAGTTAGGAAATATGGAATTAGCTTTCACTGTTATGCTGATGATACTCAGCTGTATATTTCTTCAAAACCTAACGAAACTTACCAATTTACAAAATTAACGGAATGCATAGCTGATATAAAGAATTAGATGACCAGTAATTTCCTATTACTAAATTCTGAAAAAACAGAGATTCTAATCATTGGACAAAAAACTTCCTCACCTAATAACCTAGAATACTGTCTAACACTTGATGGCTGCTCTGTTAAGTCTTCGTCGTCAGTTAGGAACCTGGGTGTGCTCTTTGATACCAATCTTTCATTTGAAAGTCACGTGTCTAGTATCTGTAAAACCGCATTTTTCCATCTTAAAAATATATCTAAATTACGTCATATGCTCTCACTGACAAATGCGGAACAATTAGTTCATGCTTTCATGACCTCAAGGCTAGATTGACCTCAATGCTCTACTGGGTGGTTGCCCTGCACGCTTATTAAACAAACTACAGCTGGTTCAAAACGCAGCAGCTAGAGTTCTTACCAGAACCAGGAAGTATGACCATATTAGCCCGGTTCTGTCAACACTGCATTGGCTGCCTGTTAAACATCGTATAAATTTTAAAATATTGCTGATTACTTACAAAGCACTAAATGGTTTAGCTCCCCAGTACTTGAGCGAGCTCTTAACGCATTATAGTCCTTCACGTCTATTGCGATCTCAAAATTCTGGCCAAATTCTGGCCAAATCGACTTCTGGCGGTAGATCCTTTTCCTATTTAGCACCAAAACTTTGGAACAATCTTCCTAACACGGTCCGGGAAGCAGATACAGTCTGTCAGTTTAAATCTAGACTAAAAACACATCTCTTTGGCTTAGCATACACATAACACATTATAGATTTCTATAATTCAATGTTAGGCTGCATAGATTAGATCAGCCGGAACCGGGAACACTTCCCATAATTCCTGATGTACTTTGTACATCATAAGAAGGATGGCGTCTACGCTAATATTAGTCTCTCTGTTTATCCCGAGGTTTACCGCAAACCGCCGGATCCAGGGCATATCCAGATCTGATGAAGGACCATCACATGGACACGACGACACGCATTATCAGGGCTGTGAAGGCCCATGGACACCTCACCACACTCATCTCCTCACCGGCCGGATGACCCAACCCAACCAGATGAACTGGATAATATCGTGAAAGTTCTGATCCCATCTGACTCCTGACATTATGCTGCCTAACTCATAATCATACACTGTTCATTCGTTGGCCAAAGGAGGACTGGCCCCCCGACTGAGCCTGGGTTCTCCCAAGGTTTTTTTCTCCATTCTGTCACCTGATGGAGTTTTGGTTCCTTGCCACTGTTGCCTTCGCCTTTTGGCTTGCTTAGTTGGGGACATTTAATTTTCAATTGAACAATACTATTACAACATTGTTTTCCTGTTATCTCTGTAAAGCTGCTTTGAAACAATTTGTATTGTAAAAGCGCTATATAAATAAAGGTGACTTGACTTGACTTGGTGTGGATGCTAATATAGTTATCTTCATAGTTATTGTTCTTGGAGTGAACGGGCCTCAAGTCTAGTGTGACTGCCTCTTAAGTCAGAGAGAGAGAGGTGTGTGATGTGATTGGTTAACCACCACACATGGCACTCTGACTGCCACACCAACACAAAAACAGTGAACTAACTCCACATTATATAACTCATATTTTTAAACCTGTAACATCAAACTAATTCATTTGTTATATTAAGATTCGTTGACATAAATTCCATCTGGCAGATCTGCTGTGGTCAAAGCTACCCTACAACTAGTACATCTTTATCAACCAATCAAAACACTGTTCCTTGTTGCCACGGCAGCTCAACCTTGCTCCACATAAAGCTGAGCTATACATGGCTCAGAAACGTGAATCTCTACAGGAACGAACACATGCGCACACAAACGCAGAGTCCTTTACGTCTGCTGCTGGCTTGTCTTGAGTTCTTTATCAGGTTTTTCCATATGCAGCCGCATGAATATTAAATAACATAATCCTCGCTCTTCCTGGCTACCTCTGACTGCTCTCAAACACACACACACACACATGCACACACCCACACCAACTTCATTCTTCTCCACATCCAAATGCTTCAAAAAAAGAAACAGTCCCTAATCTTACGCAATAAACCTCTAGTATGAGGCATCGACCTGAAAAGGAGCTTAATGGTTTGATAACGCTCTCAGGGAACGATGAGTTGGTGTCTTGGATAAGAGATGCTGAAATATTTCTATCCCTGTTTAGTCAGCTGATGTTCTAGATGGACAGACCGTCAGAGGACGACAGGAAAGGAGGATTCAGATAAAGAAGAGATCAAACAAGCAGAGCAAACTGAACAAAACAAAGGGAAATAATAATTAATGTAATCAGTTTAAGGAATAGTTCTGGAGAGAGAGAGAGAGAGAGAGAGAGAGAGAGAGAGAGAGAGAGAGAGAGAGAGAGAGAGAGAGAGAGGAGAGAGAGAGAGAGAGAGAGAGAGAGAGAGAGAGAGAGAGAGATCGCCAGCATCTGTGATATGGTGTTAATTACCTCAAAAAATAATTTCTCTCGTCGCATTTGGTAAAAAAAAAACAATAATTATGCATTTACTGTGGGGCAAGTTTATACTGTAGCTGTTGCCCCACAGACTTCCATTGTGCGTATATTAATGTTTTCTTTTTTCCCCATTATTTTAAGGATGTTACAATTGTTTCTTTAACCGGGAATTTTCCTTTTATAAATTAAGAGAAGAGGAGAAAGGTTGAGAAAAATGACAAAAACAAACAAAGAAATGGGCTATCAATTGAGCATTAATTTAGTGTGACTAATTAAATAACACACACATAAATGAATTGACAGCCCTAAAAATAAAAAGGGGGAAAGAAATAAAGGAAGGAAAATGCAAGAAGACCTGAAAGCGAGGTTTATGTGGATGATGGAGGAGTCGGGAGGAATGGGGAAGAGGAGGAGGATGAAGAGGAGGACGGTGCGGGGTGAAAATATGACCCAGGGACCAGCGGCTAGAGAGGGACATGACCTAGAGGCGGAACAAAGAGGTCACAGAGGTCAAAGCTTGGGAAGGTGAACACATACACACGCACGCACGTGCACACACTCAATCAAATCAATTGTGGTTGATTCTTTAAAAAGAGGAATTTTTAAAGGAACACTCCACCGTTTTTTGAAATAGGGCTATTCACATTCTTTCCTACATTTAGATAGGTGTGCAAATGCATTTTTGTCTCAGTGCATGCATTGTTTTAGTTTGACAGGGTCGGCGCTAGCTTAGCTTAGCACAATGAATGGAATCCTTTGTTGCCAGCTAGCATGTCCTGAGTAAAAGTGATTTTTTTTTAAAAAAAAACACGTAATTACTTCTTGTGGCCTGTGTATTCACAACGAGTACAAATAGCGCTGCAAATTAACACTAGGCGATTTCCTAGGCAGATATTGACTTGGGACTATATTAGGGGGAAGCACAGGCGAAGCACTGCTTCCCGGGCGAAGCACTTTCAAAAAATGGTGGAGTGTTCCTTTAAGTGTGTTAAAATTAAACATTTGCAAGAATCAGATTATTTTGGGTTTGTCCTTTACCCATGACTTTTAGACTAGACTACTTTAAGAACCAGTAGTTCACCTGTTTTGAATAAATAAATACAGTTAGTTAAATGCTGTTGTTCACTCTTTACTTAATTATACTCAGCTGTAAATGACTCAGTTATATAAATTAGAATGGTTATTTTGTTGTTAATGCCTCAGTTATATAAATTAGAAATTATTTACCGCTTTTTAATAGTTAGTAAGGTAGTTGTTAAGTTTATGTATTGGGTAGGATTAAGGATGTAGAATGGTCATGCACAATAATGCATTAATATGTGCTTTATATGTACTAATAAACAGCCAATAACATAGTAATATGCATGCAAATAAGAAACTAGTTAATAGTGAGAATTGGACCCTAAACTAAAGTGTTTAGGGTCCAAAGTTAAAGATTTTTCAAATCGATTGGTTATCTGTATATGTAAATATATCTTAGCTCCTTTTTGCAAGTAGTTTGCAGTGAAGCTAACTACTTTTTCCAAAAGGCTTGACATTGAGAAGTTTAATCTATAGCAGATTAGCTGCCAAAACACTGAAACAGTTTGAAGAGGTTTCATTTTTCAAGACTTCAAGTAGTCAAAAATTCCCTTCATTTTAGAATCACCCATATACAGTGCGTTCAAGCGACTGGTTGTGGAGTGGACACATGGAGATGAACAGAAGAGAGAAGGATTCAGTTCTCATGGAGCAACACAGCGTATCGTGTCCATATGGAGAAGAGCACCACAACATAATGAACAATTTCTCCTACACAAGGGAAAATCAATATCCGAGTACACCACACACAGCCACAGAGAATGCTGTAAGTGTTCAGGGTAACGGCGTGACACACACACACACACACCAACAATGGGCCTTATTCACAAAAAACAAGCAGAACAAATGTGCGCTAATCATTCATACGTAAATTGTCACATAAGCACTATTCAGAAGGGATTAGTTAAGTTATTAACACAGGACGACTGTGATTTAATGAACTAATTCAGATAGATCTTGATATGAGATATTTGTAGTTCGTTTGTGTAAGATCACAGTAGCTATGTTTCCATCCACACGTTTTTATCCGCATTAAGTGATATCGAATGAAAAAGGCCTTATGGAAACAGTAAAATTCGATTGAATTTCATGAATATCAACTCAAATGAAATACGATCAGTCTCATCGGATTTTATCTTGATCGATATATGGCTTATGCGATAAACGCGGATGGAAACGTTATTATGGTGCGATCCATTTTGCCTAGTAAAACTTTGTTCGCAAATGTTGGCTTGAATGTTGTGCAATTCAGTGAGAAAATGAATGGAAACACCTTAACATGTCTCAAATCAATTCGATATACCAATTTGATCGCAAAACAGCATGTGGCGTCATTACGCACAGGTTTTTATCCGCTTTAAAGCCGTTTGATGGAAACACACTTTCACCAGCTTTATTCGCATGAGTTTTTTTACCGAACTTCAGATAATTCGATTGACAAGTGGATGGAAACATGTCAAGTGTATATTGTCCAAATGTGGGTGCTTTAATGTAGGATATGTATATACTGTATGATAAATTTGGTATATGTTTTGCCTGGTTTCAGAGACTAGTCCCAGACTAGAATGCATGTTTGAGCTGTCTTAACTCAAATAACTGAATATCATAAAATATGTCAGTACTATAGTTTTGTTTCAAGATGCACACCGTAGTGTTTTTTCTAAGTTACGTTTATAAAAGCTACTTAAATGTTAAAGTAGCTTAACTAAGGCCTAATCCTGGCTTTATTTAAGCCTGTCAGAGAAACCAGGCCTTTATAATATATTCTAAGTTTCTACATTATTTATAATATTTTATATGCCTGTATGTAATGTAATTGATTAATGGAAGGAATAAGAAGATGATCCTCTTTTTATGTCAGATGGGACGTCAACAGTAACAAACTATTATTTCACCCAAAAAAGTTGCAAAAAGGCACAAAATCCAATGAAGTTTCACTGACCAGAAATTTGAGAAATTTAGTAGCTTTATTTATAGTATTTAAAAAAGGCCTATATATATATATCAATTATATCAATTTAAAGTGTCAAATTGGCCCAGTATTTATACTGTAATATCACATTTTATGTGGACATTTGAATGGCACAAGAGAGAGAGAGAGGTCTGAAAATGCTGCGAGCCAAATTTGAATCTACAAAGTCCATTTTGAGCACCGTATCTCTCTGGCCTTTAAAACAGAGAGAGAAGTTAGGCTTCTCATTAAAAGAGGGCGCTATATCTGTAGGCTGGACTCCAAATACAACTGTTTATTTTCAACCAGGCATCCGTCGTTTCTGCCCTGCGTGTAATCCAACTCCAACAGGCAGGGTGTGTTTATTTTTATGACGAGCCCCCACCTATTCTGGGCCCTTATCCAGAGAGTGGTAATATCCCTGTTGGTGGCAGGGGGGAGAGAGAGGCACCGTGCCCGCTCTAGGGGCACTGGGACGAGGGCAGATGGAGAGGAAGGCTGCCCTGGAGGAAGCCACTTGCTGGAGCTCTGTGCAAACAGCCCTCATCAATCTCTTTCATCCTTAAACGCACTGAAGGGAGAGGAGATGGAGTGTGCCGTTTACAGATCAAACACTCACCTCTCCGTCCCTCAGGACAAGCTGCGACACACACGCCGCGCTTGCGTGCGTACAAACAAACTTTCACTGAGAGGAAGTAAATCTATTGCAACACTGCCAAACACACATTTCTCAATCTTGGTTTTAAAAATGTGCACGTGCTCCTAAATGGACAATAATGCAAACATCGAAATCAATAAATGGCTAAGTCTATGTTCGTCTGTTCTGTTTTTAATTCTCAAACTCATTTTAGGATGAGGGCCAGATTGGTTTCCAAATGTTTCTAATTTCATTCACCAGACGTGTTTAGAAGGCATAACTATCAAATTGCTAATAAGGAAATATTATTCAAATAACAAAATTGACACAAAAACCACATTTGATAAGCCCTCTAAAACAAAACAGCAATACAAAGTTAGGCCTAAAAAACAGAAACAGTACAATCAATTTAAATTACATTTACTATAGATTCTACTATGCGAGCTATAACGTGCAACACAACAATTTAAAGTATTTATCTGTCATGTTGTAGCTAAGATTTGAATATGAAGAATATATCATAGCAATATTATAAAAGAATATGGCCATATGTCCAGCAAAGCCTTTTTACCCAGTGTTTTTTTCAGTTGAGACGCTTTGCTTGCTTGAAAACAATTGGAAAATACACCAGCCACGTAAAAAAACGCTATGGTGGATTAGATAAACAAATGAATGTTTTGGTATCATTTAAATATACACTACCGATTTAAAAGTTGGGGTCAGATTTCTTTATGAAATGAATGCTGCACAACTGTTTTCAACATTGATAATAATAAAAAGAAATGTTACTTGAGCACCAAACCAGCATATTAGAATGATTTGGTTGTTATTAAACTGTTAAATTAAAAGCAAACACTTTTGACACACAGCGGATAAACGTCAGTTTTTAAAATAATGTTCCAAATTAAAATTTCTAGTCACAATTTCCAGCAGCTGTTTCCCCTGATGCATCACTCAGCTTGAGCACACACACAGATATGGGTTCAAGGTGTGCAGGCGTACATATGCACAGATTGATGAGGGGAGTCGGGCTGCTGTGTTAGGCAAAGTCAAAGGGCAAAGTCACTCACACTCTTGCGTATGTTGACGCGAGGTTTAGGGACAGGTTTGGAGGGTTTGCTGTCGAAGCTCTCGGGCAGAGTGGATGACCCGTGACCGCTCTTTCTGGCCTGTAGGGCCAACTGATACGCCACCTCAAACGCCTGGCCCAACGTCAGGATAATCTCATAGGCCAGATTCTGTTAAAAAAAACAGACATGCAGAGGCGATGAGAGACGCTTTTTCAAAAATCAACTTGCAAATCACACTTGTGGTGATCTACGCTGTTACAAATCAGCTGAGAAAATTTAAAAAAAAAAACCTTCAAGATTTGAGTTCAATTCAGTGCTACTACATTTGGCAGCATTTTACCACTTCCATAATTTCAGAGCTTAGTGATTTTTAAATGATTAAAATCATGCTTTAAGCATGTTATAAATTATTCATGTGTTGTGACTAGCTGATGCACAGTGACACTCTGTGGTGTTACTGTGACAGGCGGTAACACAGAAGACATCAGCTTACTAAACAGACATTTTCCTTTAAAAAAAAAAAAAAAAACACCATAGCCTTTTAAGCTAACAGAAAGTTTAGTTTGTATTTAAAATTACTATACAGATGTGACATTTAAGTTTTGATGAAGACTTGTCAGACCTACCAAGTGTTTTCACAGACAATTTTTATAATCTCATCTTAGAAAATAGTTCAGAACTTGACACTAGACATTGATTCTTCGAAAAAGGTCAAATATAAAATTAATATACATTTAAATAATCAACAATACAAATGAACAATAGGCTACTTTCTGTTTTGCCTCTTATTATGCTCTTTTTTACTTTAATTTGATGATTTAGACCAAATTTCTACTAATCTTTAAGCCAATAATCAAATACATCTTCACCAATATATTATTAATAATTTAATTTGTGCATTTTCAAGTGAGCTTTAATGGATGTTTCATTTTTATTGATGCTTTATCAGATGTGGGTTTATTTATTATCTGCTACTAACCACATCGAAAGCTGTAAAGACGTGGCAGTAATGATGGCTGGATTTCAGGTCCTTGGTGATGTACGCAAATGTGGACAGATCTTCAGGATCCTGCGCGGCACACGAGATATTCCTGATCTCATGCTCAGCTATGATGTTCTAAACATTGGAAAAAGGGAAAGAAATAAGAGGAAAAAATCAGATCTTTGTTTAACAACAATATTTTTCTATTCTACATTTCTACTAGGACTAAAATATCAATGGATTCAATAAAAGCTAATAAATTGCCTTAGAATGGCACTTTTTGTGAGATCTATTCAATGCTTTGTCAGAATAATGTAATGCTCTTTATCTTTATCTAATGACATGCAATTTATTGTGATTGATTATTCAATTAGATTTTTTTATTGACTGACAGCCCTAATTTCTATCTTATAAAGGAAGATGAAAGTTCCGTTTATAATCTATGTATAAATTGAGACATTATACGGGTAACAGCAGATGATTACCTTGTTAGTGGCATCGATAAACTTGACTCCCTTATAGGAGACAGACAGTACTATGGTGGGGATCTTCTTCATCTGTTCTGTAGACTTCTTACGGAGAGAAAGAGAGGAGGAGAGATCAGCAGACAGTCTTACAGTCTCCAACATTAACATTCATGAGGCCCCATCACACACTGACTGAGATCTGCTTTATACAAACTCAAACACACACTAAATTATTTACACATAATGCCCTTCAATACCCTGCAATAACCCAGATAGAGTGCCATCTCATGAGACAAGTAAAAAAGGGACAAAATAACATTGTGCACTGTTAAAAAACGTGGCCTTGTTGGGTTTGAACGTTGATGATGATATATACCGCATGTAGTACTGCTGGGAATAAAAAAGGTTTTGGCTGGCTTAGTTGGTCTCCCAGTCTGGTCAAGCTGGTCCGCCAGTGGAAACCAAGCTGTCAAGTGCCCAAAACGTCTATAAAACCAGCAAACCTGACCAGGTTAGGAGACCACCGCATGCCGCAAGGGGCATAAATCACATGCAGCCGAGGATGAAGATGAACTTCAGAGAATCAGAATTCATTTTTTACATATTCATACGCAGTCATATCAGCTGTCAGAGTGGAAAATATATTCATCTGGACCTCATTTCCCCTCTCGCTCTCACTGTCAGTGATTTCCTGTGAATCTGCGCCTCTCTACCGCTCTGTACCTGTCAAAATATTCTGCTTAAAACAAAGAGCGAGAGATAGAGCACCTAAATTTACACCCTCTGAATGTATTAATGTGTTTGTGAAGAAGCAAGGGCCGGCAGGTCTCAAACTTTCTCTGCCTCATCGAAATGTGCAGCGGGGCGCAGAAAGGAGCGGGATGGAGAACAGATGGTGTTTTACATGCATTCAAAAACAGAGCAGGCGAACTGTCCTGCTGTGTTAAATAATCTAATGGGAACCGGGGCCCGGGGCGCATTGAAGTAAGAAAAGGTATTTTGAGGTAAACCTAGCTTAATGCATTTTTCACTGTGGAAAGTTATGAGAAATTTGATAATTGTCGATTATTTCCCTAAATATCGAGTGTAAATCCCATGTACGCTGTGTGCTCTCGTAGTCCTGTTTTCTCAATGACTGTTTCACAGTGACCTGAGGGCAGCAGGAGGATGACTAGACATGGTGACACCACTCTTACCCTCATTTTTGCGCAGGCATCATGCGTGGACTCTGTACCGCGCAACTCCTTCACCAACATAGACCCCAGATACTGCAGAACAAACACAACCAGAAACTGAGAAACTCATTCATTTTAATTAATTGAATATTTAAAAAAAGTTGATAAAAAGTATAAAAATAATAATTAACCATATACAGTATGTGTGTATGTATATATGCATTAATATATATAAATGTATGTATATAAGACCACCTCAGGATTCAGATTATCCTTTAATATTTTTTACCATCTCCCCAAGGTTTTCTTTTCCTGCAGTAGGTGTGCACATATTGTGTATCACTGTGAGTACAACTTGTCAGATAAATCAATAACTGAATGGAAATGTAGCCGTGTACAACAAAGTGTGTAGGTCGGAAAGAGCTTAGTTGTGCTGTGATTTGCTGAAGTGTTACGCTGCACTGCTGGGTACCAGACAAGGACAACCTTGAGAGCCAGCGGACTGTGTTTCACATGAAAGCAATCTGGAATCTACCATGCTGAGGTGTGACAGTATTTTGTAAAGCATTCCGTTAATGTAAAACCCAATCATCTTAACATCAAGACAGGCAAAATTTTATTTCCAAATCCAGTCTAGACCATTCATTTAGATTTACATTAATCACAGCTATATTATATCAATCAATCCCTTTTTGTATTTGTAGTTTAAATTTTTTTTTTTTAATTGTATATTCCTCTGTATTCGTAATTCTTCATTTTTATTACGTTTTATTTACATATTTGTTGTAATATTTTTATTTCATTTTACTTAACTGTATTGAAATATTTTAATTTCAATTTTTTTATTTTAGTTTTTGTATAATTAATTTATTGTAATATTTTAGATTTTAATTAATTAATTTAATTTATATTATATTTGCCAAGTAGAAATGTATACAGTAATATAACATCAATAATTAGGGTGACCAGATTTCTCATGGTGGAATACGGGACGGGACGGACAGGCTATCAGCGCGATAACACATTGAGTTATTTTTTCACAACTTACTGTACATTAAATGTTAAATGTATACGTATGTTTCTTTGCTTATCTGCTTCTGATTCTAACTGGATCTTCCCGCGCTCTCTAATATCCCGCCTTCACTAACTGCAAGATTATCGATTACAAATTGGATGGTAATTTTGTTCACCAAAATATACTATGATGAGATTGGCTACCTAGACTATTTACGAAAGAAGAAATACAGGACAAAACATGATTTTTTCATAATAAGTCGGAACACTAAAAATAGAGCTAAATAAAGGGACGTCTGGTCACCCTATCAATAATAAAAGTACAGTATAATAATTGTCAGGTGAGCATCTCATCACTGACCTAATTTTAGGAACCGTGAGAGAATCACCAGTTTAAGTCTAATATAATTTTTAAAGCATATATTACCACTAGTCAGATCAGCATTGATTGAGAGTTTCCTGATTCCTTCACAGTTCAACACTGAGAACAAAACTCTTGACCTTTGGCCTCTGTGGTTCAGGCACACAAACAAGGATGGATTCTGTTCATAAACTCCATCAGTGTTTTTGGCACTGGAGGATAAGCCAATCAAATTTATATGGCTGTTGCTAGGAAACAGAGTGGGTTTATGTAAGCTAATACTAGAGATGCTCGGCCCAGAGAGAGCTGAAAAAACCTGTATTGATTGAAGGTTAAAACACCATTATTCACCACTGAATAACTAATTGAGTCGTAGATAGCTTTCACGTTCGCTTTTCTCTTTCGTTATCTGACGGCTTACATGAGCCCGCCAAGGCCGCATCCACTTCTAAATTCCTTGTACACTCACATTTTAAGTGTATTTTTGGTTCCTGTAGAAACATATGATAAACAATCATCTTTTATCACTTTTGAAACCCACACTTACATATGCTTCATAGTCACATGACTGGAATATAAGCTTCTCAGGATGGTGCTGCCAGTACTGCACCGGCGTAGATGATGTCGCCTCGTTCGGAGGCCGTAACGTGATTGGCTCGCACCATTCCCCTTGCTAAAAAAAAAAAGAGGAAGTGGGAAAAAACATAAATGTTTGTATTATATCAAGTTCCAGTATTTAGGTTACAAAAGCTGAAGCTATATATATATATATATATATAATACTACAGGGTTCAGTAACTGAATAGTTGCCAAGCATTTCTTTTCTAAAGGTTTTTCTGTTGCTCTTTCAATCTATTTTTTCCCCTCTCTTCCCCTGTGTGTGTGTGTGTGTGTGTGTGTGTGATACATGTATTACAATTTATTTTAATATACTTTAAAATGTAATTTATTCCTGTGATAGCAAATCTGAATTTTTCAGCATCATTACTCCAGTCTTCAGTGTCACATGATCCTTCAGAAATCATTCTAATACACTGATTTATTATCAATGTGGGAAACGGTTTTCTTTTTCTTTAGGATTCATTGATAAATAAAAAGTTAAAAAGAACAGCATTTATTCACAATATAAATCTTTTCTAAAAATATAAATATTTACTATCACGTTTTATCAATTTAACACATCCTTGCTGAAGTTTCTTTCCAAAATTAATAAATAAATAAATAAAATAAAATAAAAGCTGTTTTTTTTACATACTTTTTATTCATCAATACCTCCTAAAAACAACAGGACTATTGCAACACAACTGTTTCCAACATTGATAATAAATCAGCATATTATAATTATTTTTGAAGGATCATGTGACACTAAAGACTGGAGTAATGATGCTGAAAATTCAGCTTTGCATCACATAAATAAATTATATTAAAATAGAAAACCATTATTTTAAATTGTAATAATATTTCACTATATTACTGTGTTTTGTATTTTTGATCAAATAAATGCAGGCTTGATGAGCATAAGAGACATCTTTCAAAAACTAGTAATGTTTCACAATTACATCTGCTATAATCAGTTTAATAGTTTTCTGACCTTTTTCTTAGTCTCTCCCTCCCTCTGTGATGAAATATGGAACCACATGGAAGGAAAAACTGATAAATAACAATAATAATAATAATAATGATAAAGAATTAAGATATTTTCATAAACTTACTAATAACATGATTTGTTTCAGCGCTGAATAATTAACTAACTAACTAACTAACTAATAAATAAATAAATAACTTTCTCCAGCAAATTTTAAATATAGATTCTATCACTTAACCGAGTACATTTACGATAATCATAATGTAACTGAATGGTTGCTAAGCATTTGGTCTAAAGCCTTTTTGTCGCTCCTTCAATCGTTTTCTCTCTCTCTTCCTCTGTGATGATAATATATGGAGCCACAGGGCAAGAAAAACTGATAAAGGCTAAGAGGAAGAAGACGTAAGGGTAACCTTTTGTCATTACGTTCGGTGCAGTAACTCATTCTATTCACAATCACGGCAAAACACACAGGCACACATCACTGATAAGCTCACATTAAGAGATCTTCACCACAACACATTCACAATCGCAAACACACCATGGCACTGATTTATTGAGATTTTATCAGGACATAAAGGTGCACAAAGCACAATTGATCACACCAACACACACAGAGGGGAGTAAGTGCACTTGACGCAAGTGCACAATCTCACCATACTGACTTGTGCCATCTGTCTCTCTAGTTTGGAGCGCGGGACGTCCTCGAAGTAGTTGTCGTTGCGTCTGCGTCGGGCGTCTGCCTGCATGATGAGATGCTGGACGTCCAGAGAGCCGGCGTTGGGGTAGGCCTGATTCAGAGACGGGGACAGCTGAGGGGGAGTGTGGTTCCCGGTGGGCTCCTGCGGGAGGGCGACAGAGAAATGGTTTTTTTGGTGGTTAGCAGGGTGGTTAGTGGAGAAACTACTGAGAGCTTATAGGGACTTTCTCATTTGAGGTCTGATTGTGTGCCTGTTTTTGGTTGATGTTTGTGTTTGAATTAATTTTTTTAGTCATATGACCCACTGTTTCTACGTCAGACAGCACTGAAAAAGAGGCTGCGTTTAGGAGCAGCTGTCTGATCCAGCCTGGAAGATCAAGTTAAATCCTCGGAGCGGATCAGGCCATAAGAGTGCCATCGCTCTCAGGATAAGAGCAAATCACACAGAAAGTGACATTTTCTGTTTTCTTAAAAACATCTCTCACTATAAACATTTTGAGGAACAGGATAAAACAAAAAATGCATACCAAACATAAAATACAACATATATTATGGGTGACATTTAGGATGAACATTCAATTTTATCATTCTATCGTTGACTGAAAACATAACAGCCATAGTGTGTGAGCGAGGGGAGTTTCTGATTCATACTCGCCCTTAGAGAGATGGCCCGTGGTGGTTTCTGTGGAGGGTCTTCGTGCAGTCGATCTCCAAGTGATGCGAGTATTCTTTTCCTGTGGCCGATCAAATTAATCTTAAGAACCTGAGAGAGAGAGAGAGAGAGAGAGAGAGAGAGAGAGAGAGAGAGAGAGAGAGAGAGAGAGAGAGAGAGAGAGAGAGAGAGAGAGAGAGAGAGAGAGAGAATCCAAACCATAGTTTAATTTTGGTTGTAGATTCTTTTTTTATATAACTACATTCATCATCATCAGTGAGTGATGAGTGAGTGAGTGCTGTGCATTTACTCCTCTGTACTTCAACAAATTCAGCTGTGTCAGTATTAGAGCAGAAAAATGTTAATGTTCTTATTATCACCACAATCAAGTTTCAAGCCAACATGAAATCAAAATTGACTTATTAATAAAACTTAATAAATAAAATAAAGTGTAATTTTCTCCATAATAATAATAATACATAAGTTAAATAAAATAAGTAAATAAATAATGAAAAAACAATGTTTTCATAAACTTATATAACTGGCTCCAGAATATTTCCTTTTGCACTGATGTCACCTAGACCACACAGTATATTTTATAACGTTAACTCATGTTCGGTGTGCAATAAATTGTCAACGTAATTCTTGCTGACTTGCTGACTACCTATGTGCTAAATCCTCGAAAAAAGCCCTATGCTATATTTCAATAAAGTAATTACATTTTGTGCAGTACAAACAGTGCCTCCTCCTAATTTCTTCAGTGAATTGGGTGTAAAATTACATAGACAGCATGTGCAAATAATATACAGTAGGTGGCCTCTTTATGTTCACTTCCTGTCCACAAGAGCTTTTGTATTATTGTCTGGGGTGCATCAGGGGTGTAATAATAATAGTAAAAGATGGTCACTTAAGAACCCTGGTCAATCTGATGAAAAAAACACACACACAGACACACACACACACACACACACATAAAAACTCTTTCTTTTGCAAACTGTCCTATTTCTTCACTCACACAAACACACACACACACACACACACACACACACACACACACACACACACACACACACACACACACACACACACACCACCACACCACACACACAACCACACACACACACACACACACACACACACACACACACACGCACACACACGACAACCTCGATGAACAGGGAATTACTCCACCCAATTAATGAGCATACACAAAGACTGAGCCATTATTGTAAACCAGGTTGCGCAGAAGCATCAAATGCATGTGAAGAACCCGCTTTAGTCACAACACAGAACACACAAGGTGTCTTCTCATTGGCTGCCTTATTCCTGTCCCTATAGCAACAATCTTCTCTAGCTTCATCTATAATGATCGCCACTATTTTACCCTACAAAATTGAATCAATGGGAGGATATTTCCTTTCAGCACAATCATGGTTTTCAATTACGACATAGTGTCCGTGAATTGTCTGTCAGGTGACCTGCATGATGCTGATGAAGGAGCAGGGCTCCCACACATCTTCACCAAAACTCACACTTATTTGCAAATTAATCAATTGAATGAATTCTGTGAATTGTGTGTTTTTGAATGATTCAATGAAAAAAGAAATTCTCAAAATGCAAACACATTTTAAGCAAGTTTTCCTTCCCACATGAGCAATAATTCTGATTAAATATTTTAGAGCAGATCAGCATGAAAAATATACATTCAATACAGAAATTTCCATTATTTATTTGATAATTTCCATTACATTATATGTAAATATATATGAATTGTATAATATTATATGTTAATAAAATTGACAGGTTTTTCACAATCGTGGAAACGGTGTCATTATGGACTGATCAAATGTGCGTAATAGCTACAGTATTTATACTGGGGTCTGAATATGTAACAGACAATTTAGGTTTGTTTGTTTATGAGATATTGTATTCATACATTTAATGCAAAATTAAAATGAATTAAAACACAATTAATGAAAACTATAAAATCATAAAAAGACTGGAAGCACATGACAGAACCATTTAAGGTCCCAAATAGACCATTTTCTTCTAAGAGTTCACTTCCCCCCAGTACCAAATCCACATCTGCTCAATCTAATATAGTACCAAAAACATAAAGAAGCCAGTCGAAGAAAGGAAAAACAAATGCTTCCATAATTGTTCATACTGGACAAATACCTCCATCCTCATGTGCAGAACTACTTACAGGAGCCACACATTTTAACGTTCTGTGTAAATGAGCCCCTGTTTCTCTCTTCAAAGCCTCTCATGTCTAAAATCGATTTGTGTAAGGAGGTTTCGGACTGTGTGCACCAGAGGCTCATTAACCCTGTTTAAACCCTCTGGAGAATGCACAAACAAGCCAATCTGAAGCAGCCGGCAACCGGTCTCCCTCAGGCCCATGCTGGCCAGATTACAGGTTAGGGCAACAGAGACTGAACTACAGCAAGATTTAGGAGTTTAAACCACACAAAATGGGATTTCAATGTGCCTGGAGCATTCACTTGAGAAATAAAGCACAAAAGAACACTAAGTCAGACTTGTGTTTTTGACTATTGACATAAAGTCTGGTCCACTTGCACGTTATTCTGACCATGAAATATTCCTGCTTAGTTTTTGGTAGTGCTGGGCAATATAGAGACATAAAAGTACATATATAATACATAACTTTTATTACTTAATTCATACACACATATGTTCCTATAGTTATTTAATCTGAAATACAGTAAAACACAATATAATCGGTCCCATATGTTATGTTTTTATCGTATTCGCTGATATATTTAATTGAGCATGATCATTTCCTATAGTTTGATATTTTTACCTTTGCAGTCGTCTAACACTGACAAAGTTATTATTTTTTAAATTAAAAATGATTATGCATTTTTCATGCTGTATATAATAATGTTATTCCTAAAATGACATCTACTGTAGTATTTAGTATTTAATTTTAGTATTTATAGGCTATATGTATTTATTTAAACAAAATGGTATAGAATTTTAATATTGACCATAACATGCAAAAATTCTTTATTTTTAAATTATTTATAGTCAAAAGTTTGAACAGACCTTTGATTGTAGCATTTTGACTAGAAAAGTTCCTTGCAGGCAATAATTAGCAGACTAATAAACTAGTAAACTTGCAGTAAAGCCAGCCAATCAGATCAAAGCTTGCTATCTTAAGAACGCTCATGCCATTCTCGTAGCCAGTGTGCATCAGAGGCACAGACTACAGATACGCAGAACTTAATATAAGCTATTTATATTCCCGCACGCATGCCAATGCAGGGAACGGACAAACAAAAGGAGAGAAAACAGGAGGAAATGAACAAAGAGAGTATGTGGAGTGTGTAAGGTTCAGTGCTGCCTTACTGCATGACAGTAAAAAGCAGAGGAGATTGAATTTCATTTAAATGCAAATGTGTAGAGCAGGCTGCAGAGAAGATGCAATGTGGCATAGAGGAATAGTGTACAGCCTGGACGACAGCGCAAACGGCTCTATCACACGAGAGGCGCTCGGATGATATGCATAAGCCTCACATTACACATGCAGCAGGGGTGATAAAGAGAAGCAGCCATGTGTTTTAATCACTGCGACTGCTTGTGAACATCACCGCACCGCCGGGTACAGTATGCTGACTGCAGTCCTGTATCTTAAAGCGACTGAGAGCTGCATCCTAATTTACATACTAACTGTACTATATATAAGATCAGGATTCATAGTGCACTCACTGTAAATAGTAGGTGACTGGATGGCTTTTTTGGGAGATTTTCATGTATCCATGAATCATTTCTGAGAAAAGGACTTCTCTTTTGACTTTTTCTGTGGTAGGTTTTAAGTGTATGAACCTATGTATGAGGCGCCTTAAAAAAGCACGAGCAAAACACATTTGTTTAAACCTTTATCTTATACAAATTGGTGCATTCGATTCAATTCCATTTACACATATTTGATAACTTCACATTTCATGATTGAATTCAAAGGTAATCCTTTAGCTATGTAGATGTTAACCCTATACAAACGGTACACCACAAAGAAGTCTAAAACAGTTTTTAGTAACTGATATAAAGCTAAAATATATAAGCTGATATAAGCTTAAAAAAACTAAAATAAAAACTACATTTACAACACATTTACATGTTGCTCTAAGTCTATAATTTACCTATGAATAAATAACGACAATGTCGCTGGATCCGAAATCGAACACTTCCCTACTATATAGTATGTGAAATGCAGTACCTACTACTGTACTTCAATAAAGATGCGCATTAGATGGACACTTTACATTCCCATAAGGCCACAGGATTTATGAATGGCAGTGAAGCAAGGCAGCTGACTGTGGTAGGTCACATGACAGTTAAAACATGGCTGATGTAGTATGTCGGAATTTCATTCATACTATCTATCCATAAGTAATTTACTCCAAGTAAATAAAAATGGAAATATTAGACAGCAGGCTATGCGATTTCAGACACACCATGTGATTCTGCTGTGAAGGAGACACTAAAGCAGAAAGAATGGCACCTGTTAGTGTGTAAACTCTGACTGAGAAACACGCAATTGCTTTTCAGGACAATATAGTGCATCTGCCGTTATCCAACAGCACACTGCCGACCTTTCAAATCCAAAATTTTAATTTGCGACAAATGAATGCAGCCAAATGAGTGTTTATCTGCCAGCCAGTTAGGCCTATTTGACACCTAATCAGGCAGATCCTCATTGTGCATTCATTGGACAAAGAAAATCAGGGAGTGTGTGAAAGATTTGGCCGCTCTGTGAACAGAGAAAAGCACGCACCAGAGAGGCCATTGACATTTGTACACAATAACTGGAGTACTGCTAAAGCATTCATCTGTTTCATGCGTAATGGAGTCTTGTGCGGTTTCTTCTTTTCTGTGGGTGTAATTGCTGCAGTGTTGGATGTAAAATGACAGTTAATCCCATTAGATTAGAGAAAGTGAGCAGGAAGCAGGTCTTAAGAGGGATTAACCTCTGCGGTCCAGCGGCAGGAGAGAAATCTCCAGACGCACAACAAACTTCTGAGTCTGAAATATGACATGCACATCCTTTAAGGGCTGACACACACACACACACACACACACACACACACACACACACACACACACACACACACAACACACACACACAACACCACACACACACACACACAGTTTACATACGTTTCTCATTTCCCCAACTACTAAATAAATGTTTACTTTTAAACTTATTATTAACAAGTAATTGAAGTAATTTAATAATAATAATAATAGTAAATAATTCCTTTTTTTAGCCACTACAATTTGGATATTCAAGATGGTTTCAAATATGAACTTGGCCAAAAAGCTTCTTTAAAAAAATTGGTTGTCAGCAGTATTTGGTTCCATTTTCGTAAGTAATGTCCACTTATCATAATCTAATCGATTCTTGATTGATTCAATCAAGTTGAACATCCAAAATCACTCGGAAATACGTCATATGGGTATGAGCTGCAAATACCGTTTGAAGACTGCAAAGCGAAAGGTTAAAACTCCATACGTAAAATGTCTCTATAAAGATCAAGCTCTTTTTTAAAGGTCAGGTCAGGCCAAAGCAATACTCCACAGCCACATAACTCTCTATGATCTTATGCTAGAGGCACCAGCAGACATAAGTAATAGAGCTCAGAATGAGTTGTGGTATGGATGAGCAGTTCCTCCTAATTGAGGGAGCTGAGGCGCAGAGGCTTGTCTGATGGGGAGGATGTGAATACAGTACTGTTTGTGCTTACAGCAGCATTCGTGCATTGGATTTTAATGAACTGGGAAACACAAAGTAATACTTATTCGCCTGCTCACTCAGTTTTCCAGCTCTATCCCACAATCCAACGCTCCACGTCCAGTAACTAAGATCACCATCTGAATAGTCGATTAGTATATTTTGTCGAATGTTTACTTGTAAAACACGACTGCTACTTTCGATTTCATTCTGGTCCTTTCTTCCTTAATAACGACTTGACTAATTTTTCAAACAACCTACTGACTAGCCAATTATCAAGTTGTTTTTCACATTGCTACCACCACCTTCCATTGTTTCTGATGGGCAACATGCGAAGCACTTTGATTGGCTAATGAGCTGTAAAGCTCACATGATTGGTTGAATGACCTTTAAGCCCACGAGAACCAGCCGTGAGCACTTTGGTTTCTTTTGCTTGATGTCACCCTTCCATCTCAATCTCTCTCAGTACCTCAATATTTTTTTCTTATGGCATAAAATCTTTCCCTTGAAATGCAAAATACCATGTGGCGTGTCTGCCTTGCTACAGCGGACTGAATGTAGAGAGCCAATCACAGCAGACATAACAGGTTTTTATTGCCAGCATTACTAGCCAACACAACCCACACATGAACGTAATGAGGTCTAGTGTACGTGAGTGTACATTGTGTCCACAAATCTTCCTGATCTCCTGCGTTCCGGGACTACTTTAGCGGTCTACGCGGATTAGCTTGGAACAACACTAATTTGTTCGTTCTTCATCACTAGTATTGGCGGTTTTCAGGCCGCTGAAGGACGTCGGTCCAGTGGATGTCACTGATGCTGCTTGGTGTCCAGTCACAACTCGCCTCCTCAGGAGCCAAACCGGTACCAACCATTGCAGGTATGACTCAAACAAGCCCGAGGCCACCATCGTCACGGCAACTCGCCGTTATCCGTCTCGGATCCATTTATAACCAGCGCCTCCCAACCAGGGGACAACTGGAAAGGAACCAGAGCCTGCCAGTTACCTAGCAACTATGGAGCGAGTGCTGGTGCTATGCGTAAAAATCCAGCAGGCCTCTGAGGCAACGTAAAGGATATACAGCAGTGCGCCAGACCAATGCTGTGAGGTTTGACTGTGAGGGAGGACATGATGAGCCAATGAGGGGACGTGTCCCATTTCTGCCTACCAATGATAATAAGGAAATGCAGCGGTGTGAATCCTGCTCTATGCAGGGATCAGAAGGAATCAAGAGAAAAAGTCAGCTTCCAACACAAAGACGAGGAGAAAAAAAAGACGTCATGACAGTTTCTCTCGTTTCTCTCTCACTATACACACATTCTCACTCTTTCTCTCACACACTCCTACTCATTCTTGCACACGACCCCACAGACATGCCAGACCAAGAATAAATCTGTGGAACATGCAGAAAAACCGAGCAGTACAGAACATCAGTGAGAACAATGTGATTTTACTCAATAGTAAAGGCGTGCAAAATTGCATGTTGTCAAAAATGACTAGTTGGTGGGTGGCTTGAACAACTAGCCGACTAATCGGCTTTTAAGAAACAAATAGGCTGACCCGGTCAGATACATTTCTTACATAAGACACATTCTTGCGTTAAAAGCAAATTGCTTTAGTTATATACACACTATCATCAGAAAGCTCAAAAGAATAGCATTTTTTATTTATTATCTTTAGTAACAATATAAATGTATTTATGGTTATGTAAATACTTTTGATCCATTTAATGCATCCTTGCTGAATAAAATTATTAAAGAAAAAAAATATATCCCAAAAGTTTGAACGCAACTGTAAATACATTTAATATATTTTTTGGACAACCATCTGACCCATCGGTACTAAATAGGCCACTAGACCATTTTCACATAAATGAATAAGAAATGTAATGCCCTAATCCAATATAAATCAAATCAGTAAAGCAATCACGCAACACATAGTACATCAAATCCGTTTCAAATTAATCTCATAAAGTGATCATCTGAAACAGGCTTGCTTGTGGTGTTAAGAATGTAGTTTTAGTCTGTGCTAGCCGCTGTCGACAGCGACATAAGGACCAACAGCAGGCAGATCAACAGCATTAGACCGACAGCCCTGTCACATCCTGCACAGCACCAGGCCGATGATTGGATCCAAGCTTCAAAACACCACAGGATAAACCAGCGGAGGGCCTGGAAGTGTCCTTGCATGACGCCTGCACCCTACACGGAACCATAGATCTTGCTTTTATATAAGCGGGAACTCTTAACTACACAAATTCTTATCCTTGAGTGGCTCAAAATGCTCAAAAAAGTCAGACTTGACTACCGTACCCTGTTAATGTGGTGTAAAATCACTAGCTAAGAAGGCAGGAGGAGATTTACGCTTAACTGACTGAAGATGTCAGGTCTGATATGACTGGTTTGATCTGATCTGTGCAGACGCTGCAGTCAAGTACTGCATGTGTAAAACATTCCTTCACTGCAAATATGAAGCGGCATTCCAAACCCATTTCATTTCCACAACATGGGACGTTTCTGAGCGAGACGGGATTTCAAGTTGACATCCGCTGCAGAGAAACTTCAACCAAAGTCTCCAGGACAGATTGGACTGTCCAGAGAAGATGATGATTCTGGGAAGTAGCTTGGTGTTTGGTCTATTTATTTTAAGAAGGACTGTGTGTTCTTCCTTCTAAACTGCGGATTTGATCCTTCAAATTCAACAAAAGTCTGTGGAATGCTTTAAGACAGTGAAATACTTGCTCTGTGGCTGGACAAGAGTCAAGCCATGCTGAATAATTGATCAAAAGATAAATGCTATATAGGCTGCTGTGAGCACACACACACACACACACACACACACACACACACACACACACACACACACACACACACACACACACACAAAATCAGTACGTGCAAAAAGTAGTAAAATTAACTTTTTTCCTCCTTAATTTTGGCTTTGACATCACAGCACAGGGATGTTCTTGAGGGGCCAATCAGCTAAAATCGTGAAGTCATGATGTTATTTATATGAAGCTCAGGTGATTGGGTCAAAAATGGGCAAAGATGGCAGACTTCAAATCAAATGTGCCAGATCTGGTAACTTGGTTTATATTCAATCATCAGTTGTAGCTAGTGTAAAATGACCCAGTTAAAGAAAGTCTAGAGTTTACCTGAATCCATACGTCTGCATTTTCAGTCCACACTGCAGTGCTATACCTTCAGACTTGTTAAAGCTAATCGGTGTAAGGTGCGTGTGAAACTAGAGCATCCGCAAACAACCTCCTCCATTACTCTGATGGAAAAACCATCTGGAACTGTAGTGAACTACATAAAAGCCCCACCCAGGTGAAAAAAAACTACCCCAAAAAATTCCAACAATCTAGCCTCCAGCAAAGTTAAAGGAAAGAGAAGCTCTGTGGGAACATTTTGGCATACCCTCAGAGACTTCCAAGCTTATTGGCATCTTTTTTTCTGTTATGAGAAAGCTTACACCTCAAGCCCCATCCACATGTGGATAGCGTAGCTGTGAGATTACGTTTAATACACCAGGGCTGATTCACAGCACAGCAGGTCCCACTTTTATTACGCAACACCACCTCACTGCCGTTCTGTTCTGATCCTTCATGACTCCTTCACTGCTGACTGCAGAACTGAACTAATGCAACCTAAAGGAGACGTCTGCCTGCTCTTTCATCTCATAGTCATCCTCACCGCTGCTGTACCATCTACAGATTACGTGGGCCATGAGGTTAACGCTTCGGCTTTAGAAAGTCCAGGAGGCAAGTGAATACACGCACACAACAATGAAGGAATGTACATGGGCAGCTGAGGCATTCAGTGTGATTTATGGCAAAATTATATGAATGTGTATAAAGTGTGTATTTTAAGTCCCGTAAGGTAACCATTTCTGTTTTTCTACAACCATTTTTTTAAGCATTCACAATATTATGTAAATGTAAATCCATAATACAATATTTAAAATAAATAAAAAAAATATATAATTTTTTTTTTATAAAACCAAATAAACAAAATTAAATATATTTATAAAATCATTAAACACAATAATTAAACATTGGTATGAATATTTATATTAAAAATTAAGATTTACAGAATGAAACATTTGTTCATTGGGATTTTTGCTAAAGATTATTTAATAGTCTGATTGAAATATTAGTCTTTCATAAAGATTTACTTTAAGTCAATATTAGATGACAGCAAAAGTCAATATCAGTTGAATTTTGTATCAGTATCAGTTCTAATATTGCAAATGTCTATTTTTTAATTAAAAAAATTACTTGACTATTTTAGAAGTTTCTTTGCTGTGACAATTACATTTTTGATCATACAAAGATTTCATGTAGCTCAATTAATATGAGTTCATGCATAATAATTATAAAGCAATTCTCCTGGGAAATTGACATGTCCTGCTGTATGACATGCAATACTCTGTCTAAAACTATTTTAAATGTCAACTATCCACATACACACACTCAAACTAAGGCATTCACCACTGCATGTGAACACATGCACATCATATACTGTAAACTTAACAGCGTACAATCGAGTGTGATGCGTAAAATCACCAAAGTAATAAAGAAACTACAGTATGGTGCAAAGTAGCTGGGGATGACAGATTACTCAATGACATAAGAAAGAAACAGCGAACGTTTAGCAATAAAAGCAGGTGAAAATGCAGGAAACAGTGGCTGGTGCTGCAGCGAGAGGAGAACAAAAGCTTTAACAGTGCATTAATCTAAAAAAAAACAACAACTAGAGGCAGCGAAATCCCTTATAATCCACCTTCTGCTTCACTCTTCCTCTAGTGCCAATGACTTACCCAGAGTTTCACCGCTCATTCGTGCAGTCAAGTCTTCCGTTCCCAAACATCCAAGAGCCCTTGCGAGTGTCCTGACCTGCGTTGACAAGCTGCCTCAACTCTCTGGCTCTCTTATAAAGCCCTGTGATGCATCACCTCAAAGCTCATATGAACATGCATATTTGTGTGGCAACAGATCTTTTCACAGTCTTTCCTCTCCAGTCTCCTCTCACGCTATCAAACCGCAGAGGTTTGTACTCCAACAACAACGATCTCTGTCTGAACACGTCACCCCTTTCTCCTCCTCCTCCTGCCTTCTCTCGCTCCTCATTCACGCTCTCCGCCTGTTACTATGGATACCCTGCTCCCATCCAGCGAGAAGCTGTGTTCGCGTGCCGTAGCGTGAGTGCAGCGCAGGTGACCGTTTCCTCGGCTTGTGAAGCAGTGTGAGACGGGAGACTGAACGTCCTTAACTCACTCTCTCCGCCTCACTCTCCCATATCTGTTTCCCCTCCCTCTCTCTCTCTCTCTCTCTCTCTCTCTCTCTGAAGCTCCATTGTTTAACGCGTGTTCCAGCGCTCGGCTACTGCACACTGCAGTAAGATTGCGATACATTCATCCTGGTCTCATTTGTTCTAATCATCTTAAGTCTGGTTCACAACATTTGAGAGTTCTGTTGGAAACATGACTGTCATGTTCACACTGATACACAAACACCAACAGGATTAACACACTGATCCAATGAAACCCAACAAGCGTAGAAGTTGCTGTTTGTTGGGGCAGCCTGAAATGGCCTTAACCCAAATGGCTTGTGGTCTGTCCTACTCCTTAAAGCTAGTACACAAACACAGACATGGCAATTATGGCTCTCAACATTCGAAATGCGTGAGGGATATGAGTACATACAGATTATAAAGACACCTGATGGAAATAGATTTCTGCAGCAGCGCTCTTTACTTGCCTCACAAGCACAAAAACACATTTCTCAAACTGCAAAAGCATGCACTAATAAGTTTCCATTATTGGTTGATAATTTGTGCAGGTTTCACTGTATAATGTATCATCTGTACCATATTAGTTATCGGTTGAGATGAGAGGTTTTTTTTTGTTATTGTTAATTATGATAAATTATTGCTTTTATGTAAACGAAAACTCTTAACTGCACAAATTATCAACCGTTAATGGAAACTTAATAGTGCATGCTCATGATGATTTATTGCTCAGATCCGCCTTTTTGTATCAGTTCACATTGTTGTTATAAATGTGTCCAATATCAGATTCCAGTGTGAACAGATCATTGTCCTGGATGGACTGACACGTGGAAGTAAACAAGGAAGCCATTAAAGTAAGTGGTTACCCGTTTATTTATAGTGTGATCTGCTGTGGAAGCCAGCAAATTGTTGCGCAGGCAATATAAAAAAAAAGACGAAAATGCAAAAAAAGAGAAAAGTTTTTAAACATTTATGATACGAGCCCTTGTGTGTTGCTTGTATATCGAGCTATCACTGTAATATTTGTGAGCTCTGACACATCACTGGTCCTTCACTGACTACAGTAGCTTTCTCAACCGTCTTGATAACCTCGGGTAACTGACTCCCATGAGCGCAGGATTGTACGAATGTTGCTCTAGAGTGACGTACTGTAAAAGTCGCATGAATTACGATAGGACTGATCAGACTGAGGTCGCATTGCAAAACGTCTGACTTGTATCACATTTAGGACCACATATGGAAGTGGCACAAATCAGAATCCATGTGATTTGTGCTGTCATGAGAAAACCAGATCTTGTGAGCAAAAAAAAACAAAAAAACCTGCCATCTAAATGTAGCCTTAGATTATCTTTGCATCATTTAACGCTCACTTAAAAGTTAATGTTTAAAAACAGTAATTTATTAACACTGGTGAATGCAATCTTAAGTGATATGTGATATTTATATTGTGATATGTGATATTTTTCATACTGAAAATTATAGCTGATGCCAAAATTCACTTTATTTTATTTATAATTTTATTACAAGAGACATCTTTCAAAAACAAAACAAAAACATACCAACTTTTAAACGCTAGTGTAAGGCATAATGTAAAGTCGAGATTTGTTTCACAAATCTTTTGTCAAATCAGCTTAGGTTCACAAAAGTTGTTCAAATAACATACTATTTTGAGTTTCTTTTGAATAAACTAATCTTTTTCTTTGTATCAACTCAAATTTTTAAGGCAACCAGCAAGCTGCTTACTTCAAGTTAAACCAACAAAAAATGTTTACAGTGCATCAAAATGTCAAAATTTCAAATCAAAAATTTTGAAATTACTATTTTGACAGTTAGAATGACACGAGACACTTAAAACCAGGGCAGCTATTTAGAAAAAAAAAGAAAGAAAAAAACCTTTCCTGGGACAACCTTCAATTATACAATAATATTTGACTGTGCGGAAAGACCAATCAGAATCCAGTATTCCACTAAGCCGTGTAATAAATACATTTCACTGTTTGAAACCCAAGCCTCCTCCATGAACGTCATGCTTAATCTATTTTTATGAGGGCGCTTGGTGACCGTCCTTAAGAAACAGCCCTCTCACGGGCTGCTAGGGCCACTGGATCATCTTGATACAGCAGGATCTGTCCTACAGGAATAATCTCTCAGCTAACCCTTACCCTGAGAACAACACTCGCATGGTCATGTGCCAAAAATGTGTGTCAGTGCGCGTCAATTCAACACATGAACCCACAGGCCTACCCACCCACACTTGTACATACCGTATAGTACAGCACACAACACACACATATACAGAACAGCCCTCAATGTGTCTTTTGATATTAAAGCAAATGTTTTGTCATCGTTAAGGTGAGAGGCAGTGTAATACGGCAGCCAAAAGGAAAGAACAGATAGACAGAAAAAAGGGGGAGCCTGTGTGTGTGTGTGTGTATTTGATGGGCCTGCTGTGTTAACGAAGGCAGTAGCCATCTGCTAGTGTAAGAAAAGACAATTTGCAATCTGTGCATTTGGAGAGGTGACAGGAAGTAATGAAAACAGGAATGCAACACAAAGGACATGGAAACTCATTATAACACACACACACAGTCTGCAAATCGTAAGTGTTGGACCACGCACACTTAAAGGATACATGCCCTTACACACAAACACGTCAGTTTTGAATCATCCGTACTTCGCGCAAGCTGTCTCTATGGTAACTACCGCTAGCAGTCATGGCAACCACGTAACAGTTGTCAAAAAAACGAGCTAAACTATTATTACGAGCTAAATGACTTCTGACCGCCTACCAACACGACCCCAGCACAGCTAACATTAACCAGAAACATTAACCACAAAGCCAGCGGCTGCCGGGAAACACAACTTGGCACAATATGTGACACGAAAGAACAAGTGCTATTTAAAGTCGTAAAATGTCATATAAAGCATTTTATACAATTCTGTCTTATACGCAAAAAAACATTTGTGCTTATTCACCTTCTTACAGAAAACAACCACAGCTCAAACCAGACATTTTTTGGATTAAATAATAATAATAATAAAAATGCAATATGAGTGCGCTTTAAAAAGCCACAGACTTGCGGCCGCTTGGCCATAAGGGTCCAAATACTCCTCCATTTGCTTGATTTGGATGCATTTTGTTTGGGGATTAAGATCATGATGTTCATGACATACATGACTCTACAACTAAGAGATGATAAAATTCGATTATTATTAAAAATAATGACTATATACATAGTCATTTTCATGACAAACGTTCCCTTTACAGTGATGGTCACAGCATAGAAATAAAAAAGTAGTGTTAAAAGTATAATGTTTGTACAGTATGTGTGCAAGAGAGCAATCATAGAGCTTCTTGGGAATGCAGACGTGTTGAGCCCTGTTATGAATATTATCAGATGACTGCCTGTGGTAACCCTGAGGCCGGACACACACATATGAGCAAGTCTATCGCTCTCTAATAGGGTGAACACACACATACAGGCTCTTGCACGCATGGAATGATGCTGTTGAGACACTAGAAACATACACACACGAAAGCTGTGCCGTGTGACATCAGCAGTCTTTTTTAATGAGGCTGTTTGCTTTACGTCAATGTCTCTGCTTGTTCACACTGACTTACTCTGCTTCTCCTTTGGGAGGCAAAAACCTGTCCTGTGTGTCAAAACTGTTCAAAATCAGAACACGATCGTCATTTTTTTCATTTCTTAATATTTACAACGAAACTAGCGCAAAGCTAAATTACAAATTTCTGCAAGCTAAAAGCATACCTAGTTCTTGCAATGTTCATGTGAAATAAAGGTGTGATTAGAAAAGACATTTAAAATTATGTAATGTGCAATATGTCTCAAATCACTCACAAACCACTAAACATACACTACCGTTCAAAAGTTTGGGGTCGGTAAGATTTTTAATGTTTGTAAAAGAAGTCTCTTCTGCTCACCAAAGCTGCAATTATTTGATTAAAAATACAAAACAAACCCAGTAATATTGTGAAATATTATTACAATGTAAAACAGCTGTTTTTATGTGAATATATTGTAAAGTGTAATTTATTCATGTGATCAAAGCTGAATTTTTAGCATTATTACTCCAGTCTTCAGTGTCACATGATCCTTCAGAAATCAGTATAATATGATTATTTGATGCTCAAGAAACATTTATGATTATTATCACAGTTGAAAACAGTTTTGCTGCTTCATATTTTTGTGCAAACCGTGATTCATTATTTTTCAGGATTCTTTGAAAGTTCAAGAGAAAAGCATTTAATTAAAAAAGTAATATTTTGCATTATTATAAATGTCTTTACTGTCACTTTTGATCAATTTAATGCGTCCTTTCTAAAGAAAAGTATTAATTTCTTTAAAAAAAAAAAATAATCGTATTGACCCCAAACTTTTGAACGGTAGTGTATATGCTTCTATTGTTTTTATGTATGTACATAGTACATTCAATTACATGTACTTTACATTCACATATATTAAATATATTTAGTAAATAGTATATTTATATATATTAATATTATCAAGACTTTAGCAATGCAAACCTTTTTTATCTTGCCAATAAATATTTTAATTTTGAATTGTAGTTCACTGGCCAAAAAAAGAGTGATAGAGCCATCTAGTGAACAGAAAGTGTATTACAACTTGAGAAAAGGTTGCAAACATTCTTGACATTCATGAAGTTTTATAAAGAATTTGCAGGGAAGTGGGATTTTGGAACAAAAGCAATGATGGACAATCCAAGAGCAAGATCAAGCTGTATCTGATTCAGGTGATATTACTACATTAATTAGATTTGCCTTGGTTTAAATGTTATTCTCACTGAATCTCCGGAATACAACAGAAAGTAAGCAGACTTATGATCCTGTGTGTGTGTGTGTGTGTGTGTGTATACACTTTTTTTTAACTTCTAGTATAGTTTCACAATTTTATATCAAATAAACTTTGACCCTATACACCAGTGTGAGCTTGTGTAATTGTTCATGAACTACAGTAACACACACACTTGTCACTGTCTTGTCCAGTAGCCTCAGCATCTGTTGCCCTGAGCGTTTATGAGCTGATTTAATCTGGACCGCTCTCTCCCATTGCCCTCATTCTCTCTTCTCCCCTGCCTCTCTTCATACTATCGCTCCTCATCTCTGAACCAAACTGCTATACTGCTGTGCTATCGGTCACCGTGTTTTATTGTAAGGTTGACATTCTCTAGGAAACACAAAAACAAGGCAACATTCTGTCCTGTTCCCCTCAATACTTTCTCTCTCTTCGTCTTCTTGGCTTCAGACTGTGTACTACACTGCATAAAGCGTCTTCTCTTTCACTCTGAGACTCTCTCAGTCTCATTTACAGAAGAGAGTTCAGGACAGCGACCCAGGAGACAGAAGCGCTCTGTGATCCGTCTAAACCGAGGCTCATTAGAGGAAGTTCAGAATGTCCCATTCCGTACACGCACACTAGTTCTGAAGAAATGTTGCCTTGCACTGCCTACTTTCATTCATCGATTTGACACCAATATGACGTGACTAATCACATGCGGAACAGTTTTATTTTGGTATTATTTATATACTATTATTACTATATGGAAGAGAGGAGAGTAATCATTCTCATAAACTTCTCCTTTGTGTTCATTTTTGGACTAACTTTCTTTAAAGACATTTATTCACCATACAACCATCATAACATGTGTAAATCTTCCTATATGCACAGTGGTATTGTTAAGCAAACATTCCGCCTACATCAGTATTAATAAAGCTTTGTGTATTAATTAAACACTGAGCCTGAGGGAATGACAATACAAAACACACACAAACATGCACACACACACTAAAGTAGTGTGTTTTACAACAGGCACATGGTCACCACACAAATTTGTGAACACAAACAATCAGATATCTTTCGAGACAGATAACTAAATTTACTCATTTAAAAGCATAAAAACAGATTTTCCTTCCTCTGACTCCCTCTTGTGGCCATACCATGTGTCTATTACCACTGCAGCATTCTACTTTCCACAGTGTGTGTGTGTGTGTGTGTGTGTGTGTGTGTGTGTGTGTGTGTGTGTGTGTGTGTGTGTGTGTGTGTGTGTGTGTGTGTGTGTGTGTGTGTGTGTGTGTGTGGGGTGTGTTTTCAAGTGCTGAAGAAATCACATCCCACATTATTATATAATCTGCTCTCTCTTTTTCTCTTTCTCTCTCTCTCTCGGCTGAAAAGTGAGTGAAATTAGCATACGTGAGGCTGTAATTAGAGTAATTTAACACCAAATCTGTTAAAGCAACGACACATGATCTCACTGTCATCAAACATAGCATTTTAGTTTTTATCCAACACAGAAGAAAAAAAATCACAATTTCCATTTTACACATGTACAGGAATAACGACTGAAGAAATGATAGAATTATAGGTAAAAGATGCCTTCATTTTATCTGGTAAAGACTTGAGAGCTCAAACTGTTGCATTAATATGAGTGTGCGGATATTTACTATGTTCTCCTGCAGAAGTATTTCCCAAACGTGTGGGAAATACACTTATACATTTTTCAAAAACAGATCCAGTTATACTAAAATTTCTACTGTTCAGTGTCATACCGGAGATGCTACTATTATAGCTGTGGTTTCGCTTCAGTCGAAATCAAGACAGATAGGACAGGATTGTTTATCAAACCAATACAATTACAGGCAACATTCAGAGCCAACCAAAACTCTATTACGACAAATCGGCCAATAGGACGTCAGAATGATTCAGTATGATGTCTCACAACCTCTGGTTGTCATTTCAAAGGTCCTTCAGCAAATCTTGTTTCAAGAGACAGCTTCATTCCAACTACACTCGCACAACTATAACAAAATATAAAGCTAAACACTCAAGTGTGTGTGTGTGTGTGTGTGTGTGTGTGTGTGTGTGTGTACATACATACAGGGTTCTCAAATCTTTTAATCAATGAATTTCCATGACTTTTCCATCATAGCGATTTGTATCTCAAAGAGAACTCAATAAGAGTGATTTATACCTAATGAAATAATTATATTGTATTATATTATATTACGTTTAAGATTTATTTACAATTTCCATGACTTTTCCAAGTTTTGACATCTCTCTTTTTTAAATTGCCTATATTTCCAGGTTTTCCTTGACTGTGGAGAGCCTGTACGCATTGTTTAAGAGCCAAAGACAAATAAATGCATGTGCTCAGAACATAGCAACAGACAGGAAGTGAGATAAGCAGGACTTACGTTGATGAGCTCGATCTCCCAGATCTTCTTGACAAGCTCCATGGAGGTGTAGCCGTTGATGAGGAAAGATTTGGTGTAGTCTCCCAGCTCCAGAGACTCCAGCCATTCAGCCACTGAAGTAGGATTATTTCCATCATAACCAATGGGCCGCACCTTAAACACAGAAACAACCCGTTAAACAAACATATCAGCAACCAAACCAGAGGCTGGACACAGTTTGGGTTACGAATAGAGAGGTCCAATAACAGGAAATGTTGTTATTCCATGCTGGAAACACCTGCTTGGAGAACTAGTGCGAATTTCAATTCTGCTCCACATTGGTTTGATAAATAAGGGAGACACAAGCTAACGATTTTTAAAAAATATATTTTTCAGGCAATCATTCCCATATTTATTGATAAAATAACATATACTGAATACACCGCAAAAGGCTTTGGATAAAAGCATCTGCCAAATGCATAAATGTAAATGCAGAGAAGCTATCAGCTAAAGCAGCGTTTGAAAGCGCTGACTGCAGATGAAAAAGTTTTTCTTTTTTCATAGTGAGCTCTCATATCTCTCTCTTTCACACACATACCATTTCCTGTCCTTAATCTTAAATTCGACTTCTTTCAAAGGAATAATTTTCATTTTGAACCTAAAAATGAAAGTTGTCATCCTTTACCTTTCCATATAATTCAGCATAATGGGGATTTGGGACGTTGAGCTCATAAATAACAAAAGCAGCACCATAAAAGTATCAGAATTAGTAGAATATCATAGTGAATAGTGACTTAAATTGGGTCTTTTAGTAGTTCAGACCAATTTTATTTGAGCGCGGAATAGCATTAACTTTTCTTGTGGAAAAGAACGCCCAGATCATTCTTTAAAATATCTTATTTTATGTGTTCCACCGAGGAAATAAAGTCATACAGGTTTGAAACTATGTAAACAATGACAGAACTGTAATTTTTGGCTGAACTACCCTTTTAAAGTCACCCATCCCTGCTCATGTTTGAGGTTTTCACATATGTTTGAACAAAAGCAGCTTTGCACATTAATGTGTGTGTGCACGTACATGCATGTCCTTTCTATCTTATCAGAACACACAACCATTCCCCTCTGCGGGGTCCATTCAAAGATTGTGAAGGAGAAAGGGAGCGCAAGGTTGTTTGGGACACACAAGTGAGATTTATTTGGTGTCGAGTCGCCTGCACGTACACACTCTTATATGGCAATACCAGAGGCTTTGCTGGATTACTCTGGAGGGGGTCTTAAATTGAGCACTCTTGGGGTGAGGGTGCACTCTGGGATGTGTATGTGTGATAAATGTGGATACCATGTAACCTCATTTAGTAATGAAATCCATGACACGCACATGTATCACACACAGAATTTCAATCTGTTTGAAATGTGTTTCGCACAGCTACACTCTTAAAAATAAAGGTACCTTATTGGCATCTATAGTTCCATAAAGAATCTTTAGCATCCATGGAATATTTCCACTGCATATAAGCTTCTTTATAGTGGGAAAAGGCTCTTTAGATTTTTTAAATATTTTCCACATTAAGAAAAAAATGGTTCTTTAAAGAACTGTTCACTGAAAGGTTCTTTTAGCAAATGAAAAATGGTTCTTCTATGACATTGCAGCAAAAACAAACAAACAAAAAATACTTTATTTTTAAGAGTGAACTCATTACAATGCTCTCCAGTTCAGTGTCTTTGTATAAGTCACTGAACTCCCATCAGGATTGAGAACTCCCATCAGGATTGATCTTCAAATATATTATTTTTGGAGCTTTACAGCAACTGGCCACTATTTGTTGTCATTGTAAATTAAAATCCTGCAGGTTTGGATCTAGGTAGGATCGATGAGGGAATGTTACATTTGTTTTGAAAACAAATTTGGTTCTGAATGCATTGTTAGCTGATATTATTGGAGCTGGAGCGCACCCTGTGAGAGCCCTAGGAGTCCCTGATGTCTGTACTCACCCTGGGTAGCAGGCGAATAGCCTGAAGAAGTCGCTGTCTGTGGGCAGAGTTTAAAATCCCGATCTCCAGCAAGTCCTGGTCCTCCACAACATTACTGCCCTGCAGTAGAAAAAAAAAGTTAAAAATCAAATAATTTGTACTACTATAAGGTTCACTGCAAAATGTGTTGAAGTAGTAACAAACAAATATAATAATAATAATTAAAATTAATTCATATTATTAATAATAATAATAATACTACACAACTTTACTGCCCTGCAGTAAAAAAGTAATTTGTTTTACTATAAAGGTGCACTGGAACAATAACATCTAGAAGTAGTAACAAAAACAAAGAAAATAATAATAGTTTATTATTATTATATAACATTACCGTCCTGCTGTAAAAAATATAATAAATTTGTATTACGATAAAGGTGCGCCGCAACAATTTGTTCATATAGTTACAAAACATTTAAATAAACAAATTAATAATAATAATTAGCTATTAATTGTGCACTGCAACAATGTGTTTTGAACTAGTAACAAAAAAATAAGCAAAGAAAACAAATAAATACATGCATAAATATTAAGTACTATTATTATAATAATTAATAAAAAAAATTATTACAGTTATTTATTCTAAGGCAGATTCCATCTAGTTTATATAGACAGATAAATAAGGCATAAGACTGCAATGTTTCTCTAATTAAAAAAATTGACCTCTTCAGTTTGCACAAACCCAATCAGGAAATACATAAGGCCATCAAACAGTATTCAAATCAACAAGCCCCAACTTGATGTGCACAGGTGCAAGAAACACATGCTGTCTGCAACACAAACACACACACACACACACACAACACACACACAACACCACACACACACACACACACACACACACACACACACACACACACACACACACACACACACACACACACACACACACAATTAAGCAACTGCTGTTTCATGCAGAGTTTCACCTTTAATGACCTTTCACTAACTCCAATCATACCAATCAACCTCCTATCCAACAGGGCCAGAGATCTGAAAATACACACTATACCTAACAAACACACACACACATATTATTATATTATATCCCTATTATAGAATTAATAGTATCGCATTTCCACCATGTGATTCGCCCATCTACAGAACAGAAACAGGAGACAACACACACACACACACGCACGCGCACAACCACACCACACCACACACACACACAGGCTATGATGTGCCTGTATCACTTCACAAAGCTGATAACCTTGGTGATCCAACAACTCAAGTATAATTTATAGCTGCTGAAATCACCTCTGAGCACCAGCATCTGCTCCATTCACAGCAATACAATCCAGACCAGAGTAATGGCACTCTGAGTAGATTTAGATTAATTGCAGGTGTCCCAAAACATTACTAATCAATCACAGCACTGACCTGCTGAAAGCTCACTGCTTACTGCATACTGTATACTCTCTGCTATTCTTTTAAACAGCACACCGCATGCATTATACAAAGATAAATGTTTGCAAAAGTATTATCCTTCATTGCGGTCACATTACACTGCATGTTTAATTCAGCAGGCAGCATTAAACAATCATCTTGGAAATTAATACATGTTCAATGCAAGCTTGTTCAAATAATGTCTCAACTCTTAGCAGTTTGATCAAACAATGGGTCAAAACATTTGTTTAAAATTAGAGTTGATAATTCCAGTTTCTTTGCAATTCAAAGGTCCATAGCATTTTGGGAAACAGTGTTTCATACAGTGTGTTCTGCAAATTTTGACAAATGCAAATCTGAACTGGAATTTTGAAACTGCACAGTATACAGTAAATACTATAGTTCGAGTGTGTGTGGTAGAGTGAATTAATTTCAGCAAATACTAATGTGTAAAAGTAAAAGTGCTGCCTAAATGTTACTGTTATAGATTACGGTAATGCAATGTTTAACATCCTTTAAATGTTCTGTGTGTTTATTTTTTATTTCTTTTAGAAAAGCACTTCTCTTTACACTGCCTTTAATTTATGAATGAAAGTTCAGCGGAAATATGATCTTTGAGTGAAAAACATATTTATGGGAACTTTTTTATAGGAATTCAAAATTCGAGACAAGTAAAAGCATGATTTTTGTTCACCCTCATTACTCAACCTACTGTGTACGACCTTCATTATGCTATGCTACACAAAAGGAGATATTATGAAGAATTTTTTTTGTCCATATAATGAAAGTGAATGGGAGCTAAAACAACATTGGACCACATCGACATTCATTGTATGAACAAAACTAAAGACAAAAAATTAAAAATTAAAATTTTAACTTAATTTTCTGTTTCACAGAATGTCATAAAGGCTGTTTTTGGATGAAATACCCCCTTTAAATGACCAGAAATGGAAATGCAAAACTGTGTACTACTGGCTTTGTGATGCTAAAATACAAAGTAATACAACTACATGATAAACTGCCACACCATTCTCATCAACCAATCTGTCAAGGACTCACACAGAACCACAGTGACATCCACCAAACGTCCTGTAAATCTCCAGGTATCTACAATAAAACAAGGTCTTCCTGACGAATATATTATTACAAAATGTGTGAATGTTGTAGCATCCAAACAGTGTGAAGGATACACCAGCACATAAAAGAAACATACGCCATCTCAAACCCTCAAAGTTCAGAGTAAGATAAATGACCAGCACAATGACTGTGAATTGTTCATCTCAAAACTCCCAGAGGTCCTGAAGCGAGGTACCACTATCATCTCTCCGCCACTTAACCCCTCCTCTCTCTCTCTCTCTCTCTCTCCTCTCTCTCTCTCTCTCTCTCTCTCTCTCTCTCCTCCTCTCTCTCTCTCTCTCTCTCTCTCTCTCTCTCTCTCTCTCTCTCTCTCTCTCTCTCCTCTCTCTCTCTCTCTCTCTCTCTCTCTCCTCTCTCCTCTCTCTCTCTCTCTCTCTCTCTCTCTCTCTCTCTCGAAATACAGTTGCCTAGCTCTTTCAGACTAAGGGCACTGTTGAAATTTTACTTTTAAAATGACACACTGGTTCCAACTAAATGTTTCAAGCCAGTGCTGTATTCACGGTCTTCCTAATACCGAGGGAACACAGCGACTATGCACTGCAGCTCGACCTTCATCAACTTTATTTGAAGAAAAAGAAAAGCAATAACATTCAGAGAAACTTTACAAGCCTAGCACATCAGAGAGAAGCAGCAGACCTCCATCTAATATTAATTGTATCTGAAGGCCTTTCAGAAGCTGCGTCCTACAGACACCAGAGGCAGAGAGAGTGTGTGTCTCTGTGGTTCATCCAGATGTCCCATTCATCCGGAGGAGATGCTTTAGCTAGAGGAATACAATTACATAGTAATGAACTGCTGACTGGACAAAAACAATTGTTTTTTTTATGTTAAACACTTATCTCAGTTTAATGCGCAGAGACGACACTGGCTCAACCAATGACAGGAGTGTGGGGTCTATCTGTTTGGCTGACCAATGACCCTGTCCCGACCCAAATGGCACACTTCATATGAACTTGCGGTCTTGAGGACTTGTCTGCCGCATGTGTGTGTCTGTTAAGTCCATGAGACTGTAGGGTGTCCAGTTTGACATTTTAGGTTTCAAAAGGGTTTCACCCCAGTCAAAACGGCAATACGTAACAAAAGAGTAGACTCGGAGGAAAATCAGGGGTTAGGGTTTCATTTGCGACAATGGCAGGGGGGACAAGTGTTCAGGAAATTTATTTAAACAGTAATTATTTTTTCTGTAAAAAAAAAGACTAATGCCTTTACTAGACTTCCTAGATCAGTGTGGTTGTGCAGAGGTTGTGAGGTTGTGCAGAAATCCCTTATATAGAGATGTGTGGGCGTGTATTATGCAAATGACTTACTACAGGCACACACTGCTTCATTTTTAAAATAACTGGGATCCATCACTATTACAATGAGCACAATTGAATGTATGCACTGTACAGTATGCACAATCCGGAGGAACTTTTGCAGGAAAACCTTTTTGTATAAAAGCACCTTGTATGCAATAATTAATCAATGAGAACCACTGTGAGCATGTTTATAAATGGAGTTTTGATAAGTTTTGACCTCCCACATAAGGTCACGGTCAGTATTTTGTTTTGCTATAGCAGGTAAAGCTGTCAATGCTGGCATTATGATGGGTGCTGGCAACTCAACACTGGCTTCGGGAGGTTTTTAACACCCTATTAAAAATGCTCTGCAGGGAAACAGCGTAATCCATTTCCTTGACAACCGTCAGAAAGGAAACGCAATTTTTTTTACATTTCTATAGCTAAAATAGTCTGTACTCTATTCCTTTCCTTTCTTTCTGTTGCCTCGGCAACAACAGGAATGGATGCAGGTCAGAGCTGGGGGAGGGTAATCAGCATGAGCAACTAAACACTCGCAAAAAGACTCATTACACACAAACATATGCACGAGCATCCGATTCAGTCACACAATGTATAGGATTTAGTCACAGCTCCATTATACATAAGCTCAGAGCAGTATTTGGACTACAGTTCCCATGAGTCTGTGGCTCACCTGTGAACGTCACCTGTTTTAGTAACAATCTCACTGCTATCTGCGCTATGACAGCCAGAATGGCTGACGTTCCTCTGAAAAGCAACAGATCCCTTTGGCAAATCAGTAGTTCAGTAGTACTACTAGTAGAGCCACAGACTTAAATCTTAAAGTATAGAGCCATCAGCCATGCACAATGCAACTGAACAAAACAGATTACAGTGACTGCATCTGCTCAAAGACATCGTTCTAGAAGCATGCAAGGTGAAATGAGTGATCTTAAAAAACTATTTTAATAATATGAAGTCCACATTTGTTTTAATGGTCTGGATACTGTACACTAAAACCATTCCCTTAATCAGTATTTGTATGTTAGACTTAATTAAAGATATAGTCTCTGAAAGTGTTATTTTCCCCTCTGGCAAATCGTTTTTTTCCCCTAGCAAATTTAGTTAGATTTATGCTAAGGAACTAGGAAAACAATTTGCCAATGAATAGAGTATGATAATTCAGGGTATATTTTCTGAAAACAAGCCTTAATATCAATAATAAATAATGCAAGTTTGTTTCTCAAGTAAATTGTGTTGTTTTAAGCATATTTACACATTTGTACTGTAAAACAAGACAAAAATATTCTGATTAAGAAAATTATCTTTTGCAGTGCAGTGATTGTTTTACACCAACCACTGTGTGCAAAAGAAACATATTAATTAAGTGTTAGAAAATTAGTTAATGGGTCACTCATAATGACTTTCATTTCATCAAATCATCAGAAAAAAAAAACAGCATAACTGACCGACAAAATGGACTGTGGTGTGTTGGTCAACCCACAAAGCTTCTTAGTTTTTTTTCTTTTTTTTTGAAAAATCATACCAGTTGACCAGCTAAGCAATTGATAAGCAATTAAATACATCAGATCTATCACAAGAACTAACAAGCCCACAGACCAGCACTAACCAGCATATAGGCCCAGTTTCACAGACAGGGCTTAGATTAAGCCAGGATTAGGCTTTAGTTCAATAAGGGAATTTAAGTAGTTTTTTTTGATAAACTGTCTTAAAAAAAAAAATTACTGGTATGCATCTTGAGACAATACAATGACACTGGCATATTTTAAGGTACGTCAGTGCAAGTTGATTTCAGTTAAAACAGCTCAAACATTTATTTTAGTCTGAGACTAAGACTTGTCTGTGAAACCGGGGATTAGTTAATTAGTTTAAGCCTAGTATGATTATGCAAGTGGACCATTCTGCCATCTGTGCTACATTTAAACCAAAAGTGTGATCTTTCTCTGCAGAAGAATTTGCTGGTAATCATAAATGTGCAGGCAGTATTGATCGACTCTTCCAGGAAAACATCTTCCAATTTGCCCCTTCATCTCTACAGGTGCTCCTAAACAACCATGATTGCTTTAACACTTTCTCCTCCAAACACACACCAGGCAAACACATTCATGCATTTGGACACGCCCACGGTGGACATGTTTTCTGCATTGTCAGAGGAGTGACGTTGACCACGTGTTGGAATGTAATGTATCAATGAGTTAACATGCAGCACTGGATTAACAACAAAAGGACCATTTCCCAGATAATACGTACAACATTAAGGTATTATATGTTGAAGTTGTCTCATTTCTAATGATAATTGCTCTGTGTTTAAATTTATATTTTCCTATAATATGGCTTTTTACTGAACACCTACTTGCTAAATCTTCAACAATCTTCTAAACATGTTAGATCACATACTTCTAATAAAAATGTAAAACTAAATCCCTTTGCTTCCCAAAGTTCCCAAAGTACTGATATAAGAGTACATACATGAAACATACAGGCCAAGCAATACATTCACATGATAAATGTCACAAAATCCAAGGATATACTATAGCCTTCATAACCTTTAAGGTCTACAGAATCAATGCTGAGCATTTTCCAACAATCACGTAACAGGAGACCAACAAATGAAATCAAGACACTGAGGACTCAAGTACAGAACATCTGACATAATCACAAAACCGCTTACCTGAGAACAAACACACATTCAAGTACACATGCAAACCCACACCACCCACAAGATGCAACTGATGACTAATAAAAAAAGGCACTCTCAGAAAACTGGCCGTAGGGAAAGACAGAGATGGAAGTGTGAAGGAGACACTCACCATAAACTGAACGTTGTCGAAGCCATTAGACAGCAGGTGGTTTTCGTACTGCACCAGACCGATGTTGTCCAGCCACTGTCCTACGGACTGGACGGGGCAGCGGGGGCCTATCAAGGGGTGCAGAGGGAGGCGTTTGAGAAGTGAGTAGCCATCCACCCGGTAACAGCGACAGTCCGGCTGCGAGAGCTGGCACTGCCACATCATGTTCCTCGCAATGTGACTGTCAAACGAACCCGCCATGCTCAACAAGCGACGGAGAGCGCGAGTGCAATCAGGAGAGAGCGAGAAAAAGGAGGTGGAAAAGTGATTTCAAGGAAACAACGAAAGTAATGCTTAGAACAGTAGAGAAAGGGAAGAGAACAGAAAGAGAGAGCAAAGTAGAAGAGGTGTCCTCTCAGGAGAGTGAGCGTTAGGGTCCGTGCTGGTGGAGAAGTACGCCGGCGGTGGAGGTAGGCATGCTGAAGGCTCCAAATTACATCCACAAGAGAGGTGAGAGATGCGTGATCACCAACCACCGCGTCAGCCGCTGTGCTGCTCAACCTGTGCCTCAGTGTGTGGAGAGTGCAGGCATGTGCATGTGTGCATTTGCGCGTGCGGGAGGGAGCGAGCGAGCGTGTGTGTGTGTGTGTGAAAGAGGATCGGAATGACAGCGTGCAGCTTGCTTGGTAGAATTCTGTTTCTCCAGCACTCCCACACTCATTTGTATGCCTCTGCATCCTGTGCCACTGTGCTCTCTCTCTCTCCCTCCCTCTTGGTCTCTCTTTCTCCCTCCCTTCTTTCCACTAGCTGTACCTCATATTGCCGATAATAGCCATCAGATCAACCCCAGCCTCTTTGTCTGAGTGCAGAAGCTGCTGTTGCTCCCTCCCACACGTACACACACACATACATACACACACACACAACACACACTCTGTGGGCGTCTGTGAGCATTGGTGGAATGGTAACACAAACAGGCTTTCTGAGACAAAAAAAAACGAGGGACCACTGCAGAGGAGAGGCAAGACAGAAGTATAGGAGAGGCGAGGAGACGAGACAAGAGGAGAGGCGATGACGGAAAAGGTGAAAGTAGAGCAGATGAGAGGAGAAAACAGGAGTTGAGAGGAGAGTAAAGGTGAGAAGAAAGATGAAAGGAAAAAGAGAAATAAAAAGACAGGAGGAGAAGAAAGGGAGGAGAGGAGTGGTAAAGTGGATGCCGTGAAAGAAAAGGTGAGGAAGGGTGAAAGTTAAGGTGGCATGAGAGGCAAATAGAAGAGGAGGTGAAAGAAGAAAAGAAGATGAGAGAGGACAGGAGAGGGGAGATGTGCAAGAACAGGAGAGGAGGTGGGAGGAAGGGAGAGACAAAAGGAGAGAAGGTGAAAGGAGAGAAGGCAAGAGGAGAGGACAGGAAAAGTGAGAGAAGATGCAAAAGGAAAGGAGGCAAAACTAAGAGGTGAGACGGAGAGAAGTAAGGGGAGAAGACAGGAGGCAAGAGTATAGGCACAAAGAGAGGATGAGAGGACAGGAGGTGAAATGAGAAGGAAAAAGAGAGGGAATACAAAAACGTGTTTTTTTTGTGCAGCAGGAAACAAGTGGAGAGAGAAAAGGAGGTGAGAGGAGAAAAGAGTAGGCAAAAGGACAGAAGAGGAAAGGACAAAAGGTAAAAGTGGGCTTAAAAGAAAGCAGGGGATGGGGAGATGAGGGAAAGGGCAAAAGGAGAGGATGTGAGATGAAAGAATGGAGAGAGGACATGAAGTGAAAGGGGAAAAGATGAAGTAAGAGGATAGGACAAGTTAATTGTTAATTTCCTCCTTATTAACTTTAATGGTTTTCACTTTCGTTGCTGCGAGAATCTCAGGAGGGTGATCTCCAGTCAATGAGATGTTCCTTTCCCTCTCAAAAACTAAACTGTCCCGAGATCAGCGCTTAGAGGTTCATTCACTTCTTGTCCCCCTGCTCTCATTATGACTACAGGAAGAGCACAGTGACGAGAGGAGAGCGCACAGTAACCATGGTTACATCTCAAAAAGCTCCCTGTCTATGAGCAGGTCTTTGACACTACTGAAGGAAACCCTCCTGTCTCACAGTGCTGCACACTTCACAGCCGTTAGTTGATATTCTTACCAAGCCATGAACACCCTATAGTTATGGATATATGTTAAATGTACTGAGATGAGCATCAACATCACACACAAACATAGACACACAAACCTGAGTGATTCTCCGTTAAACCCATCCAACTCTGTGCCAATTCCAGCACCTATGGAGCTCATAATCTTGTCAATCTGTGGAGAGGAAGAGAGAGAGAGAGCTAAATTGTGTGTTTGCATAACGGCAGGCTCTCATCGCTATTTTTATATCTTTATCCCATGGCATTTCCCCACAGGCTTCTCCTCATTGCTCTTTTCCTACAAGCTCTTGCTAAAAAACTTTTAGGTTTTTTTCTTAAACGCCAGTAATTGTGCTCCTAAACCACTTAATTGTTGGGGGAGAAATGGGAATTTTGGGAAGGTAATTTATCACAATCAGCTTCGTTTGAGAATATGTCAGTTTCGGAGAGAGAAGGGAGAGCGTTTTTTGATGAATGACTCCTCATTAAAATGACAGTGATGTTCGGAGTGAAGAAAGTGTCGTTTCACATCCATAAAGCCGAACACCTGCCTTCAAAGAACAGCCCTCGCTGTCTCCCAGCGGACCGTGTTTTTACTCCAAAGAGAAAGCGGCTCGGAAGCCCCAGACGAACGGATGCAGAACTCTCCCCTCTCCCCTTTGATCAGTTATTTCTAATGTATGTTCTCCTTTGAAGACCTGACATCTGGGTGAGGCTGGGGAGGAAAATGCTCTAATGCATTAAATCTATTGACTATGGAGTTTTAGTCATCATGTGAAGCAGGAAGCCCCCCGTCTCTAAATATAATCACTGACCTGAAAGAGAATTAACTCTAAAGAAGAATTCACACAATATTGGAGGCTGGGACTATTTTTATCATGTGTACTTTATTTTGATCTTTGATTAAATGTTGCAATAGGGTAAATCTCTGTCAAAGATGTTCGGGTCATATTTTTGTCATTATTGTAAGCACATTCCCCCAAAATTTCTCATTACTGTAAAAGAAAAATTGAAATGGCAAAGTATTTAAACATGATAATAATGAGAACTTGAGGGTTAAATGTGCTTAACTAACTGTCATGAACATACATAAATAATTGAGAATAAAATGAAGCTTGGTTCTTTATGCAAACAACACCTGATTTATTATTTTAATTATAGACATGTTTTTGATAAGTTCACTCAGTATAGTTAGGATGTCATTATGCAAAGGCACTTCCTCCATTAATTGACTGACTGCTTGACTTTTTATATGCTACATTACCCTGAATAAAAGCTGCCCTAGTAGAAAACAGATCACTGTCAGTGCAAAACAGAAGCGCAAACGTGTCCCAGGCCTATCATTATGCATACTTTATATATTAAAGAAACACATTAAAAATCATTTAGCTGCCATGACAACATTGTTGAATAATTTAGGCTTTCTGGCGAAAGGGCATGATTTTTGCATCACACATCAAAAACATACGCCGAGCACCGAAAGAAAACCTTTCAAGCCAGTCAGCTTGGTTACTTCAAGCTAAGTGAATTAATTAAGTGGAAATGATTCTGCAATTAGCTGGTAATTAAAATGTTATTACCTCTTCCCACTCTGCCGTAAAGGAGGGGGTTCTCTCCAGTCTGTTGGGGCTGCTTTTACCGGGGCTGCTCTGCCCTCTGGAACTCCACTGCTCCTCCTCGATGGGAGACACGGCCACCAGGTTTGAGTCTGATTTGGAGAAATTTCTGGACAGCTGAAGGTCCAAAACGTTTTTTGGCATGGACCTCATCCTCCCAAGAGTGCAGGCTCTTTCTTCGTAGCTGGTATTGCCGCTTGCTGGGCTATTGCCGCCCGTGCTGTTGCTCCGGGCCTCCCCGTTCCTCGCATGCACCCCCGTGGTCTTGTCACCCAGTTCACCGGGCGGTAACGTACCCTGGTTGACCTGTGTGTGAAAAATCGTCCTGTAGACTATCTGCGGTTTGGCTTCTCTTTGGGTCTTAAGGGCAGACGCCTCACTGCCAGTGCGAGGGAACGGAGGCGAGTACTCGGGAGCTTTGAGAAAATTCCCGTGCCGGACCGGGGGCTCAGGACCGCTGAACTTTCGCACTTTGCCGTAGAGTTGGTAGGGGTTATCAGGGGAATCGCAGGCTGGAGATGAGCCGTGGAGGAGGCCGGCAAACTGCTCGGGAACGTGGCTGTTTCTCCGGTCGTCTCGCTCTATGCACTCTTTCTGGTGTACCGCCTCATCTGCAAGAGGGGGGAAAAAATCAGTAAAATCAGATTCTCAAGGCTTCATTCCTTTCCTCTCTCGTTCATTCTTTTCTTTTACACATAAAACACAAACACACATCAATAGCAGTATAAACAAACCATTTAAAACGTAACAAACCTAGAAGGAATAATGTCTCTATGAGCGCCTGGACAGTGTCCCCCCCTAGGAAGATACAAATGTGTCCTCACTCTGAAGTACAAGCACCCAGGCAGATGCTGGATATGAAATAGTGTTGTGTCTGTGTACTGTATATATGTCATTCGGTCGACTAGCTGTTGAGACTAGAACCAAATGAGTGCCTGAGGCTGGGGGCAAACCAATCTGTTCACTGGAGTGAGAGAGACCCTGTTCTTGTCTTCCTCTTGTCCCCTACGACCCACAGAGGACTGTCTCCTGCATGCCCCATGTAAAGAAGCCCAGGACTTTTCACTAAAGAGTTCTTAAAAGCTGTCCTCAGGCAGCATGTGATCTGTAGTGTAAATGAGGATCTCAGTTCGTGGAGGTCACCGGTTTATTCAGTTCTTGATAAATATGAGCGGTGTATGTATTTATTTTTAGGCTCTTATGTTTAAATTCCAGTTATGACGACTGCATTCATCAAGATGTAGGTGTCCTTCATGTTTCTCTGTTTATTCTGTACAGTCATGAGCGTTGGAGGTTTTAGAGGTTGTTTTTGCTTGCTAAAATGTAAACAAATGTTAATAATATCTAGATTTTAATATCTTTTCAGAAGAAAACATGAATGTTGCTTGCAAATTGAAAAGTCACCACCTTCGATGAAAGGGGTTTTCGGGTGGATTCTTACATGTTCAAGTAAACAAAATCATATTATACTGTATATATAGCTATAACATTAATTTTCTTATAAAAGTTCTTATAAAATATCTTAGAAAAGTAATAACACACTTGAGGTATCACTTTTGTCTGTTGCACAAAATGTGTGAGACATTTTAATGCACCTGAACTCAACATCTTCCAGTCGTAACCTTTTAGTATGAGCAATAGAAATAGGTCATGCTTATTAGGAAAACTAACTAGGTCACTTTGAAATTTTCATACTTTTTATCACATTTTCTGTGCCGACAGTATAGTTTTGAAATAAATATGGACCAATGGTTAATTTCATTGTCAAATTGGTATTCAAAAGTATTTTCAAATTAACCAAAAGTTCATAAAATGAACATGCAAGGGGTTGTGTAGGATTGTATGAATGGAAAGATTTCACGTTTTCTGCAGATGAAAATTACACACAAACCTAACCATAACCGTAATTATAATAAATGCAAGTGAAATTTGGCTTGGTTGAAGCATTCACACACATATTGGTACATCCAGCTTTGATCCTGTCCAGACAGTCACATGAGTTTCCCTTTTATCTCATAATGCAGAATAATCAACTGAACGGAACGGAACGCTGTGCTACGGGCCAAAATAACCACCGGAATAGAGGAATCGGAAAGGAACACAGAGAAAGGTGCTATTTTTATTTAGCATCAAAAATGTGTCGATCTTGCATAAAGCTCACAGCACAAATAAACAAGACTAAATGGAGACCGAGCAAATTCAGCTTTGATGAATAACTAAAACGCCTCTCAAAAGCCTTTCTGCTCTCGTCCCATCACATCCCAACCTCACAAGTTTTCAAAACAGGCTCTGAATGAGTGTTTTTTTAACCTCATTAAAATGTGCCTAGGCAGCACAGTAATGGCATGTAATATAAATCACAGGACTGCATTTGCATGTACTGCACCACCTCTACATGCTGGATCTCATATCTGGAATCTAAAGTGAAAAGGCAGCGTCCCGTGTGATAAATACGGGTGTGGACGGCGGAAGACATGCACCGCTTAAAAGGTTTTTGATGCGCACGCTGGATTGGACTCCAGCAGTCAGATTTAGTGAATGCGGAGAGACATGATGCTAAACAGGATATCAGTATTTATAACACTCCGAGGGAGACATCAGAGCTCAACGCTCCCCCTTCCCGTCCTTTCCCGGCGTCTGTGCCGTGTTCCAGCTCGTGTAAACAGCGTTTTCAACCGATAAAGATCAAATTACACTCCTGCAGGCTGAGCAAAACAGGTGGAGACAACAAGAGAATGAGTAAATCTTGCACACAAACAAAATTAGTTTAAAGGGATAGTTTAAAAAAAACTACTATCACCTTCAATGTTGTTCCAAAATTTTATGACCATTTTTATGATGCTTTTGCATCATTTTCATAATAGCATGGAAAAGAGTGAGGAGTTCATTGTTCAAAATGTATCCTTTTGTGTTTCATGGAAGAAAGAAGGTTTGAAGCGACATGAGGGTGAGTTATGATAGAATTTTTGGCTGTAATATTTCGCATTTGACCCTGAAGAGAGAAGATAATGTTGTACAAAGGGTCTGTGTCAGCTTTGATCATCTAGAGCGAAAGGATCGCAAGTTAAATGCCATGATGAGTTCATCCATTGAGAGACAGTAACAGCATGAACTATCACAACAGTAGTAAAGGTCACTGCCATCTCAGACAAAACAGCAGTCGGCATACAAAACACAGAGGCCTTGACCGTCATCTGCGAGAAGCCGAATACAAACACGCTGCAGGAAAAACTCACACTGAAAAGGATCAAAGGAACGAGGTAGGTTAACTCTATCTGAAGAATTCAAGGGATAATCTGCCTTACACTACAAGAGAGTGGCTCCACTAGTCGTCAGTATAAATTGTAGTTCACTGGCCTCTTTACCACACTAATAAAGATGCAAATCAGCCCCCAAAACCACAAAGTGATGCCATTCCCAACAAAATCCCGGTAGGCCTAATATCTGCATCAATAGTTTTTGAACATGGTATCAACAGTTTGAGAATACAGTATTTGATTAATTTAACATCAAATAAAAGGCTTACAAAAAAAAAATAAGTACAGTTGCATGTTAAAGTCAGCATGAAATGGAAGCTGCAATAGTTTTTCTTCTCTATTGTGACATATATCTGAGTGAAACGGCTTCTGGAATGAAAATAAAATGTAGGACGGGACTTGTTTTTCGTCCTCGGGAATTGATTTGACCATTGGAAGTTGGGCTTTGCTAACTAAATGGAGGCAGTTGTGGAGGATATTTAAATAGTCCCACTCTCCGCCAAGACATACAGTACGACATGAAGAGAACAGACGCTGTTTTGGCCGGAGGGAGTTTAATGTTTTTTGATTAAATTGAGTGCACATAAATTTAAAATAATAATAATGATGTGCACAGATAAACCCTTTATAATAAACATGGTAACATTCTATATATAAAAAAAGAATTGTCAATTTTGATTTCATTGTGACTTTAAAGGAAAATGAGTGTGTTCACCAAAGCTCACAGGAAGGCAGAAGTGGATAACCATCTACAGTATAGAAACCACTCAGCACACCTACACAGCCATAATGGAAAGTTCACATCAGTTTCTGGGAAACAGTTCAAATAAAAAGCACAATTTATGGGTAATATAAAGGCAAGAGCGCTTTGAGATCTTTGCCACCATCACTTAGAAAAAATGTGTCACCAAACTACAAGAGATTACAGAGGAAAGAGATTGTGTGGTGTGTGTGTGTGTGTGTGTGTGTGTGTGTGTGTGTGTGTGGGGTGTGTGTGTTGTGTGTGTGTGTGTGTGTGTGTGTGTGTGTGTGGTGTGTGTGTGTGTGTGTGGAATGGAATGTTTGGAAAATGTCTGAATAAAATAATAATAAAAAATTAAAGCTGCAAGCAGCATTTATCGGGGTTCAAGCAGTTAAGGCCTTTAAGGACATAAACATTTAAGACATTCAGTTTTATTTAGGAAGCTTTTAACCAGTGACATAATAGATGGAAAAGACCATTTACAGCCAATACAGGCAATTTACCATAGCATTTTAACAGTTATAGCGCCACCTATTGTCCGATCTCTATAAAATTTGGCATGCTTGTTAATGATGTTATCTCACATATGCTCACCAATTTTTGTGAAGTTCAGAGTTTTCATTTAGGATTTATAGGCTTTTGAGTGTATTTAGCCACACCCCTTTTCTAAATGACCCATTTATAGCCATACGAAAAAATCAAAAGTTCAACTTTTTTTTAATAATTATTAATCTAGAGAGTCCAGAGAATTTTCCTAGACTGGTTTGGTTCCGATCGGGTGAAAAACCTAGGACTAGTTCGTAAAAGTAGGTATTTCACATTTTCGTTAATAACTCATGAACAATTTGATTGACAGCAATGGTTCTAGAGGCAAAGTTGTTTAGCATGAGGAGATCTATTGACTGATATGCATTTTGTGGGGATGGACACAACACCACGTGATTACAGAGCCGTAAAACTCGTTAGCGCCAACTAGTGGCCGATTTCTTTCAAAATTCTTACAGACCTCTAGGATCACGAGTCGAACATGCCCATCGAGTTTCGTTCCGATCGAACTCCGTTAACCTTGTTTAATAGGTGCTCAAACTTCATTGGCCGATGGCGGCCATGTTTTTTGAGATACGCCAATATCCTTTTACACATACATGGCACCTAGGACCAAGACACTGCATACCAAATTTCAAGTCAATCAGACTAACGGTCACGTGGTCACAGCCATTTTTATGTTTTTTCCATGGTATAGCGCCACCTAGTGTTCAATCGTCGCGATTTTTTTACTGTGACCTCAGATTGTCCTCTTTGACATGTGTACCAAGTTTGGTGAACCTATCTCATTTACTTCTCGAGTTATAGCCAATTTAGAAAATCAGGCTCCTCCCACAACGTTCATTTTGCGCCCCCTAGCAACCGAAAATCAAAAATTCAACTTTTTTTCGATAATTATTGATATTCAGACTCCAGAGAACATTTCTGCACGGTTTGGTTCCGATCCGGCAAAAATCCAGGGACTAGTTTGCAAAAGTAGGTTTTGGACAAAATTCAAAATGGCGGAAAATCTATCATGACGGAAATAAAATCGGAGATATACATTTTTTTCTACAGATGTCCAGCGTTCCAATGATATAAGACACTTGAGTCTATGTCTTACGGTCTAGGAGTTATGAACAGTTTCGCGCAATTGATTGCTATAGCGCCACCTATGGGCCGATTGGGCTGAGTCCGTGTATCTGAGTAGCGAGGATGAGTACTACCCTATGCCGAAATTTCACGTCTCTAGCCTTTACGGTTTGGGCTGCACGATGCGTTTTATGGCGGAAAAAATAATAATAATAAAAATCCTTCCAATAACAATAGGGTTTCAGCACTTCGTGCTTGAACCCCTAATAAAACAAATCAATCAAAGAATTCACTGAAGCTGGACAGAGGCTTTCTTATAGATCTGCTGTACAGCCAAAATAAAATAAATTACATTAAATTAAATAATAAAATAAAATAAATAAAATAAAATTACCTCTTTCTACCCAAAACATTTATATTCACTAAAGAAATTTTGGTTATACTTTATTTTGATTTTCCAGTTTAGACATTACAACTATGTCAACTAACTCTCATTACACTATTAGTAGACTGTTATTTTAGGGTTAGATAGAGTTCGGTTTAGTAGAATAAGTTGACATGTACTTGCAAAGTCACTTATAGTCAGTAGAATATCTGTTGGAGGCCCATCACAATAGTGTTAGCAGATATTAAGCAGACAGTCTCCTGATACTCTAATAATAGTTAGTTGGCATGCAGATTCAGAGATAATTATAGTTAGTAGAATGTTTAAAGTGGAATATCGAAATAAAGTGTAACCAAAGTTTTCCATGACTGCTACAACCCTGAACCAATGAATTATTTAATTAAATGAAAAAAATATAACATTACAAAAATATAGAATTATTTAATCAATAAATGAACTGACAGTGGAATAGTATTTATATATCTTTTTTCGTGTCTTCCTCTTCCTTAATTTCTAATATCTGTCCCTGTTCCCACATTCCTCTCAGATTAGATCTACAGCTGGAACCGCAACAGGTGACATCCGGTAGTCATGGAGACAACACAGTGGCTTCCTAAAATTATGGGCTCAAAGCTCTTGGGTTTCAGAAGGGAGAGATGAAACAGTGAAAGGAAGAAGATGGACAGAAAGAAAGAAAGTGATCTACTGCAGATTGACTGTGGCGCCATCTGAACTGACCCACAGGGCAAAGAATCAGAGAGATCTCAGCAGAAGTGCTCAAGTCTTATCTGAGCACAGCAGAGAGTGCATCAAAAGCTGACGCAGGGTACAAAAGGCTGATCTGGGGTCAGCGGGAGGAAATCTATCCCGCAGCACAGCGCCTGAACTCTTCCCACGTAATTAGATCGCTAGGGTTACTTGTCGTAATTTATAAGACACATATATGAGAAACTTGAGCTTTGAGGCAAAAACAGTGGGGCAGAGATCATCCTCTGATAAAAACAAATCCTTCCCATTCAATTTGATGCACTGACAGGTTGCTGTGCTCCAAAAAAAAAAAAAAAAAAACAGAACAGGTGCAAAAAGCTACTGAATCACCAGCTGTTGCCCATTTCTCGTGTTTAAAAGGATAGTTCACACACACACACACACACACACACACACAACACACACACACACACACACACACACACACACACACACACACACACACACTTATTTCATAATTTAAACATTCCAAACTCCAAAAGATGTAACATAAAAGTCGTACAAACGACTCAAGTCACTATATTCCAATTCTACTGAGGCTTTGTGTGAAATTTTCCCTTTTACTGTATATTTCCCCCAAAGGCTCTTAAAGGGAATAGTTCACTTCAAAATGAAAAGTTGTTTCAAACCTGTATGAATTTCTTTCTTCGGATGAACACAAAAGAAGACATTTTGAAGAATGTCTGTAACCAAACAGATGATGGACCTCATTGACTTCCATAGTATTTTTTCATTCCTACTATATGGAAGTCAGTGGAGTACATCAACTGTCAATTTTATCAACATAATCAAAACTTTGCTGAAAAACCTGTTACACACAATCTTCTACATGCCATCAGTAGTCTGATTGATAGTTTATACTTTTTTAGCAAGTAAAAGGACCTATTACCGGTAGTATATTTATACTAATAATTCAGGTCATAATACACATTTGTTTGCTGTGAAATTTTTACCAAGTAATCTTAGTAATAAGTAACAACTAATAAATGTTATATTGTTAGTAATGTTTTATTATTAGTAATATTTTTAGAAATATCCTGTTTAAATGTGAATATCAGAAAGGATAGATAAGGCTTTTGAGGAATGTTTATTTGTGCATTTGTGTCTGTCATCGTTCTATTGCATTGCATTACATGTTTTACACCCACAATAAAAACAGCAAAATTCATCATAAAACCACGCAATTAAATATCATCTTACAAAGACATATTGGGAAATATAGAGTATCAACTGATATTTAAAAGCATTTTATGCAAGTAGTCTGTTATATTGTTAAAAAGATCTTATTGATTTACATTACAAGATTGTCAGAATCATCAAATGTTTTGCCCATATAAATATCAGCAACTTCACCAAAATACATATTTTTGCGATAGCTTTAGAAATTGTGTTTAGAAATTTAAAAATAAAAATTGTGTTTTTTCCTCCTTGAGTATAAGCTCCATATTCTCTTATATCAGATATGTAACAAAAGCCACAAAAAGCCATATCATATAAGCCACAAAGTCTGATGTAGCAATACAACTCACCATATTTAATACATGCAAACCCAAATTAGATTTGAGAGAGATCTTCTCACACAAATTCATCAAATAAGATTTAGAATAAAGAGCACAAGTCGTATGGACCACTTACGACCACTTCGAAACCACAGTAAATGAGGACTTAATTTTGATTCCGAGTGACTAGACTGCTGGGTGTGAGAGCAGCTTACGGAGTTCTTATCCAGATGATGAGCTTACTGCTGTATTTCTGACTCACTAGTGTAAAGTGCTCCTCCAGAACATGCAGTAAACAGCAGGGAGGAGAACATCAGCCAGAGCCGGTGATACAACAGGAGCCGCAGTGCATGCTGGGCCGACAGTGAAGAGAGAAACTCAGCTTGAATCTAAAGCCCGACGGGTTCAACTCAAAAGAGTATATATTCTTAAAAACCTGTGGACCTTTCATCCCTTCATTAAACATGGAGAAACACCCACGGTTAAAAATATCACATGCTACAATAACGCTAGACCACCTACCTCCTTCTTGAAAGCCTCTATTGCGCTCGTATACTTTAGCAAACAGGTATGAAGCGGCAAAACAGCCAGCAGGACTTTCCAGGAGGACGATCTTATGAGGAATGAGGTTATGTGTGCGAGTCCCACCTCTGAGGTCACACTCGCACACATTCGTTTACATGTAGTTTTCATTCTCAAAGATCTGATAGGGCCACGGTTGCACCACACAGCATTCCAGTGATGTTTCTGTGCACACACTCATCTGTGCACATACTCGAACACACACACTGCACTGTCATGTCCTGTCATGTCATGTCACAACAGAAACTGAAAAATAAGTACTTTAGACATCTGTATTTGTGAGCTTATACAGTATAAGGGAACTTAATGTTAATGTTTGTAGTCTAAAATTCAAAATCAGGGTTGTAGATGCAGGAGGAAGTAATGATGGAGAACAGTAGAAAAAGAGCAGAACGGGCTGAGCCGCTCACAAACAAACAAACACATACACACACACACACACTGAGCTGATGGCTGTCTCTTCCAGTGGATTAAAGGCCACATGTTTAATTGCTTGTTAACAAATGTTTACTGCGCCGTATTGAACTGCACCCATTTCCTGCCAAAAATAGGAGCAGAGATCCTGCCAGTCCTACAGCAGCTCACAGAGAGAGGACGAGAGGAAAATGTATGTGAATTTTACATACTAGAGCTCGACCGATAAAGGATTTTGAAGGCCGATACCGATACAAATATTTGTTGGTTTTAAAATCCGATATTCCGATATATCGGCCGATATTTTTTTGTAAAGATATTATTTGTAGTTATTTATGAGTTTTAACAATAATAATTTGATAATGCATTTTTAAAGGAAACTTGTTTCTTTTATTGTCACAACAGAACAGAGGAACATCAAAATATATTAAAGTTCTGATAATTAAATGTATAAAAATACAAACTTAAGATATGAAACGTAAAGTCCTTTGATTTGGTTGTTGTTGTTTTTGTGTTTTTGTTCAAAATTACCAGTATTAAAAGACTTGGTAAGCTTCATAAATATATAACTTTGAACTATACTACCTATAAATTGCTAACAGTATATATGAGGTATTGTACTGAATCAGTCAATCCTCAATACGTTTAATATAATTTTTTTTATATTAAACTCGCCAGTAGGTTGCGGTAACTCATTGTCTTTATGTGTGAGTTATCGAGTCATTCATTGAATCTCACGATTCGTTCAAAGCCACAGATTTCGTTGCAAAATAGAGCAATAAGCCTGACTTTAGCTATTGTTTTAAATGTAGTAAATCACTTAATGTTACCCTTTTGTTTTGCTTTTTAACTGTTGTATCAATGTCACATTTGAAATCGTCTGGAATGGATATTCGGGAAACATTGCATCAACATTAAAAACACTGCTGGATATCAGTAACCATGCGCGCTGAAGAAGCGCTGATGATCTGTAAACAGACAAGTAGCCTAAGCTTTAGTTCAGCAATCTTCATTTGAGATTTTCAACTTAAATTGAAGTGTCATTCAGCCGGTCTGTGTTCTGTCACGAGTCGCTTGCGCTGTTTGTGTGAACGGCTGCCTGTTAAGGATTTCCTTTTACACCCGGAGTGATAATGCCCGAATGACGTGCTGAGAGAGAAAAATATAGAAACGCAACTATATTTGGTTGTCCTCAAAACACTAACACGGCAGATATCGCTCATATACATTTTTTTTGACGACGTAACGTTAGTTAAGGCGGCAGGCTTGTGTTGCATAGGCGGCCGCCTTAGTTTCAAAGTGCTGCGGGAAACCCTGAATACATGTTCAATATAACAGGCCAAGGAGAGATGATACGTCTCATTGCTATAACTGTCACGCGCTATTAAAGAAATACTTCAGTCACATTGTCAAGAGTTAAAAGGACAGTCAGTCAACTACACTGTAACAACGTAACGTAATTATTAGGCTAGGCCTACTAGCTAATTCCGCTTCACTCTCGGCTTATTTAACAGCAGCAAAACTGGACATGATAGTCACAAATTTTGTCATGCTTATTTGAGTTAAGAGAACTGACGGGGATGTTCTTTTAATTGTTATTCAAGCAATGTATGTGACCAACTCACCATGGCATGAACACACTTCACCTATGATCTCACTCGCGGATAACTGGTTTTCTCTGCCCGACTCTGGCTGGATCAGCAGATTGCAGAATGTGTGGCGCGTTATACACGAGTGTTGCCAACAGGGACGGTGTAGAGTGCCCTCTGGTGGACAAACTATACAACTCCAACACTCATGACATGGTTTAAAGTGTAAATTTCAGGTAAAAATCGTCACGAAGATAATGCAATGTGCTTACTAAATATAAAGATAAGAACCGCCCACCATTGTTTTTTTTTATATTTTTTATACCAAATGCTGAATATAATGAAAAGTTGGTTCGTTTTACAGTGCTTTTAAGCACGCCCCCTCCTTCCACTAGGCTGTGCGTGATGTCATAACAGGGACTCCAAGCTTTTACGGTCTATGCAACAAGCCTAGAGTTACGTTATATTGGAGGAGACCTAGCTAGCGAAAATGGTTAACTATTGTGCTTGTGCGGGATGTACGAATACACCAAAAACGGGGGAGAGGCTCCACAAGTTTCCCAAGGACAAACGGCTGATTCGTGCCTGTAAGTGTTAGCATATCTTACCCGAGGTAGAGCTAAGATCAGGCCCAAAACATCAAGCAAGACCCTAACGTTACCCGAGCCCGCTGTGTCCGAGTCCGGCCCGACACATTAACTGTAATTATGAGCCCGAGCCCGGTTTAAACCCGGCTATTTTTGAATACGTGTGTCGTTATAACTGACGTGCTCAATTACTTTCTCCCGACCGCAACATTCATGTTTTGTCCCGCTCCCGCCCGCAAAAATACTTTTTTTCTGTACCTCCACATACTTTCAAGTTAGCCTACGTGTCGCTGTTATAACATAAAAGCAAGCGGGCTACTGCGTGCATGGCATGAAGCTGACATCAGTTCATCGCGATCTCACACATCTCTGTTATTATCAATGAAGCTTTCATAATATATAACGTTACACTATGTTTGTTATAATTAGAGGATTTGCCAGCATACAGAATTCAGTACTGAACAAAAAGTCTGTTTTGAGCGGTGAGGGGAGTCCATCGTAAATGCTTCTGATTGGCTATTGTTGCGTTCAAGAAATCAACACATATGGCTGTGATTGGCTACATCGCTCCTCGCTGCTGACATGTTAGAAATAGAAACTCTGCCTGTAAACCGTTTCTATTTTGTTTTAGATGTTCTTATTGATTTTCTGCAACAGATGAATAAAATTGTATTAGTTTTTACGTTTTATTCAGATATTTCTAGTTTGCGGGAGTCCCGCAAATCGTTTTATTCTCCCTCAAACAGCACACACGGAGTGAGTGCATAGCTGTCCGCAGCTCCCTGTTATGACATCATCACCCAGTTACGGTAAAAAACACGCTACCTTTGAAGAAACCCCAATAAATGTTATTTTAACGCATTTTAAGACAGAAATTTTTAAATATATACATATTGGGCACTTTAATGTACACATTAATCAGTTGTGGTGGTTAACCTGCAATTTACACTTTAAGCGTGTTTCGTCCGTTTTTTTTTTTTTTTTTTTAATATTCATTTATCGGCCATTATAAACGCCGATACCGATAGTTTGGAAAATGCCTAATATCGGCCGATAATATTGGCCTGCCGATAAATCGGTCGAGCTCTATTACATACAGTATAATAAATAAATAAATGACTCTAATATTCCAATAGTCAGAAAACAATCTTCTTAGTTTAGGCTTATTACTGTTGTTCATACTTAGGGTCTGCAATGATAAAGCAAGGGGTTCGAAGACAGCAGAAAAAGTTATCTGCGAGACAATTTGAAGGAAGATTATCTGTATTATTTAATAATGTTATGAGTTAATAAATATACACTACCGTTTAAAAGTAGTGAGATTTATAAGACACACTATAATGTTACCAAAGATTTCTATTTCAAATAAATGCTGTTTAATCTTTTCATTCATCAAAAATAAAATGAAAAAATGTATTATGCTTTCCAGAAAAATATGAAGCAGCACATCTGTTTTCAACATTGATAATAATCAGAAATGTTTTTTGAGCAGCAAATCAGCATATAAGAGTGATTTCTGAAGGATCATGTGACACTGAAGACTGAGTAATGATGCTGAAAATCCAGGAATGGAGTACATTTGAAAATATATTAAAATAGAACCCAGTTATTTTAAATTGTGAAAATATTTCAAAATAACACTTATTTTTTTGCTTACTGACCTCAAACTTTTGAATGGTAGTGTAAAAAAAAATTCATTACCTTGAAAATATAGCTCTTTTTTTATTGAATGGTTGCCAGAGTGAGGACGTCCCTGGGCATGTATAATGTTTAAAAAAGAGGAATGTATGCTATTACATTTCAAACCAATAACACTTGTGATTTTTACCTAGTATATATTTGTAAAAAGGTTTAAGAAAATCATAGGGACATGAGCCATTTAGAGATCAAAATATCATAGGGGTGATGGCATGGGCTCTTTTGACTTGGGGCAGAAAGAACCATCTAGAACCCCAGAGCACCTTAGAAATGGCATATCATTGTGCTAAAAAACACCCAGAACACAGTAGCAATCACAAAAATCAATCATTTTGAAAAGTCATAACATTCCTTAATCCTTTCCTCAATGTACTCACAGTTTGAGGTTTGTTTATTCATCACTAACACAAGTATGCACGTATACAAGTATAAGCAATATTAATAGTGATTCTCGTCTTATCAAACGTCTACCGTCTACAGTATTGAGCATAAAATCCCAACAGCCCAAAAAAGTTGTAGTGACATTAACATAAATGATCAAAAAATCATTAACTTGTGTCGCCTACAGATAGTCATAAAGCAGGGCGTGTGTGAGCGTGTGATCATTTCCTCACTGAGTTACATCAGGAGGGGCAAGTTAGGTTATGTTTGCAGGACAGGGTTCAACACCACATCTGGTACAGTCTTGTTTCATTTTGTCTGGTGCTTGTCTTTGACTCACTCTCAGATATTAAAAGTCACAGAACAATATCAGACCTGTCAATCACCGAACATCTTAAAGGGACTGGCTGCCCGACGTCTAAATGTACACCGATACAAATCAGTCTATGAATCTGTCAGTCACTCAGGCCTCATGGGCAGCACTTCTACAATATACAATTCAATATACCCTTTCTTGTATGGAATCTCTCCCTATATACCCGCAGGAATCATAAACAATTAAAAAATTCATTGTAGCGAATTCACTGTAGCTTTCCCATTTGTCTCAAAGTGCGCCATCTCCAAGGCAACCAGCATCGAAAAGTGCTGTAGGGTACCCATGCTGTCAGAAGAGTGATGGTAGATTTGTGTAACATTAGAAACTAGAACTGTTTAGATGATACAAGTGTGTGTGTGTGTGTGTGTGTGTGTGTGTGTGTGTGTGTGTGTGTGTGTGTGTGTGTGTGTGTGTGTGTGTGTGTGTGTGTGTGTGTGTGTGTGTGTTTGAGTACTGTATGTGTGTGTGTTTATGGGTGGACAATAAAAACATTAATTTTCATGCACTCAAGGCACAGGACTCTGATCTATGGATCCCTGTGGGAGGCTGCACTACAGGGAACACACACACACACAGATCCTCTAATCAAACTCTCTTTAATGGAATGATGGTGTTTAATTATGCCACGGAGCCCCGTTAGCACGCTGACTCATAAAGACGAGTAGGGCGCACAATAACGCCTGCATGAGTGCATGGGCACACACCAAAACACTCCATTAATAATATGGTGAAGAGCATAAGTGGGCATCAGGTCAGTTTAGAGTTCTTGGACATTCTTGGCAGTACAGAAGAGGACAAGAAGGCACTTATCGAAAATTAAATTGACGAACATGGTGGCTGTTTGAAAAGACATCCCAACTTTCAAATAAAAGACAAAAGAAACAATCAATGGACAAAGGCAACATAAAGTTTTGTTATATTGCTAGAACAGGCATTTGTTTTTTATATAAAATTTTGCAATTATGGCAAATTATGCTAGCCTAGAAATCTAGACGCACCCTAGCGGCAGCGAAAATTATTTCGCAGCCAGTGTGGTCTAGCAACTCTCCATAGGCTTTTGAGCTGGAAAAACCAAAAACTGGTCAGGCCAATCACATCGTCTATAGAGTCGGTGGGCGGGCTTAACACAATGACGGCACAGTTCATGACGTTCTGCGTGATTTCCATAGGTGATTTCCCTGCTACTTGAAAACAATGAAGATGTAGCGGTCTTCCGAATCGGCTTTGGCCGCGACTCTGGATGATTTAGAGTAAAGAGAACGTCACTTAAGTCATTCTTAAAAAGGAAGATGTGTTCGGAGTTTTGCCGATCTGATACGGCAAAAGTTTAATATATAAATTAGCTCTGCTGGTGGAAAAACGCATGGGACTCACTCATCCACAACCGTTCGTTGCTCTGGTTGGTTGTAGCGTTATCCTATTGCGTGCAGAGGGATTTTGAAAGGAAACCGTTTATCCCGCCCCTCGGATTGAGGTATGTCAATGGAGAGTTCCCAGACCTAACATCTTGATTTAGGTCTGGCATGCCAGGCTAACATTATGCACTTTTTGTCATTATTTATTGATAATTGTTGTAAAAAAAGTAAAAAAATCTAAGATCACACTTTTTTCTGGAAATTCAAGTTGAAATTTGTATAAATAAGCAAATTAATAAAAAATTATTAATAAAAAAAACAAAAGTCAAAACAAATATTTAAGATTCTGCACTATTTCTATAGGGCACTGTTAGATTTTTTGTTTATTTTTAATGATTTTTTTTACATTTTATAAAAAAAATATATATACACACACATATATATATATATATATATATATATATAATATATATATATATATATATATATAATTGCTGTCAAATCACGATTAGTCACATGTGACTAAAGTTTAGTCATTATTAGTGTATTATATGAATGTGCAGTATATATTATTATATTTATATATATTGCACGTGTGTGTGTGTGTGTGTACTATCTTTTTAAACATGAGAAATGTGAAACGGCTGGTGATTCAGTAGCTTTTTGCACCTGTTCTCTGCTCTTTTTTTAGCACAGAAACCTGTCAGTGCATCAAATTGAATGGGAAGGATTTGTTTTTATCAGAGGATGATCTCTGCCCCACTGTTTTTGCCTCTAAGATCAAGTTTCTCATATATGTATTTGTCTTTTATAAATAACAACAACTAACCCAAGCAATCCAAGTAATCACACACACACACACACACACACACACACACAATATATATATATATATACACTAACATTAATACACTAATATATATATATATATATATATATATATATATATATATATATATATATATATATTTTTTTTTTTATATAAATATATACACACACATATAATATTTAAACAAACAAACTGTTAGATGCGATTAATCGATTTGTCGGAACTAGAATTATATATATTTATTAAATTGTACATTTAGCCAACAGTTTAAGAAATTTCATTCTTTCTCCATTTAAGTATATCAAAACTGTGATTGGAAAAAAACCCTCCTGTCTGGAAATAGCTATCCAAGGGCATTATCAAGATGCCCACAGACTGGACTGATGCTGCCATTAAGTGATGTCAGAATGGCAGTATTTACGGGTTGAATGCACAAGAACGCCACCACAATGCTGTAATTACCAGTGGTCAACCCGGTATTTTCTTTGAGCCCTGTAGTTCAGGGTTGACCTAGTCATTTACAGAATCATCATGGAAGCCACTGTAATTGTTATTGTAACTAGTTTAGTTTAGTAGTTTATACACATGTTGAAGAGTAGCTGTAAAATCCATAGCCTTGTGTGCAGCAGCAATCCAACAAACTCTACTAACCATCCCACCCCCTCTTCTTACTTTCTGTATCTCCACAATCCCACTCATGCAATAAAGGCAATAATGTCCAGAAGACCTTTTGAAAATTACCAAATGCATAAATATGATTTCAACCAGACTGCTTTATTCCAATACATCCCATTTTAATTACAATTTACGAACTTGCAATGAAACTGAAATATTAAGTAGGAACAATGCTGCAAACTAAATATTCTAATATTTAATTCTGACATCCAATCAATGAATTCATTGCTGAACTTTTCGACTGGTTAAGGTGATGGATGCAGGTCATCATGCTTGGCAATAAAAGGAGAACAACTTGACTGTATCTCGCAGCTGAAAGGCCTCAGTGCATCGCAGCGCTGCAATCTCACTCATCTCTCCCCACAGTTACAAAACACCACATCAATAATGTTTGCACCAAGCGCAGCTGGATAAAAATACACCACCTTTGGTAACCCAAAGCGATGAGAACTTGTCTTCTCCACACTCTCATCATGCATCCGTCTATCTCTCCATCTCTCTTGCACCTACTGTAGGGAAACGACAGAACTTAATTTCATTACCTATGAAGGCACGGCGGCATCAAAGAAACTACAGTGCGTTCCTCACTCAACGTTAGTTGCCACGGCAACAATACAATGGACATTATAAAGCTAATAAATAGTGAGGAGGAGGAGGAAGATGGAAAAAAAAGAAGATGGGGTGAACGAAAGCATGAAAATGTGAGATCTATTCCTGGAGCTGCAGAGAGAGGACTTCAATGCCTTTACTGTGATTTCAGCTCTGATCCGTGGCTTCAATCACAACAGCGCTCGGAAATCATGTCTTGGGCTCTCAGAGGAGATGCTAACATGTGATTCCAGTGATGGCGCTTTTAAAAAAACTATTTTTTTTACATCATATGCCAGCAGAATTAAATCAACAGAAGGCACTGCTAGATGTTGATAACCTACAAATCTGCTTCTGTTCCAGGCAAGGCGGCAAAGAACCTCAGAACTTCACGCTATACCAGATGAAACACCTCAGAAACCCCTTGAAATGCCACCATACAAAGTCCTGCGGCAGTGGGACAGAAGACACGTGTATTAGGGCAGACCAACAGGGAGCCGCCATCAAAGAGAAGAGGAGAGCACCCCTCCATTTGAAAAGCCCCTGTTAGACTGGAGAGTGACTGAGATGAAAAGGCCCATTTCACAGCGGAGACCTGGGAAACAGAGATATAAACTTCCCTGTAGTGGAAAAAGGGTTTTGAATGCAACAGTGATATTTCCTTCACCATCCATCACCATTTGCCTTCCTTAAGAAATCGCTTGTCTTGTACTGAGGGAATGACGTATAATGTGGCCAGGGAGAGTCGTGTAACACCCAGGCCAAATGGTGCTTTAGTTTAAGGGTTGCCAGGACCTTCAGCCACACATTCACAGGTAGGGAGAATTTCAGGAGCGATACAAAAGAAATAATGGCATCCTTTGGGATCTATACAAGTGATTGAGTTTAATAAATGGAAGAAATTTTGACAGCTTAGTCTGACAGCAAAATTTAAAATCAACTTTTTTTTGCCACACCTGCCAATGGGGAGTGTATTTACCAGCCATAAATACTTACCACTCCATGAAAAGATGGCATTATTTTCATTTTTTATACATTTATTTTAATATATAATATATATTATATAATATATATTTTTTTATATATATATATATATATATAAAAATTATGTTTTTTTATATAAGCACATAAAAAGTACTGGACAACACATAGTAATTTTTTTAAAATATAATTAATATAATATAATAATGTAATTGTAAACTATCTATCTATATATTAATCTCTATTACTACTATCATTATCTATCTATCTATCTATCTATCTCTATACTAAAAAAGTACAATAAGAAAGTACATTTATTTATGAAAATTAGGTAAACAATTACGTTATCGTTGAAAATAATACTGTATTTATAACTGCAACACTTGAATTATCATAATATCACAACTAATTCTCCTGAGTGAGTGAGTCAGACTCTATCTTTATGTGAAACCATACCTGCCGCAAAAACGTCAAAAAGACACATCATTATTTTGTTTCTCATATTGATCCTCTTAAAGGGCCTATATGCGTTTTTCTGAAATTTAAACTCGCGACTGACACCTGTGGCCAAAAAACAGAACTGCTCTTCCTTTCTGCTCGCTCTCGCAGCCAGGGTTGCCAGGTCTGCACAACAAAACCAGCCCAATTGCTCATCAAAACTAACCCAATCACGGCCAAAAATAGTCAAATAGCGTTCCCGGGTGTTTCCCCGATAACAATCATGTTCCAGTGAGTAAAACAATCGCGTCAACCCGTGCACTACACAAACAACCCGCGGAGTCAGTGCAGGCATACGGACCTGGCAACACTGCTCGCAGCGCTCGTACGTGCGTGCACACTACACAAGTCATCTGCTGCCTGCAAGGAGGTCAACATTATGTTTACAGAGGTAAGAACATCAAAAACATATATTGTTTGAGATAAGTTTGCGAGTGTAGGCTACTTGCTGACTAGCGGTGGTGGCAGAGTGATCTGAAACGTTTAACATGAACGCGCTTGACGTCACATCCGCAGACAGCGCGGGAAAATCCGACCCGACAGAAAATAGGAAAAGTAGGATACAGGCTTATAGGTGCACCCACTGTGAGCGAACAAGGTGTCAGTATGCTCAAAGGAGATGTTTGAGTCATAAATGGTAAAATAAAAAGGCTATTGTTACGTTTATTTTGGGGGGAAAGTTGCATTAAAGTCCCTTTAATGAGAGTTATTTCAGATCTGGTGAAAAAAAAAAAATGCTAACAAAAAAATCCTTGATTGTCAAAAGTATATTTTACCGGACAACTGACAAATAACGGTTTTATTTACTCACCAAACACAATTATTTCTAACAAGTGGTGTGTTAATTTTGGATGCTACCTGACTGCAGGAGGAAAGTAAAAAATGCACTTAAAGGTAGCTATTGCAACATCGCCCCTGTTACCGTATCTAAACTAAAAGAGCATACTTGGCAAAAAGTGAATAAGCACTAACTCTTATAATTAGATTCTCTCTCTCCCACCTCCCTACTTTCCCCTTATTTCTCTGAACACATGCGTCAAGGGGATCAGGGTGCCAGACAAGCATGTGCGAAGCATTAGTGAAATCCAACGGACTGCAAAGTACACCAGCGTCACCATGACTACCCCACCTCAGCACCAGGATGACATCGTCATGGAAACAGCATCAACTGCCCACTCGACCAGCAGTGCCGTAGGTGGATGCTGAGGAAATGACAGCAAAACCGCCCGTGCCAAAACACTGACGTTTGCTGAGATGGTGTGTTTGCAGAGGGCCTTGTGCAGAACCTCCCTGCGTCGCTCTCTGAATGCAGTATTTTTACAAACAATTCAGACCGAGGACATTCCCACACGCTCTGATGCTGGCTGCTGCTTTCGTACCATGCCGAGTAGATGAGCGGCACTTTAAAATGCTGTTCAAGCCGTTAAAATGTGGTTTGATGAGTAATTCAGTCACACTTTTACAGTAGTGCTGCTCAAAGCAGCGGGAATCACTCCATTGCTGGCACAAGCAAATCAAGAGAGAGGCTTCCTGCTGAAATTAACATGTCTGTATGAGAGACGCGAGGGTGGGTTATCCAGCCGGTGATATCATTGGCTGAAATGCCCATAGAAACACCTTCCCTGTGAACAGAAAGCGAACCTGTCCCAAAGCTACTATTATTTGTTTACTCGAGACACTTTCATAATGCTATATTCTTACTGCATGTCAGCAGTTTTCTCAAATTGTGTCTTTCTTATTTGTCGTAAGGGATTTAAGAGAATCCTATTTGCCCTTTAGACCAACAAGATGAGAAGAGTCGTACCTGTAAGGCCGTAGTCTTCAGCGGATCCGGTCGAGCAGTTGGCGGGGCTGATGGGGGGGCTGGCGGGGGGGCTGGTACTGAAGCTGGCGTAGCCAAGAGATGAGCTGACCTCCGAGGGCTCGCAGCTATGGTTCTGTAGGGGTTTCTGGACGTCCTGGGACGAGGAGAGCGAGGTCCGTTGCTTTGGCTATGATAGGAAAGAGTGAAATGTTAGCATTAGACATGCATTAGACTTTTACAAGTCTATTTTATATTAGCCAAGATGATACGATCTCCAAAGCGATTGTGACCAATTACTGGCTACTGGAGTCATCTAGAAGAGAGTGGTATCACATTTCTGGACTGTGAATATGAGCGACAATGCATAAATGTGTGGTTCAACTTCAAATAATTAAGCTCATGTTCATGATTCACCAGAATTTTAAATCAAGCTTGTTTTTGAGCAAAATTAAAATGGAAGCACATTCTATTTTTAAAAGGGAAAAATAAAAAAATTCACATTGTTAGATATAAAGTTGCACATAAGGGTGCAATAATAAGAAAGAGTTACAATTGCAAGATATGAAGTCACATTGTGAGATATAATATCAGATTTTGAGATATAAAACTGCAATTACAAGATATAAAGTGGCAATGAGAAATAAAGTCAAAACTGCTAAATATAGTAAAATGAAAAAAAAAATAGTAATTGTGGAAAATTTGTAAAATTGAAAAAAGTTGCAATTTTGAGAAAGTCACAAATGTGAGGCATATAGTTGCAATATAAAGAAAGTCGCAATTGCGAGATATGAAGTCATAATTATGGAAAAATGCTAAATATAGTCAAACTGTGAGATAAATTAATTATGAGAAATAGTTGCAATTGTGAGAAAGTTGCAATTACAAGAAATAGTTGAAATTGTGAGAAAGTTGCAATTACAAGAAATAGTTGAAATTGTGAGAAAGTACAGTAGTAATTACATTAAATAGTAATAGTTGTAATAGCTGTGTATGCTAGATGTCCTGCATAGTTGGTTACTGGCCCAAATCAATATCTCCCACCCCCAAGTTTAAATGAAATTCTGATGCTTGCTTTCACTAACGATTTCTGCAAATACATTCCAACAAAAATCAAATGCACTACGCAATAGAGCTTGTCTACAGTAGAAAAGTAAGCCTGTAAGTAGGAGGTGGAATAGATGTGCGATACATATTGCTCAGCGAGAGACTGAGACAGAGTGAGACAGGAGAGAAAACGGCAAAAAGAGATGACTATGTGCAGAGTCAAGCAGTTGTATAACCACAGGAAGCCTTACATAAACATCATCTTTGCTTTCAGTTGCATCACAGGTGTCCAAAATGTCAAATTAATTAATATACATGAGAAAAATGTCTCTGATTTAAGTGATTTAATTTCACACACAAATGCACTTGGCAGAAAACTGGCTCCACTTGAAAACAGTGATAAAAAATCATTGAGCATACAAGACTGAAGTAAAGAGAGGGTGAACTGTGGTCCATATTTAATTTAAAAGAAAATTATACATAATAAATGCGTTTAAAGCAAATGTTTTTTACTGTACGTGTTTTTACTGAACATTAAAGATGTTCTTGTGTCTAGACTAGCTCAGTGTTGGAAAACTAATCCTTATTCTATCCTCTCGGGGTGGTTACATTTTCAATTACAAAAAAAAAAAAAAACAGATCTGATTTTCATTTGGTGGGGGTGGGGGGGGGGGGGGGGGGGGGGGGGAGTAATTGTTTGTGTATTTATATACAAAACGGATATTTGTAAGTTTCTTTACACACTATGGTACTTAAGGTCTTCTTTGCTTATGTTTGTTTCTGCAATTTTGTTTTGCATTTGTTTGATTCCTCTGTATTTTGATTTTGAAGTGATTATTATTATTATCATTATACCAAGCAGATATTTGAGTGCATTTTTTGATTTCATGTATACTTTATTTATTTAATTTAGAAACCCTGAATGCTTTTTTTAATACCACCTGAATGAATTTTTAAAAATCCTGCAGCACTCAATTACCATTTTCTGTTGGAAAAGAGGTGATAAAGATAGTTGAGCAAATGTGCGTATTTATGCACAGCTACCACAGTTTAGCCCGAAACTGCAAATTCAGGCAATTTTCATGTTGTTGTCAAACACACCTTGTGTCAGGAAGTGCTGCTAATGAACCTGTTACTCACACACAGACTTGCTGTCTCTCACCATGAACTCCTAATGATTCTGTCATGGCTGACTGTAGTTAAATTAAAAAACAAAACATGCCTGTTCATCAAACACACCCACTGTCTCCTCTAATAATGTTCTACAGCAGTCTCACACATACACACACACTTTGACAGATTTCTCTCTAGACTTGCATACACGTGCATGTGTGGCTGCAAGTTAGCTCGCTAACACTACCTTCATTACCCAGGGCATTATTCGGCGAACGAGTACAGAGTGATAAATTGTGCGCTAATTTATGGATGGTAATTATGATAATTATTCAGTGGGCTTTGGGATCGCGGGGCAATAAATGCTACTAACGCGACTGTTTCACCTCCCAGTGGGGCATTCAGCACATTTAGGAATGCAGTACTGTCAATGCATATGCAGATCACATTCAACTCAAATCTCGGAGCGAGAATTTATAATTACGGAGAAACATTCAGCATTGATTTTATATGCTCATCTGGGAAATACGTTGAGTGACACAGGGTGTTGATCTACCATCTGCAGGATCTCTGTAGCTCATCTCTTGACACTTGTCAAGAACGTGTTTGCGTCAAAATCTCATTGCCATAATGTGAAAAACTCTCATTCATTCTCACAATGTGGGGGGAAAATTACAAATATATATTACACTGTAAAGCCATAATGCTCAAAATAATTAATTGGTTTGAATAGGCTAAAACTTCCTTTTTCTTTTGAGTTCACAAAACTGAGACATTTTAAGTAATATGAATTGTTTCATTGTTTTGAGTTTTATGAACTTGTTTCTTTAATTTAGACAAGCTTAAATTTAACTAAAAATTGGCTGGGATTTCTATTTCCCATTATGCTTTGCCATGGCACTCGAAAGGGAGAGTAAGTGCTAAAATTAAGTGTTATATAATGTTTTTATTTTTTTGTGCAGGATTAATGTTCAGAGGGAGATTTAGTAGCGTTTAATGTTTTGCTATGGTAATTTAGAGGACTTTCTGTTATGTTGGGTTTTTTGGGAGGTTGCCATCATGGTGATGAGTGAAGTATGAGCTTGGTTTGAGAACAGATATATGTTAAATGTTTTATACTTCTGTACTATGCTAATGATATCAAAGCATTGTGTTACCAATGATCAAGTTAGCATTTACTGAATTAGCTACTTAAAATTAGCCAAGTTTACACTACTAAAAATATTTAAGTTAATTACATGATCCTTTTAAGTTAAATGAATGAAATATTTTAAGTTAAGAGCAATTAAGAGTACAAAGTTAAGTTTTGCCAACTTATTTGGGTTTACAGTGTACATTACATTATTTATTAAAATTATGATAGTAAATTACATTGTACTGAATATATTAATACTGATTTTCATACCATTACAGTAATTTTTACTGATGCTTTTTCATATTAGACTAATTCATTGGTTCTCAACCAGAGGCATTCAGCAAAAATAAAAGGGGGACTTAGAATTATTTCATTATATTTAAGAAAATCTAGCTTAATTAAAATGCTAAAAACATCAAGATGTAAACTTAAAATTATATATATGAAGAACAGAGAATCAGAATCTTGAATCTTTTGGAATCAAAAAATATATCATGATTCATTATTTTAATTAAATGTACAGTGTCAACAGTATCAAGCTCCTAGCATCCGTTTTAAAAAATAAAAAACATTTACACGTAAAAACAAGCAGTTATGATGTAATTATTACACCAGAAATATTGGACAACAATGGGCCTTTGAGTCAGAAATCTTTTTTTTTTTTTTTTTTTTGCAGTAAGGCCTGGGACACACTGGCTGCGTGGCGTGCGCGTCTCAGCTGCGTGGCGTGTCCGTTTTTATTTCGGCTCCCATGTTAACAGGTTAGAGCTTGCACACTGCCTGCGTGACACGCGCGTCTCAGGCGCGGCATGAGCCGTGCGGAAAACGCGTGCATGCTAGAAATAGAACCGACGCCTATTTTTCACGCGACACGCAAGCGTGTTGGAAGCGTTTCCAGGCTAAATAGAATAGGAAAATATGTTTATATGTTATTTTGTACACAAATACATATTAATAAATTACATTTTTGACAAATTCAGATATAAATAGGCCAATAGGCCTAATTTTAAAATAAATAGGCTAAATAAATAGGCATAATTATCAATTTTCAAATATTGCACCAGAACTAAACATTCTGTAGTCTATTTTGCTGTCAATACTGCTGTGCTGACAGTGTCTTTATCAAAAGGCTTTATATTTATGCTTAACACGAAGTATAGGGCTTGCACAACTCTCTCCCATACGTTGAACAAGGGTGATCCGTGTCAGCAGCGCTGCGTCAGACACGCTTCTGATGTGCAAAGACACAGAAAACGCGACGCAGCCGCCACGCAGCTGACACGCAACAGAAACGCCACGCTCACGCCACGCAGCCAGTGTGTCCCAGGCCTAATGAGAATTTGGGAATGTGGAATTTAGAAATTGACATGAGAAAAATTATCTTTGGCCTGAAATATGACCAAAACAAAGTTTGCAAAGTTACAAAATATTTCAAGACATCATAACCCTGTATACGCCTTGTATTGTGATCAGATTTAATCACAAGCTTTTGCTTTTATCGTGATAATGTCAATTTACACTGTCATTAAAGAACTGCTGTGCTGATTATTTTTTATTTTCACATTCTCCCTTTGCACACTAGCTGATCCACAGAGGGTGTGGATGTGAATGTGAAAGTGCCCCAATGATTCACACACAAGAACGTAGCCTGTTTTCAAGGCTGGTTTATAACACTGAGCGCCGCAAGCAGTTTATTCATCCAGATAAAGATGCAGATTGAGCTACCTTGATGTGTATAGAGCAATACTTCTATCAACATTCCTCTTGTTCGTCCTCCACCTCACACACGAACACACACACTTTCACTCATTTCAATACAACTACCGTCTCCATGACAACGGAGGCAAAGCTGCAAGAACATGGAGCACCGCAATAACAACAACATTACCAAATATAGAGTTCCTGTTGCTAAAAAAGACAACAGGAACACACTCAGCAAAGGGGGAGGGGCTGCTGTTCATTACAAATTGAGACGCCTCAAAGCAGAAATCAGACTGCAGGGTTTTACAACACCTTTTAACCTTAATGATCCTTAAACAAGCAACACCAGAAGAAATCATGACAAATGAAAGGAATAGTTCAACAAAAACGACATTTATATCATCATTTATCTCAATAACCTCATAACCAAAACCTACACACACACATATATACACAGACAACAGTTCGTTCTGGTTCTCGAATCTGACTGGCCATGCGATATTCCCCAGTATCAGCACTGGAATCGTTTCACCGTTTGTATCACTCTGCTTACAGCGACTGTCATGGCGGTCGAGCAAATCCACAATAATTTTGTTTTTAAATACTACTGTTGTTATGTCACAAAATGTAGTTTAGGCCAGAATGTAGTTATTTAGACCTCAAATATCAGACCATATATAAACATATCGACTATTTTACAGTTTGTTTAGACGCTTTCGCAGATGCGAACTCCAGGCCATCAGCGGCTGCTCAGCGTTCATGTACCCGCAGAGATCAGCATCATCTGTCATAATTAATTTGGGGTATATCAAACGGGCAGTCTTTGGTCTTACTTGTTCCAGAGCAAATAGATTTTGGTTAAGGGGAAAATTAAGTTTCATAACTTTATATTTAGGCTATATTACAGTTTTTCTCAATTGTTTACACACAAATTCTGGTACTTGAGACACAATGACCACAACATGTAACTCATTCACCAACCCCCTGAACCAATTCTGCTAAACTACAAGCACAATTCCTGCTTTACACTCAAATTGCAGTTTTTACTACACACAATTCTCTGCATTTGGCACAATTTTCATGCACAAAATCTCTTGTTTTCACGATGAACACACTGCCATTCAGATCTGCACACTGACTCATCACATGGGCAAACACATACAGTAGTTTTACAATTAGCAATCAGAGCTTTAGCATAAAAGACCGAAGCAGAAGAGAAGATGCAGCATAGTTATTTTTTTTTTTACTGTAACTGCATACAGTACATTTTTCTGTTGTTTTGTATGTAGACCATCGTATGTGCAACTTTGTGTTGGTTGGGATGTACGAAATGTGCGATCTATCTCCCATTGTTTTTGTGGGAAAAATAAAATATATTCGTTGCCGTGTATTTGTGTGTTCTGGGTATAAAAACAATATTCTCAAATATTTTACACCACACTTATGTATGTACTGTCTGTAGTAAGTGTAACACTGAACAAAAAAGGCCTGAGTCATTATGATGAATGGAGAAGAAGTGTTTTCCATTCATCACAGTGTTTTACATTGAGCACATCAGTGTTCAAATGGTTCTTATAAATGTCTATTCATGATGGTTTGTAGGGGTGCGCCAAAATATCGATATGGCGATATCTCACGATATTTACTCCCGCGATCGATTCTCGATGCGCTCTTGCCAAGTATCGATATTAAAAGCCGTTATAAAACGCTCTATTCATTATCCGAGTTTACTGGATTTGACTAGCTTTCATGAGGCACACACGCAAGGACTCTCGCTCTCTCCCTATCTGTCGTGCGCGTGCTATGTATGTTATGCGCGCAGTATGTTCTGTCTCGCATGCGCGCTCTAGATTCCGGGAGATTAGAACTAATTTGCGGACATCAGGGAGACGCTATCAATATGCGGGAGACTTGGGATGTCTGCTTTGCAAAAGTCCACTAGACGGGAAACACGACCACATGCACAGACACCTCACGCGGCATCACCCGCAGCTCTGTGAGAAAGCCGTTGTTTGTGCTGGCTCGACGTAAACATTTTTATTACTACTGATTGCAGCAATGTTACACTAAAATAGTGTCTGTGACTGTTTTGTTGCAACTGATAAGACACAAGTTGTTTTTGTTATTGTGTTTCATCCCAAAAAAATAATGGTGATCCATTTTCCTAGTTACAAAAAAATATTTGTATTTCTTAAACCATGATATATGTGAGTTATTACTGATAATAATATATCGATTATCGCAGTATCGCCATATCGTGATATTATCGGTATCGTGAACAATGTATCGCATCTCGTATCGTATCGTGAAGTACCCAGCGATTCCCAGCCCTAATGGTTTGTGTGTGTCATTTGAAAACAAAAACCATTTTGAGAAGAAATAACATTGTTTTAAATGTAAAGTTTCATTTTGCAGAAGAATTGAGGGGTTTTGCCCATTGTGTGTGTTTTTTTGATTTGTGTGTTGAGTTCTGAGAATATGAGGCATTCTTTCAGAAAATGTGTGTAAACAATCGAGAAAAACTGTAACTTAAATCCTGTAATAGAGCGCTGCTTTTGTACATTTGACTGAATTTTTTGCTTGTGTTTATTTCCTTTTGTCTTTTATAATGGCTATTGTTGCTCATTTAAATATTGTTGTTCAATAAATATTATTTTATATACATAATATGGAGTATTTGGTATTGAGAAATGGTCCGTTAGTGATTTTTTGACCATTTTTATAATGGATATACTATACGATATAATAAGACATCAACCAGAAGAATGAATGCTATATCAGATGCAGGTAATACACATTTAGTCGATCTCTCTCTTATAATACCATATATTCTACATAATACAATAAGCTTTAATGAAGCGACTCCACGTTCCGTCATTACTAGTTCTAAAGTGATGTTTGAAAATTAGTAATAGAGGCTTGGGCTCAACTGTTAAACCACCAACTTGAGATTTGAATCCTTGGCAGAAGGAAGTAGTTCTTCACAAAAGTGTGTTTTTAAAGACACTCGGTTGTTGTTTCTTATTTACTCACTTGTGCCGTCGAACTGTTGTATAAACGCAATATCGCAGTAGCAGTGCAATATGGCTATATATCAGCACGCTGTGATTACCTACGGCCGATATACAGCCATATCGCACTGCTACTCGTGTGATATTGCTTATATACATATGTACATGTAATAAATACATTTATGAGTGACATTTCCTTTTACAAATGCAATAAAAGAAAGCAAGACAAACTTGGAGAGGTAAATATTCACTGAGCTGGTGCTTTATGCTGTGTTTGTTTGTATCACATACAAAGAACTCCATGATATTAGCATCATTAGCATGACAAACTCAAAACTCAAGGGGCTATGGGCATGAAATATGCAATCTGCATCATTTAGCTTGTCACCATTTCATCAATGTTACAGTTTAATCGCCAGAGGAGTTTTCAACATCCAGCTGAGCGCATGAAATTATCTTTTATTCCGAGTTGCTATTGAAGAAAAACATGTAGAATATGTTATGACCACAGGGCTTCGAGAGCCCACAGGAAAATTTCAACACAAGACACATAGCACAAGGTCACTGATGAGTGTGTGTGGGCTACACTGAGTTTTAGTTCACTCACAGTGCAAACACACACATTTGATCACACTGCCAATTAAACACTTCTTAATTTAAACTCCTTGTGTCTCACTAGTACACCCACACACAATTCAAAGGTCAATAAAAAGCAGAAAAGATACATCATAATGTCATGACCCTCTCCAACCAACCACTCCAGTGGAAGTAACTTGGTTGTGTTCACAGGTCCTCTAATGCACCGCCATCAAATTTCAATTTTGAATTTTAATTTCACAACAGTTGTGAGGGAAAACTAGCAGGTCGGTGGCTGTGAGAGTTCTCTGTAATGTGTGAATTCAGTCCAATAGCTGCACTTCACATCAAGGGGCATTTTGACAGCTTTGAGTTACTCTCTCTCTCTCATCAGAGGCTGATATTCTGTCTTCTAAAAGACTGATGTCTTCCTATTCCCAATGCATTCGTTTCTTGCAGTAATGTCGGTCATTAAAAAAGACAAAAGCTGTGTAGATGCTTAGTAACAACACAAACCCTTGTCAGTTCTAAGTCTTTGAAAATTATATTTCAAACGTAGCCAAAACTACTTTTAGCTCAAAAACTTGCCAAACTGAGTGCATCGTTTTCTCAACTAAATCCAGTTGAGCTCATAAATGTACACACCCACTGCTGAATATGTCTGATTTACATACAGTAGGCCTATGCACGCACGCACACACATGCACATTTGCAAACAAGTATTTTAATATTATATTATATATTATATAATATATATATATATTATATATATATAAAATATATAATAAATATTATTTGATATACCAACCACTTTTCAGAATCATGGTAAACATGTTAAAACTGGCTAGTGCTGTATGTTTTGTGTGTGTGTGTGTGTGTGTGTGTGTGTGTGTGTGTGTGTGTGTGTGTGTGTGTGTGTGTGTGTGTGTGTGTGTGTGTGTGTGTGTGTGTGTGTGTGTGTGTGTGTGTTTTTATCTCTGTCAGTGAAGAGGAACACAGTGAAGATTCTGTTATCAAACATTCACCAGGATCTTGCACTGTCAGAAAGGGCAACAAGATTATCGGAACCACTTACAGCTAAATGAATCTCAGTTGGGCTTCAACACAGACAAACTAAAGCACCTAAAGATCTGTGCCTATAGATAAAGGAAAGCGACTTCCTGTGGTCGTTTACACTCTAAACCTATGAGGGAACACATGGTTGTTTTTCTGTTTGGTTGATCTGAATATCTGAGTTATTTGCAATGTATCAACATTTACATTGATGTTGACAGAACAGTCTTATGACAGTTTTGTATTTTGTGCTCTTTAACCTACCGGTAAGTATTTAAAAGTCTTTCCCAAGACACCTAAATAAGAAACCACACACTTCACCACAGAAATGCAGTCTTTAGATCATCAGTATAACAGTGGTTGTGTTTACAGTATGTGTGGTGTGTGTGTGGGTGTAGTGTGTGTGTGTGTGTGTGGTGTGTGTGTGTGTGTTGTGTGTGTGTGTGTGTGGTGTGTGTGTTTTGTGTGTGTGTGTGTATAGCTGATTAAGCATCAAGAGGATTTTCTGTCCACACTATAACTCAAGAGCTCTACTGTCCACATTCATGCACACAAAAGAACACATTTCACTGTCATTCTGCTTTTCTACAAAGGTTAATTACATTTTTTACCAAATTTAATTATGCATTGTCCTCTGCCAGGCCGATTCCGATCAAGAATCAATTCCTTACCGTAAAGCCTTGTTAAACAAAAAATCAAATTAGGTAAAAAATTATTGTTACAATGTCCAAAAAGCAGTTTTAAAATAATACAGGTCTGTTTCACGACCTACTCTAGTGAACTGCCTGTTCAAATGGAACCTCAGAAGTGATTAGCACCCAACATATTTGTATTTTAATGTTTAAAAGGGAACTGTCTTGTTAGCGCTCAGTTTTTTATGCCATTTGGCATGTTATTAAAAATGAAGTGCTACGCACAAGCAATTTAAGACCGTATTGGCTATGATTCGAGATCAAATGCTAGACTAAGACACTCTACTCCTCAAATACATAAAACATAAGCATTTATACAGTGTTTCTAGAGTAAAAAAATGCTGGCTTAGTCAAACAACCAGTTCTTTACATTGCAAACAAGCAGAATGGTCAAAACTGCGTGAGACACTTCATCATGATAGAAGTGGGTTTGACTGACATTTGACCAATGGAGTTACAAGGTTTAGTCACAAGCTCTTTTTAATACTTTTAATTGGTTAAATATTTGCAAACCCCACAAACAGACGTAAAGGGGACCAATAGAAATGATTTATGGAAAAAAACAAACAAAAAAACAACAACATGTAAATGTAATATAGAATAGAATACACTAGAATAGAATATTATTGGAGACGTTTTTTTAAACAACTTGCAGCACACAAAGTCACCATAGGAGTAGCGCCATTTTAAATGAAGGGAAAGGTCTTCCTGGAGTATCTTGATTGATGACAGCTCAAAGATCTACCACCTTACAGTTACTAGCCCAGGTCATTTACCTCTAGGTTACACCTCCTTATAAATGGACACTTCATCAATGGTGCCTTATGCTGTGATTTAAATGAAGCTAGAGGCAAATGATCCCGCATCAGTCTCTTCCACTCTCCCTCGGGAAGTAGAGGCACACCTGGATGAGCCGTAGAGCATTTGATTATCAGACGTGACTAGACTCCACTTTGCTTGTGCATCGAGCAAATGATGAGCTTGATTGTCCCATCAGTGTGCGGGAGCCCACATCAGCTCTGATGGCAGTCCACTTCAGTGATCATGAGTGCTGTGTGATGATTTAGGGCCTGTTTACACCTGCTCGCTTTCTGTGATCGGATAGCTATCTGATCATGAAAAGACCAGGTGTAAATGCCCTCCGAAAAACTTTCAAGATGGATTTAAATCCGACCGCTCGAACCGCTTCAGTGGGCGATTTGAGACGCATTCTATTCCTATTCTACAATGGTTTTGCGGAGACACATTTATGTGGCCATGTGTAAATGGAACTGTTTTAAGAAGTCAGACTGCTATCTGATCAGTTAAAATACGTGAAGTGACCAGGGGCCTCATGTATCAAGACTGCGTACGCACAAAAACACGGCGTACGCCAGCTTTCACGCTCACGGTCGGATGTACTAACAGTGAAATTATCAGGTCTGGCGTACGTACATTTCTCATAGTTTTTGTCCGTTGGCGACTCTTACAGGCAATGTACACAACGAATTGTTCTACAAGTCTATCGCACCACCACATGTGGGAAGAATTGCTATTAATTTGCAATTTATAAAATAATTATAAATTATATAAGATCTATAATTCCGCTCGAAGGGGGTTTCGCCCAGGGTGTAATTCAATGTAGAACCGCCACTGTTTTTTTTCTGTTATTAATGGGCACACGCGCATTTGCCATAAATGCAATGGATACGTAAAATCTCTGGTGTACTTTTGGTCAGCTACATTGCATGCATTTGAAAATTAAATAGATAAGCGATGTGTACCAAAGTAAAAACAAATGAGAAATTGGTTACCTTCGTGCGTCCTGTAGTAAATCCGAGTCTCCCACAGCAGCAGATATACTCCAGAGACAGTAAGTGTCACCCATAATTGAGGCAACTCTCTGCTCAAAGGGTGTAAGTTCATCGACCCCTTTACCACTGCCTGTTCTGCCCACACATTCGGTGCGCAGCAGTTCTTTGTTTAACGTCCACCTTTATATCAGACCATTTCTATTTAAGGTCATTTACAGCGACTTACAGATCCAACGCATTGACGGCATCAGCCAGACTCTCACACTCATATTTTTTTTCCTTTTGTTATTAATTCTGGAGTACAAAGTTCCAAATTTTTACAAATTTACAAGTTTACAAATATTTTTCTCGTTTCTACCTCCGATAGTAGCACCTCAAATTCACTTTCTGTAAAGTTTCGTTTCTTGCCGCTTGCTTTAGCCATTTTCTTACTGCGTTCTTTTGCCAAAGTGGGCTCATTACCATATTTAAATTTATTTAATTAAGGGTGGGGCGTTGTGCTCGTGCATGTGCGCTAAATTTTATGTTAATTGGGATGTACAAAGAGAATATGCGTGGGATCCTTCGTACGCAGAGATTCATACATCTGTTTTTTTTGTGCGTACGCACATTTACAGCTTTGTCCGTACGCAATGTTTTAGTATGAATTCAACGCAAGTCTTTGTACATGAGGCCCCAGGTGTAAACAGGCCCTTAGCTCATGCTTAGTGTCATGCATGGAGCTTTTTGAAGCGATACATCGCAAAAGGAAGCGCTACTAGTTTTAAAACCCGCATTTAGAGAAAAATCTGTTCTCAGTTAATGTCACGTTATATGACTTCTTAACCAGCAGTTGAAGATGGACTGGAAAAAATAAATCTTTATAAAAAGCACACAGCACACGTCATGTGCCTGACTGGGGCATTGTGGAGTTTGTTGTTGGAGACAGTGGGGGAGAACATGCACAGTTGTGTCTCTTTCTAATCCTGCGGGCACTCAGCACACAAGCAGCATGGCCCAAAGTCAGGCCAGCACAGATAAACGAGTGATTGTGTTCGTCTGAAAAGAGGACAAACATGACTCTGATAGGATGCACTGAGCACTCTGACAGGGACGAATAAAGAGCCCATTCACACTCTTCTGAGAGAATAATAAGTCGCCAGCAGAGAGAGAGAAAGAGACTGATCAGGAGAGAGACATCATATAAAGTGACCTCAAATAGAATTTGAAAACCTAAGCCACAGTTACAAACAATTTCAATTATAATAGATACTGTATAAAATATGAAACCAAGTGGCATCTGACAAACAAATGATGCTAGAGCTTTTTTCCAGATCTAATTAGATTACTCTGAGTCACTTTTATCTAATTCCAGTTGGTAATACATTTTCAATAACCACTTTTTGCCACTATCTGCACCAATATAGCACTAGCTTCAGCCTAATTTGCAATGGTCGGCACTATTTGCCTGGGACAATTAAACATACCGGTATTACCACACACACACATTTAGAGTAACACTTTATTTTACAGTGTCATCATTACATATGTTACATGCAGTTATTGTAGTAATAAGGGTATCACTTTATTTTACAGTCCTGTTTCCCATGTTCATACAATGTACTTATTATAGTAATAACTGGGTAATAACTAGGTACTAACCCTGTACCTGAACCCACCCCTAAACTTAACCCATGTAGTTAGCTTATATTACCCAGCACTTTCTTAGGTAAGTACAATAAGTATACGTACTGTAAAATAAAGTGCAAATATAATAACTATAAATTATGCATACATGCAACTAACCCAAAACGAAACCAAACCAAACCCTAATCCTAGCCCTATAGTAAGTACATGTAGTTACTTAATATTACGCAGTTCTTAAATGTATAATTCCAGTGTAACAAAGACACCTTAAAATAAAGTGTAACCAAATCTTGACCGTGGTAATTTATCAAATGTTGATAAAAGGAGCATTTTAACAGGCATCCACTCAAGCACACTTTTGGCATAAAGATTTTGGTTAAAGAACTGTTTCAGGTGTCTGGATCGTAGTGGTACACTGATTCTGTAGAGGCTCAGTAAAGTATGTCAGATAGTCATACTCTTCTGTATCTTCCACAATCAAGTTCTCAAAATCGCAAGATAGACAATTGCATCATGCAAATTGCATTCAGTACTCTTTTGGTGGGTATTTGTGCTGTGCATGATTTGTATCATTTCTTTTGTCAGCATGAATTGTGGCACTCAGAAATTTCTAGTAAATTTCACAAATAATTACAAAGAAAAAGAAAGGACAACATTGAATTAAACATAATATTTGACGTAGAAAATTTTAAATAGTATTTTCTTTCAAAACATACTCTAATAATCTTAGTTTTAACTTATTTTACAGTCTGTTTTATAATGTATGATTGCATGTATATTTATAACAATTAATAAACCATTCATATTAATTATAATTAATATCAATATAATTAATAAAAAACAATATATATTTTAGAATTTTTTATAATTGTTTTTATAATATTTTGCTTAGGGTGCCTCTGTTCTTTTTTTCAAAAAAAAATTATTAAATGCCACTTGGTTTGGTAAACTACTTTCATACACTTTTAAACGTGCTTTTTAAGTGCCCAGGCACTTTTTTGGAACACTAAAGCTTGATATTACTGTAACTGATAATAATCAAATATGGAGTGAAAATGAGGGTGGCTTGGGACAATTGCATATCAAAGCATGAAGAGAATCCGCCCGTCGGGCATGTGCATATTTATAATAGCCATATAATTAAGATGAAGAATGCTCAGTATCTCAGCATAGATGTAAGACAGTACTGCTTTTGAGTGTGTGTGTGTGTGTGTGTGTGTGTGTGTGTGTGTGTGTGTGTGTGTGTGTGTTGTGTGTGTGTGTGTGTGTGTGTGTGTGTGTGTGTGTGTGTGTGTGTGTATGACTCCCACACACAGATGCTGTGATAGTTACAGCCAGACTACGTTTTATCTAAAAGAGCACCATTAACCTTGAGAGCAGAGCAACATAATAGACTCTGTGTGGATGTGTGTTCCTTTATGTGTGTGTGTACCTGGGGGCGGATGACTCTCTCAATATTCCTCAGGGCCGTATCAGGTGAAGGAGGCGAGCAGTCAGGAGTCAGGCCTGTAGAGTCGTCACCATGGTTACCTCGCTCTGCATCACTGACCGACACATGTGAGAAGTGGCCTTCAGAGAGACAAAATAGAGAGAGATATACTGAAATTAAAACTGCTGGATTCATACATTAAAAACAATGAGCTTACTACTAGGACGGAATTGGTCAAATAAATGTATTCCCGCCATTGATTTAAAAAGCCATCAGCATAAAGGGCTACTTATCGCCGATGCAGCCGAGAAGCAAAAGGGCTTATGGAAAGAACATAAATCATGCAGAAATTCAAAGAATGAAGATCCAGCAAAGAGCTGGAAAAGACTCTGAAGGAACCCTGTGTCTTCAATGCTAATGAAATGGCTGAACACTGAGCTTCTAATGCAGAGTCTTTGCACCATTACCTTTAACACACACTCTGAAAGCCAGTGTAGGACACACACAGAAGTGAACCACCTCATTGTTTTACTGATTTGTTTTTGCCATCATATTTTTTCAATTATGGTGTTTTGTCAATTATTTTCTTAATTATGGGTTTTAGCCTATTTTGCTAGAATATTCTGGGTTATACTGTATGTACTATTTTTGTCAATGTCAGCTTATACTCAAGTTACCACAGAAAATAATTTGGACTTGTCCCTCAGTTTGTTATAAAAAAAAAAAAATACAAAAAGCTATTACAATGGAGAATGGAACGGAAATATATTGGGCAATCACTGCATGTTTACCCAATAAGGCCAATTCACAGTGACCCAACAAACTACACCACCAAATACCAACAAACTCCATAAAATTCCAACAGACACCAACAAACGTCAACAAACTACAACAAATACCAATAAACCCCAACAGACACCAGCAAACAACAACAAACATCCACAAACTACAACCAACACCAACAAACATCAACCAACCCCAAGAAACTCAAACAAGCATCAACAAATTCCAACCAACCCCAAGAAACCCAAACAAACATAAAGAAAACTTCAACCAACCCAAAGAAACCCAAACAAACATAAACAAACTCCTCCCCAACAAATACCAACGAACTCAAACCAACCCAGAAACCCAAACAAACACTTAACGAACTCCAACAAATTAATACACACCAAAAAATACTCCAACAAACACTTCCCCAACAAACTCCAACAAATATCAACAAACTCCAACCAACTCTTCCCCAACAAACTCCAACAAATACCAACAAACTCATACAAACATTAATAAACTCCAACCAACCCCAAGAAACTCCAAGCCACATCAACAAACTCCAACCAACTCCTCACCAACAAACTCAAACAAACATCAACAAACTCCAAAACTCCGAAAATGTATCATGGTTTTCACAAAAAAATATTAAGGAACAGTTGTGTTTCAACATTAATAATAATAAATGTTTCTTGAGCACCAAATCAGCATATTTAAGACTGGAGTAATGATGATAAAAATGAATGATCAAAACTTGACCTCAGACTTTTTAACATTAATGTATAATCAGCCATACTGGTAAATGATGATAAAAAAAAGTGTAGTATTTGAAGTGTTTTGAATTTGAAAGTCATGGTATCTATCAAAGCACCATGGTTTTACCTTCTGACACCATCAATGTATATCATTGTACCACTATTGTATCGCTTTATTAAGGGAAGCTTGACTTCAGTACATAAAAAAAATACATTCAAAATTATTATTATTATTAGTAATAGTATTCATCCCTAAGATCAGTACATCTTGCTGTCTGTGCTTATGTGTATGTGTGTTTTGGTTTCAAACCATATAATTAAAAAATAGCACATGTACTGTATATACATTCACACATACGCTACAGTGTAGGAGTGGGATCACATTATGGTCTGAGCAGATTTCCCCAGAGTAGGATGACTCTCTGTGAATGAGGGATGAAACAGAGGAAAAGAGAAAGAAAGAGAGCAGAACGAGGTTAAGGGTTGGTTACATCTGACTCCTCCACCAAATTACTGAGAAAAACCCTTCCCATCAATCACAAACACGCCCATACTACAGGAAGCCATGCTGTTCAGAAACGGTAACTCGATTCCGCATTCTCTGTCTCTCCAGCTCTGCATGAAGGAATGCGGAAAACAGTATGGGATGATTATGTTGGCTCTAAACGAGTGACTACCAAGTGAGTCAACAAGCCCTACGGCATCCATCCGGACAAAATCAGAGACGAATCCAAGCTGCATACATTTATTCAACACCCTCCTCTCTTCTTTTTCAAATCTGCTGATTGCCAACTCAAAGGCAGGAGATGAGTAACAAGGTTGGCCATAGTCAAAACAAGTGAAAAGCATCATCTTTTCCCCTGCATTCCACAGGAAAAAATTAACAAGCAGGTAATTAGGCAATAAAACAAATGAAATCCAAGCAGCGTTCATATTATGTTTACTTAGTCATACATCAAGGACAAAATAGTCCCCAAAAGTGAGCTAAATCTGACAAAACACTTTGGGCACCATCTCAAATGAAAAAAAAAAATTCATACATGTAGGAAATCTTCATCTTCACCTTTATGATCAGGGTCATTCCAACCTTTATAATTTTCTACTACTGAACACAAAGGAAAATAAATTAAATATTATATTGCAATTATTAAAGAGAATGAGAGCATTCAATCTTCCAAAATGTTGTAAAAGCACCATAAAAATATCATAAAAGTGGTTCGTATTAATAGTTTAGTGGGCCATACTATAGATTTGTGATGACAGACTGAAATTGAAGTCATTATTCGCTGGCCATCTTCCCCTCCAGTGAGCTGTTAACCAATGACAACAAAGTATTGATTACATGAGTCAATGAAGTAGTGAAGCAGAACAATCAGTTCAAGTGAATGAATCAGTAAAGTGTTTAGAGAACTGGATCAATTGATTAATTGAAAAGAATGATTCTCATGAACTCTCATAGTGAAAGGAGAGCTGGGATTTTAAGTAAATGTTACTCATATTTCCATCCACTTGTCATGCAAAACTATATGGCTTCAGAAGACATTAATAGGTAGGCAATTCCGGAGAGGCTAGTAATAACAAGCTAGCTTTGATCCCATCCTCCCTTTAGAGCGATCTCCAAAGCAACGCCTCCTCCAAAACACATGAACGTGCAGAATATGTGTTCAAATTACCCGGTCTCTCTCAAAGAACTTTACTATAATAATGAACGCAAACAACGTAAACTTGTACCACCTGACTGCTGCAGTTAAATTTCAGCGTTGATAACGTTGCCATAGAAAAGGATAAATCTATGTCTGAAACGCTTGACAGTCCCAGTATTCATTCACTTCCAGTATACTAAAAAGAGCCAAGATATATATATATATTTTATCTTGTGTTTCAAGGAAGATAGTATATTTGGGTTACATACATGCTTAAAGCACCCTGATGATGAGTTAAGTTGTACTCATTAAGTAAGCTACCGTAGGAAAATGTCTGGAAAAACAATGACAGAAACCATCCGATGCTGTGACTGTCATTTAAACAGTTCTTGAGTAATCATAGATCATGCTTGACTGTGTTTGTTCCAGACTTTGCACACATCTGAAACATTAGCATGCTTCACAATAAAATCACCAGTGTAGATCAGAGATAACACTCACTTTTGCTTAATATTTCAGACTGCACCTCACTGACACAAAAGTGAGTTAACAAACATATGTCAGCCTTATTCTCTTGACACATCGTGTGATAAAAAGATATTCTGTATTCATGGTGAACGCTGAGCAGACTTATGAATGTTATTAAGTCTGTTGGGTCCACATGGACGCAGATAATTTTTCTTCCCTCACACACACCACTGTCATGAATACTGACAAGCTCCATTCCTCTGGCATGCAAATGATGGCAGAATATTCATGAACCACTAAACTGAGCGGCGTTAGTAATTGAAACAAAATGGCAGACTCGATTGTCGTTTGCACAAGCATTTATATGTGTACTTTCTTTGTTGACGCCTGTCAGTGGGCCGCTTAAAACGATGCTCGCCGTGGATCAAAACACCTCGTCCTTGTCGGGGGATCGTACGTGTGCGAGTGTAAAAAGAGAGAACCTGCCGGAGCTGGTGGGAAAAAGTGTGACTCTGTCAAAACTGCTCACAGCTGTTGTTGCAATAACAGCAGGCAGCTCTGTGACTGTGGTAGGAAGCTCAGTGGGGCTTGACCCTGTTGGTAATGGGCAGGAAGCCGGGGATGAACTCAACTTGTGTTTTACTCTTTCAGCCATTAGCCATTAACCTATCTAAGCTGCGATACTGAGAGAGAAATGAGGCATGTAGGAGCCATGGGAACACTGAGACTGCTAAAAGATTAGCAGGCCATTACTCCGGCAGCACACAAATATAAATATATGCAGACATATTACTATATTATATTATGTGCAGTTTTGATGGCACAATTACCAAATTTAGTGATGAAACTGCTACTGATTGTTAGCCTGGTCCAACCAGACTCTCGTACATTTCATTTGCACATAGAGTCTGGCACCGCTCCATTGACAAGTGTTAACTGCCTTGTAGACGGGTACTCTATTGAAGTCTAAAACTATTGGATCTGCCCAGAGTCACTCTATCTGCCATAACCAATCGCTAACGTTTGGTCGTGACGTATGTTTTTTCTCTAACCCCGTGGGGAGGATGGCCATAAACACAAAACTAAGCAAAGATTGTTCTTGCTCCGGGTTTAAGGGGGGGGGGCGGGGGGGGGGGGAACACTCAGTTTCAGTCAATCTCATGTTAATCTTGAGTACCTATAGAGTAGTATTGCATCATTCATATATCCAAAAAGTCTTTAGTTTTATTATATTTATAAAAGAAAGATAGGCAGTACCGAGTCTTTCCGGAAAAAAACGAGCGGGTGGAGGCGTGCTGTGTGGGCGGAGCTAAATAATCACGAGCGCCCGAAGCTTACGTTGAGAGCATCTGGAAGCTGTGATATCCCAAAACAAAACATTGCTAACAATCAGATTCAGCCATACATTTTTGTTCCCGAATCAGATCCCAAGGCTGAAATTGAAGACGAGCAGCAGCAGCAACGACTACAGCAGGACGTCTCTAAGCGGTGTGTACTGGAACTGTATAACTTATATTTGCTTAGCGGTTTTTGTAAATGAATAATTTTCACTTTATGTCGTCGTATTTTTTTAAAGGTGTACATGTGGGAAGTGTAGTTTTACATTAACTGTACGTGATCATGTCGTTTACTTGTTGTGCTTAATACACGGCGATAGTTAACAACTCACAGACATTTGAAGCAGTTTTACTCACCGCCTGCAGTTCCAACGCACGACCGTAAACCTTTATCGTTGGGACTGCTACATCCTTAAAGGTGCTATGTGTAACATTTCTTCTAAAACAAATCCTTTTTTTATTGCCTGTGTGTGAAGGGGTTGTAATCACACAGTACAATGATCCACTTATCGTGTTTTGATATTACCTCTGAAGGCCAATATTCATATTTATATGCGAAGTCTCCGGGTCGGATTTACCGCGAAATTCACCGGAAGTGACGTGATGCGCGCTCCCGAGCCTCTCTCCTTGTATACAGTCTATGCGACCGACGGAACTTCAGCTAACGACATGGAGTCTGATAAAACCACAAAACGACCTGCCTCCAGCACAACACAGACTCCAACACAAACTCCAAAATAATATAAAAAACAAAAAAACTTTTATCTGCTGAAGCTCGTCGGGCCAACTTGATTCGGATCGACTCAGGACGAAAACACGGATCAACATCGGCAGAGCTTTTGAATTGTGGAAAGACCTCCGCTTTGTTTTAGGTATAAAAACAGATCCTGAGTTGGCTTTCCTCCTTTTGGACAGGTAAGCTAACATTACTTCAAAGCATGTAAAATATAGTGTGATTTTGTGCTTTAGTTGGCTCAAGATAGCATTAGTTCGCCGGCTAACGCCGACCAGTTGCTAACGTTATCTGATGTGAAATACTACAGTTGTAACGTTATGGCTTTCCACATTACATAACCAGTAATACATGCTTTCAGTTAGTAGAGGTTCATAATTGTCTGAATCGGAATTCTGAAATGAAACCAATGCAATGTCTATTTATATTCTGATAAATTACAAGTAGTTTTCAGATATGATAAAATAAATATTAGTAAACTCTAATGAAATAGCAAGGTAAACTACATGAGACATGAAATGAATACAAAAGACTGTTCTAGGATAACAAAAAGTAGGTGCTTTAGGATGTAACTTATTTTATGTACTAGATCTACTGTCTAACGTTACTCATCCCACTACTATCATATTGTATATAATAAACATTTCCAGACACGTTCAGTACAGTAATGCTACTTCCTACTGTCTTACTGTTACACTGAAATTGTTCAGTCTAGTTCACCGTTTTCGTTATCATATTATACATTCACCTATGTTGACATTGCTGATTGTGAAAAAAGATACACGAATAGTTAATGAAATGCCTTATGCTATATAACATCACATGTCGGCTAAATGCAGTCAATGTAACGTTATCATGGTACGAGCATGGAGCATTAGTTCAACGTCAAGCTGATAAAAGTAGCCTATTATTGTAAAGTTGCAGTGGGAGTTTACATCAGTTTCCAGCATGTTGTGTGATGCTTTCTCCATTGTGTTGAAAGTCTCCGTGTGGCCGGTAGTGAATGCTCGCTCTTGAGATCAACCACGCACACAAGCACGAGCGCTCTTGTTGCAATCTGAAACATCACCGCTAGTGGCCGCTAAAATTTACACAGAGCACCTTTAAGCATTAGACGATCTGCAAATCCGGCGTCGAACTGGGCCTTGTTCATAAAACAATCACAGCCGATGACTTCCATAAAGCCGAGCACAGCGGTCTGATAGGCATAACGTTACTTCTCCCGCTCTAGGCTACAGCTGCGCGCGCGCCCTTCCGGGAGAAGTGCCCTTAGGACCCGTATAAGGAAATTCCGGCCTAGCTGACGTCACACAGGCCCGTACTTGAAAAAAACTTTCCGAAACTTGTGACAAACCGGAAGGAGTATTTTGAGAACAGAAATCAAACGTACAACTTAATTTTTGAAACTTTGTCCATGTTTAGCATGGGGATCCAACTCTTTAATAGTGTAAAAGACTCACTATGCATGAAATAGCATTTCACCCCCCCTTTAACTTATAGGAAGCGTTGCCACAACAGACCGAATGGCTTCGCTCGCATCTTTCTCCGCTGCCATTACTGAACTACAACTCAAAATAACGCACGAATCGTCATCAACGTCATCGTTCTCAGCCACTCCCTCTGTTCGCTGATTGGCCCGGTAAAAAATTGATCGGAGAAAACCAAAGTCTACAGCAGAATCCCAGACGTAGTACTGAAGGAAAATGAAAATTGAGCGGAAGTACGTAGGAGGGCGGAGTCAGGCTAATTGATTGTAGCACTATATTGTAAATTTAAGATTGATTGATGGATTGACTGAATGACACCCTACCTACTCCTTGGTACTTCCAGGGAAATTTAATTAATTACATTTTGTAGTTAAATAAAATAAAATATTAATTAATTGTATTTATGTAAAAAAAAAATGCATTGTACTTATGCCCATGTTGTCTTTGTTAAACCCACCACAGTGGTCATTAAATTAAATTTGAATATAAATTAAATAATTTATATTGTATTTGTGACTGCTTCTTTCATATTCCATCACACTAGTCAAAGTATTGAAGCATTGAAGAGAAACAAGGTATTTTTTTAGCGGATCTATATCTAACATGGATGAATCTCTACCTGTCGCGATAATATAAAACTCTCCTGATATTAGAGTAGCAATTACAGAAGAATAAAATCAAGCATATTTTGTTATCTTTTGGAGCTTGGAAGGGTTCCGTTTGAGTAGATGTTTTATACCATCATCACTGTTCCCAGTCCCAGCTCATTGCCCAGTACATTCAGCATCTGGCTCATATTCACAATCTCAAACATATTCTCAAAACTATCATTTTTAACATCTTCAAAATCAACATTTTAATCGCTGACCGCTTCTTCACCGGATCCACCATCAAGTGACATTGATGCTAATATTTAATTGCGTTCAGTCCTTGCTCTGATGTAAATCGCTGAGCAATTTCAAGTTTTGCTGATGATACTTCCTATTCTTTTGTTTTCTGTCTGCAGTAATTTGAGTGCGAGAACATAATTTCATCTTTGTATATTAGACATTGTCACCTTGTGGAATAAAGGTGAATTGCACTTATTCAGTCATCAAAGAATTAAATTATTGTATATACTTATAATATACTTAAACCGTTACACACCTCTTTTTACAAAAAATAAATGAGAAAACAGGTATTCTTTTATATATTATATACAATATTATATATGTATTATATATGTATATATACATCTTATTATATTGTTTATAATGAATTGATTGAGGAATACTAAGAAGGTTGATGTCTAACTTTAAAAAGTGAATGAGGAGGAGGATGGTGAATGACGTCCCGGGTCACTAAAGACCCGAGATATGCGTTTAAGTGTTAAAAGAAAAACAGACATGTGATTTGCTGAAGTATGGTAATGGTGGACCAGAGAAAGCTGAACTAATCTGAGGCCAAGTCTTACATTTGGCTCATCACATGTGTCCATAATTGAACACGACTAACTCATTTAAGTTAAAAAAAGAAGAGAGGACAAACAGACAGAAGATAGGGACAGAGAAATACACTTGAAAAGACGCATAAAAGCAGCTGTAACAAGACTTATACTGAGCCACGTCTTTCCACCTAAATCCTGTTTTTGACCAGCTGTCACTAAATAAATCCTTAACAAATCCCACACAATCTGACCGTGAAACACAACACAATATTAGTGCAAAGAACAAAAACTGACTGGAAACAGTTACACTTATGTTGACAACGAACTAGTTAGCAGAATACTGAACTGACTAGTTTTCTGTTGCTGTGAGTTTATTGAAAGTCAGAAAAGTTACATGACCTTGATCTTTTAACTGTAAACTTGAATCTTTTAGTATTCTTCTTCTTGTGAGTAGCTCTTAAAAAAGATTTCACAACTGCTTGGTTGGTTGCAAGTCATTTTTACAATTCATGGTTAACACTCAGGATATGACCTAGATAGCTGAACTATGAAGACATATTTCTCTTTCTCTATTCATTTAGTAAACGTCTCCAGCATATATTATTATTATATTAAACACTAAACACAATATTTCAAGGAGGTGATTTACACAAAAATATTTTAATAACAAGAAATGACTTTTTTCAAGTCATATTTAGAAGTCAGAAAGTTAAACTTAATTTGAAGTCTACCTGAAATCAAAATATAACCATAAATTTGTCTCTTTTTTTCTCCCAAGACCATGATTAATGTGATATTGCCGTCATAACTGTGATGTGTGAGCATCTCTATTTATTGTGGGATATATGGATGTGAGTGTTTTGATTGGTCCTGTGCAATCCTGCAGTCTGAAACTGCAGTGTTGACTATAATCAGGAGGAGAACAGTCCTGTAAAAGCTGTGATTTCATGCTTGTGGAGATAGCTTGAGGGGGGCCAAAAATAGAGCTGGTCAAAATCCACAAACACTCACGCAAACATCCGCTCAAGCGCAAACACAAACAGAGGGTTAAAGTACAGTAACACAGGAAATAGTAGAACACACACACACACACACACACATACATACAAATACATACATCAGTGAAGTCCGCAGACTGTGCGGCTGCATTAATAGAGTCAGGTGTGAATCACAGGCCTACAGGCAACACTGCTCACTGCGTCTCCACGATAACTTGCAGGTGACTCACCAACCTCTCTGGGTAAGGCTAAAGCGGTTTCCACGACAACCCTAACCCTTACCGCAGGAATGATGCCAGAGGAAAGTACTGCGGCAGGGGCCGGAGCATCCCAGGACTACAGGCATCGACCTAAACGCCACGAGGCGCCATGGGACCAAATGTTCTGTGTTTGTCAAATCAATACAGCATGGACAGTGTTCTGTGAAGTATTTATAATATATTATTTATACTAAAATATAATATAATATACTAAAATATAATAAGAAAAGTAATGATTTGGGAGCAATTGGCAATTGATTTGATTGTGAAGCATTTACTATTGTGATACTATTTTACATAATAATAATAATAATAATAGTTAGGGATGTCCCGAGCCGATCTCAAGGATTGGTACCGGGGGTGATTTAGAATTTTTTAACTGATCGGTCTCGGCTCTCCTAAGCCCGCTCCTTTATTTTACGTCAGCTGTCACGCAGATATTGTGCAGTAGGTGGCAGTATGCATCTGCATTGGTAATGCAACGCTGTTTCCTAACCTTCACAACAGGAAAAAGAGCAGAAGATGAAGAGATGATCTATGCACCAACCCAAAACAAGTTCAGATGGCACGCAAGAGCTTGCTAGTAGCCTATATGCGCTAAGTTTCTATTCAAATTTGTGACAAGCTCCACTAACTTCACGAGAAGGAAACCCTGACGGCAAAAAGCGCCATCCAATTTGTTTTCTTTATTTTACAAAAGCACAATGGTTTGTTGTTTGTTTATTGTGAGTGTAGAGTGTACACAAATAAAAACAGATTCTTTACAGTGTTTTCATATTTTAAGTTGTTTCTGCTGTTAAGTCTCACTTCAATCTAGTGATGAAATATGCGTGTTCTGTAAATGGAAAGCCTCAGGTGTCCTTGTGGAAACAGGCTTAGATGTAGATGCCACTTTTTCTCCTTCTCGCTCATCTTTCAGTGATTTCTTTGAAAAAGTGTAATATTGAACTTTGTGCATCCGCCATTGTCACAGCAATGTTAATGAGCTCTAACATGCAAAGAAAACTAATCTCACCGAACTTAAACCATGACCCCAAAACCGAGGAACAAGACGTACCGGACTGTGACTAAAAATAATTATATTATTATTATTATTATTAAGCAATATACTGTATATACATTTTTATGAACATTTTACCAATTCCCAATGGATACAAGATTCCCAATGGATTTCCTTACTGAGTATCTTCTTTGACATGGAAATGCATCATATAGAAGAAAAATGCACTGCTAATGCTTTATGTTGACTTACTGAGGTGTACTAAGTATTTTTCTGATGGGTATAAATGCTGAGTTAGTGCATGTAGAGATAATTTACATCAATTTTCTATTGATTGATTTTTTGCTAGTTTTCATCGATTTGAAGTTACCAACCGTTGCGAGGACAGGCGTTGTGGAGTTGGATGTCAAGAGAGCAAGGTTTGCGTGTGACAGCTGTAGCCACTGACTCGTATGGGTTGTCCTCATCCTCTGGTAAAAACACGTCCAGTGATGGAGAATGGGCAATTTCACCACATCGCTTGTCCTGCACAAACAACATAACAGAAACCAGAGTCTTTAGCAGACAGACAGATAATGACAGACAGACAGACTAGATGATGATGATAGAGATAGACATATCATTTTGAAAAACGCAACTCTTTTCAAGTGTAAAAAAGACACTCTGCATCCAATTGAGAGTTTCTCCCCATGAAGACAGACTGTTCTGTCTCACGGGCACAATGACAGGGATAAACAGCCACCCATGACACCCTGCTCCATCATCTTCAGTGAAACATTGCCATCACCTCCTGCTGCCTGTTTGTCTTTATGGGTGCAACACGGCAGGCGTGTGAGGGCAACCATCCCTCAAAGTAAACATTGCACAGGCCAAGCTGCCCCCATTGTCATCGCACTTATTTCCCATGAACCCTATCGATTTCTTCTCAGATGACTATTACTCTACCTGTCAGTCCCAAATCCTGCATCACCCAGAAAGCATTAGACACATCCATCATGCACTGGGCACAGGGGAAGGACCATTTATCACATGGGATTGAAAGAAAGACCTTTGTCTCCCTCTCTCTGTCTCTCATTTGATGTGTCTATGATACAGCTGTTCAGTTAATTCCATATAGACACTCAGATCAGTCAGACACAGGTGGTTTAATATATATACGTGGTTAAGTGTGTATTAACGTGGGTATGATTATTCATACCCGCAGGACAAATTCGTCTCAATTATGCTAGGGTGTTTGCTTGGGTGGTTAGCCTACTGTAGTCGCCTTCTCACAACTAGCTTTTTGTTTTCACGTTTTCTGTATGCGAGTGGTACTTGCCCTTGTAAAAGTCACCTCCATTATGCAATGGTGTTCTGGGTGGTTGCAAAGGTGTTGTTATGTGGTGGCTAGGGTGTTCTGGTTTAACTAGATCAGCTAGATTTTGCATTTTTGCAAGTGGCATTACTAGATGATTGTGCGTGATGCTCGCCCATGCAAAAGTTGCCTCTATGATGGCAGATTTGCTGTAGGTAGTTGCTAGGGCACTGCTATGGTTTAGGTTGTTTACTAGGTCGCTAATATGGTGTTCATTATGGTTACTAGGTGGTTACTAGAGTGGTCTGGATTGTTACCAGGACATTTCTAGGTGACTGTGAGCGGTGTTTGCCCATACAGAAGTCATCTCCATAATTCTAAGTTGTTTGTTATGGGTGGTTGCTAGGGTGTTGCTAGAGTGTTCAGAGTGGTTAATATAGTTGCTATCTCATAACTAGCTTTTTTGTACGTTTTCTGTATGTGCGTGTGTAGTGCTTTCCCTTGTAAAAGTTACTTCCACAACGCTAGAGTGTTCTCGGTGTTGCAAGGGTGTTGCTAGAGTGTTCTTGGTGGTTGCTAGGGTGTTGCTAGAGTATTCAGAGTGGTTAATGTAGTTGCTATCTCATAACTAGCTTTTTTGTACGTTTTCTGTATGTGCGTGTGTAGTGCTTTCCCTTGTAAAAGTTACTTCCACAACGCTAGAGTGTTCTCGGTGTTGCAAGGGTGTTGCTAGAGTGTTCTTGGTGGTTGCTAGGGTGTTGCTAGAGGGTTCTGGCCCTGGGTAGTTAATATAGTTGACATCTCATAAATAGCTTTTTTTGTACGTTTTCTGTATGTGCGTGTGTGGTGCTTTCCCTTGTAAAAGTTACTTCCACAACGCTAGAGTGTTCTCGGTGTTGCAAGGGTGTTGCTAGAGTGTTCTTGGTGGTTGCTAGGGTGTTGCTAGAGGGTTCTGGCCCTGGGTAGTTAATATAGTTGACATCTCATAAATAGCTTTTTTTGTACGTTTTCTGTATGTGCGTGTGTGGTGCTTTCCCTTGTAAAAGTTACTTCCACAACGCTAGAGTGTTCTCGGTGTTGCAAGGGTGTTGCTAGAGTGTTCTTGGTGGTTGCTAGGGTGTTGCTAGAGTGTTCAGAGTGGTTAATGTAGTTGCTATCTAACTAGCTTTTTTGTACGTTTTCTGTATGTGCGTGTGTAGTGCTTTCCCTTGTTACTTCCACAACGCTAGAGTGTTCTCGGTGTTGCTAGAGTGTTCTTGGTGGTTGCTAGGGTGTTGCTAGAGGGTTCTGGCCCTGGGTAGTTAATATAGTTGACATCTCATAAATAGCTTTTTTTGTACGTTTTCTGTATGTGCGTGTGTGGTGCTTTCCCTTGTAAAAGTAACTTCCACAATGCTAAAGTGGAAGATTTTGTTGTTCATTCTGAAGCCATTATCTGTGCCTTTCCAAATAAGGTATTCGGTCACATCCTTAGTGGTTACTAGGGTTTTCAAACCTAGTATGGTGCTTAAATGTAAAATTAGTCCTTACAAAATTCGCCTCAATGACACAACAGGTGTTTTGGGTGGTGGTTAGGTGGTTGCTTACTGGTTAAAGTCAAAAAGTCCACCCGCAATCGGCAAGTTACATACTGAAGTTTAAAACTTATGGTTAGGAATGTGCCTTAGCAAATATTCTCAAATATCTCGTTGATCACATCCATGTAAACTTTCTACTCTTTTCCCACTTCCTCTAATGATCGTTTCCCCCGCTCTTTCCAATTGAGCCACACTGAATAAAGCTCCAGTCAGAAAGAACAGGCCCTTCAGAGAGCCAAATGGAGAAATCAACAGAGGAAATAATAGAGAGGAGATAGATCAAAGCTGCGTTTACAAGAACTTATACTTTTGGACTTTCTCAGTCAGTTTTAATAGCATGATGGGGCGGGACAGAGGAGTCAGGCACACGACGAGGAAAATACTGAGAGAGCAGGAAAGAGGGGAAATGCACAGGCTTTGAATCAGTGGTTTCCTGCATTGTACGCTAGCATGCACACGCTTGCACAGGAAACTACCCACTGGCAGAATAGAACGAGAAAAAACTATAGTAAAGTTGTGGATGGCAATCGTCCTCCACTGAAGTTAGTTATACTGCCGGTGAAATAATATGACTATACAACATCATTTTTGCTAATCTAACCCTTATCCTGGAAGAAAACTTTAAGTAGTTTTAAAAAAACAAAAATGTAATAAATTAATAAATAATAAATACATTTATATGTAATAAACAACCAATAAAAAATTAAATATTAGTAACATCATAAATAATAATCGTGATAGTAAAAATAAACAATATGATAATATAATAAAATAATTCAATATATAATTCAATGAAAATTGTCTGTTTTGTCAGATAAAGATCTCTTCTAAGAACAATTTTGTCCCAAATCTATAAGCACACACACACACAAGAGTATACAGTACACACTTACGTTAAAGAAGTTCAGTACCTGTTTATCTCTAGCAGATCCTGATTTCTTCACTGTGACTGAATTTCAACTCTTCAGCGTACGACCAAAACGACCCCGCAGCGCCTGACTGTCCGAGCACACTACAACTCTTGTTCTCTTTCTCTATCTATCTCTCTCTGACAGCAGAGACAGGAACTTCATTTTTTTTTTCTCAGAAAAGGAAGACTACACAACAAACAGAAGCGGTTAAAGTCAGCAATTAGCATGCTGATATAGAGCTGCAGTTGCTGGACTCGGATTCAAATAGGAAATCTGCCCGGACGTCCCTCAGTCACGTCTACAATCTTCAGCCGCACATGTGACTGGGGCCTGACAGGCTTAACTCTTGTCTTCCTCCCTTATTCATTCTCTTCTTTAATCAGCTCGTTTCGCTTTATTCCCTTTGGTTTTCTTCACATTTATCCAGAGTTCTGTCTCGCTATTTTCTCAGTTGATACAGTATCTGATCTGTATGGCCACTGTCATTTCCTGTGCTTTTCTAATCTGAGCTCTGCATATTTTAGAGGAGGACCCCAAAGCATAAAAGGCCCTCAGAGACCTTCTCAGAACAGATAGAAGGCTTGATATAAAGCGAGAGAGGGAAGATATGTTTGGTCATGTGCTTCAGAGGAGGGTTTTGCATGCCGAGATGATACCAGTGGTGGGAAGGAAGGCTTACACAATCTTGTTGCAATATGCTTCACAGCGAGGCTTCATTATAAACTGAACAAACAATAAGCGGGAAAATGAAGGCACTACAAATAAATAACATCAGCAAGATAAAGTAGCCTGTTCAAGACAGCCATTCCCTCACTAAAAGACTTCCAGCCAAAATAATCTCATTCTGCCTGATATATAACAGACTTAGTGCAAGAGATGATAGAAAGAGAGAAAACAGAGAGCTGGAGAAAGAGAATAAAGCATGAAAAGTGAAAATTAGCTAATTAAAGTGGCAATGAGGCAGTTATTACCTTCTTCTATTAAACACCTTTGCAGATTTAGCACCTGCTCCCAATGTAACTATGAACTCAGTGATGCTCTTACCTCGGATGAGGTACATGTGCAGGTCCAACCCCAAAAGCTGAGAGGACTAGATGTTTTATGTGATTTAAAGGCCTGAATGCATTGTTTAGTCAGTGAATGCTAACAAATATGATCCGAAATTAACTTTTTGCCATACATGTAAATGCTAATAGGATTCGAGAACATCGAATCTTATATAAAACAGTATTTTGCATTGTTCAATTGAAAATAAATCTATATTGTTCCTTGAAAAATTATTTTCCCAAGTATATTTGTGGCAAACAGCACAGACTATTGTTATTCGTAGCATCACACATCTCTTCGTAAACACTACTTTTCACGAAACCATTAAAAAGTCAAGGTGTATTATTATGTTGTTCCTTATGTTTGTGTTTTTCAGGGATTTTTTTTTTTTTTTTTTTTGAGTCCTGGAGTTATGGCAATAAAAGAAAAAAGAAGTTTGGGCTTTCTGGCAGACCGAATTAAATGACTTGAGTATGGCAGGTCTTTCATGTGTTGATGTATTTCCTACTAAATCAGAAAATCGGGGAAAGATATAATTGAAGGGATGCGCAACAGCCAATAAGCTTTAGGTGCATTAATTGTGAACTTTTGAAATGGCTTCAACACTAAGAGACATGGACTGAAAATAAAACAAAATAAAATAGCTTCAAAGCTACAGTAACAGGCATGGATTTTGGCAATTTTGGCAAAGTTCAATTTTCCTCTGAGGTAAAAGTATCTCTGAATAATGTTTTGGAACTAGGGGCGGGGCATTCTCATTGTAGAGATCCTCTGATTGGACACAAATCTGTCTGGCGCAGGATGAGTCATCAACAGTTTTATTCTGTTTTCCCAGAAGGGGAACAGGCATTGACTTTTATAAGTTAACTAAACTTTTAAAGATAGAGAGTTACGAGCAAGTGACAATATGGAAAAACAGGCAAAAAGCAGGAAAAAACATAGCTAGTCAACCACACACACTCTGAGCAGATAGTCCATAAAGGGCCAGCAGGCAGACCGAGGCATTTTGAGCTTTGAGTCCTCCTGAGAGCTTTCTTACGCAGGAAAAACTGTCATCACCTTATCATGCACAGCCTAGGAGACAGTCTAGGAGAAGTTAACATTCATTAGTTGCCCTAATTATCTCTCAGCACCTAGGAGGAAGTGCGGAAACCTTCTCGGTAGATGAAGTAACTGTCGGGGTTCTGAGATTTTAAACATGAGTCACAGATATACAAAAGAGATTATACCACACTGTGGGAGAGGAGGACGATGAAGATTAAAACAAATATGACGGAGGAAGCATTTAATGCAATCACTCGAGGGACCATGCTGCTTTGGAATAACTACAGTCAAGGCTTTGCTTTATATTTATACGATAAAACAAAAGCGCCAGCGTGAGTAATCCGAACGCTTGACAGCGATGATTTCCAACGTGGAGAGCCAGAGACTGCGTAAATGCTCGCCAGGAACAGCAGAAGTAATGATGGTGGTCGTTCATTCAATTTTAATGCCACACAAAATTGGTATCAAGAGAACTGCACAAACATAGATAGGAACGAAGCATATGAGAAAATGTCATTATGTCTTGGTGGAATGGTGGTGAATAACTTTTATTACTGAAATCACTCCTATAATGAGTTAATGTTTATTATAAATCATCCATTAATAAGAAGTTCATGGTGAATCCAGCTTTATGAAGGCTGTATATTTATATGCAGTAAAGCCCGTTCTCACTCAGTCTCCTGTATATGGCTTTAAACGACTCATAAAATACAAGCAGTTGTTTAGGATTCTTATCCCAGCGCTGTTTTCAGAGTGATCTATAAGCACAGGAGCGGCTCCTAAATCTCACTGGGCAGTTAGGGAGACCACAGGGACATAAGTTTCCTCTAATACAAACTCACACACGCATAAAACGCCAATCTGCTCGATTAAAATGGACAATACACATGAAAAACTTCACTTCCCAGAGCACTTAATTATCTGTAATTAGTGGCTTTTGTAAGAGCACAAAGTCATTGGGCTGGACAAGACCAACCAAATTAAGCAATTAAATGCCAGAATTTAGCCATAATTCATGCTGTATGCAAACTGATGATAACAATAAATGAAATTATCAGAACAACAAAAAGCAACGTCAGAATAAAACCAATTTAGTGATGGCGATCTGTAGTGCAATGGTTTTACTGATCAGTCAATCATTATAAATATAGTTTAGGGTCGGTAAGATTTACATGTTTTTGAAAACAGTAATATAGTGAAATATTATTACAATTTAAAATAACTGTTTTTCAAAATGTCATTTACTCTTATAATGCTGAATTTTCAGTGTCACATGATCCTTAAGAAATCATTATGATGCTCAAGAAACATTACTACTGCTCAAGAAAAATTTATTATTAAAGTTGAAAACACTATAAATTTATTTCTGCCTAATATTTTTGTGGAAATTAACGAATATAGAATTTCAAAAGAACAACATTTACTGTATTTAAAATCAAAGTATCTTGGAACCTTATAACAGTGTCTTTACTGTCACTTTTGATCATTTGAAACTTGAAAGCGTCTTTACTCTTTGCTGAATAAAAGTATTCATTTCTTTGAAGAAAATAATCTAACTGACCCCAAACTTTTTAACTGTAATGTATATAAAAAAATAATTATATAAATGTACTGTATAATAAGAATGCTTATTATTGTAAGCACAAGTTAACATTGCCTTTCTTCATGAAGAACAAACAAAATCCCTAAGCCTAAGAAAAGTGGTGTATTACAGTAAAAAAAAACTTCATAAATGTTTAGCATAAAGTGTGTTTCAACCCCCCAAACAGCACTTTTTAGTCATTTACAGATCAATTATATTGTAGTCCTACTCTAAAACAGGTCTTTTCCAGGGAGACAATCCTGAAAGAAAAAAACAATCCGAAAATGTCAAAAAAAGAATATCTGTTTGTAAACAGTAATTTCATCTGCAGAGAAAAACATTGCAGAGCAGATGCTAGAGATGGGAGCGCTTACTCTGGTCTGAAATCACAAGACATGTTCAGCATAAACATGAAAAGCATGTTTGCTGACTGCAGCACTTGGATTAGAGGAGGGGGGGGAAAGTGCAAACCATAGAAACAAACAACACAAATGCACAGGCCCAGATTTGAAATATGCAAATGTATGACGTAAGGGGGAAAAAAACCCAAGAATGGATAGAAAAATAATAAAAGAGAGGCAGAGGAATGCTGGAGAGCAGCTTGAATGAGAAAGCAGATGCTGATACCCAGTCTCTCTCTCTCTCTCTGGATGTTTTCTCTGGATGTTATTGCGCAGTGCTGTGACGCACCTGTTTTGATGGAGACTCAGATCTGTCAATTGAGAAGTGGGTGGTTATCCCACGCCTTTTACTTTATGAATTCTGTGTCTCCTAGCAACTACGCGAACCCCTCAGAATCCGTGTGCATCTCTCTCCCTGCGGAGGAGAGCCAGTGACGGAGTTCAGGATTGGTTTGCGGGTGCAGAAGTATGACTCGCAGTCCAAGGAACCCCAACTTGGAGCTTGAGTCTCCCCTCCCCCACCTTCACAATCCCTGTTTCCATGGTAGCGGTAGGTCTCCTCACATGGCGCAGGTGGGCGGATCAGCATGTGACACGGTTACACTTCCTGTGGGATAATTAGACTTCCTGTCTGAGGGATGGGAATCCCTCTTGCTCATTCTGGCATTATAAAAGCATCCTAAACATCAATCCACTCAACATTTCCACATTTATCTTTTCATCCACAATCAGAATTATAGATAAAAAGATTTTTTTAGAAGTCTTTGAAGGTCTTCACGATTAGTTGGCTAAGATTCCCATAACACCATGACTTACATACCTGATTCATCTTGCATTTTGCCATGAGAATGAATATAAATAAATCAATATGAATATAAAACTTTACAATAGGGGTATTTAATTCCCATTTAGGGGTCCACCAATCATTTTAAAAAGTTAAATGAATAAGGCTAAAAGAAAATGCAAATTCACGTCTGTACAGTAGAGGGCGCAGCTCAAACAAAACAAAAAGAAGAAAGTTAAACAGTCTTACTTCAGAAATAAAAACAAACAAAAACGAAACAAATGTGATGTTTAGCTAAAGTCATTTTAGCTTATTCGTATGGTTTAATTTGGATCATCAAAGATCATCAGCAAAGACACTGGTAAATAAAGTGAGATTAAATACATAAAGTATATAAAGTATTTGTGTTATTTAATATATTTAATTATTGCAGGTTTGCGTAATAGAAATAAAGTTTGCAGTTCACTGTTTTTATTCATTTTGAGGATTACTGAATCTGTTTTTGTGCAAGTGAGCTGAGTAGATGCTCACGTTTAATCTCTAGAACAATACAATATCCATCATGTTCACAAAGCTGTGAAGAGATGTCCGTCAATAAATGGGAAAACAAAATAAATTGTGCTACTTATTTGAAAAAGTAACTTTACTAGTTACTTGAAAAAAGTAATCTGATTACATACCTCGCGTTACTTGTAATTAGCCCAAACACGATTGATGCATACTTCTTTCCTTTTATTTTATAAATTCTTAATCCACTAAGGAGTCTGTGGCTGCATAGTAAAGACTGTGTGTGTACCTGAGAAAAGCCCAGGTTTCTGCAGCCGTTGCAGGGAGTGAGCGCCTCCCACAGGCCTGATGGCCCGCAGCTCTTTTCCTCCTCTTCCATCGCAGGGGGCAACGGGGGAGTGGGACGCTAAAGCCAGGTGGAGAGATATACATACAGTTACATACAGTCAACAGTAGTACACACAGGATCTCAGCTCATGCCAACATAACAAGATTAAAATAAAACAGAGATGGTATAAAAGAGACGGACCACTCAGAGAGAAACGAATGGGAGAAATCCTAAAAGGTTTACCTTACACCTAAATGAGCCAATCAGCATTTTGTTAAAGGGATTCAGTCTAGATTAGACCTTTTGGAGCCAAATAAGCTACATTTGACTTTTTATACATAGATACTGACTCTCAATGACTGTTACGGGCTGAACAAGACAAGAGACGTGCGGATCCATATGCAAGGCTTTATTCCAAAACATGGTCTTAACACAGGCAAGGTCAATAAACAGCAAACAGGTATGGCAGAGGCATGGCACAGAGTAATCCTTAGGGCAAGCGTGGGTCGACAATCGGCGAACAATATCCAACAGGGGCAAGGCAGAGAGAGAGAATCCAGGGAGACAGCAATAATCCAAAAGAGGTACAAACAGAGGCCAAAGGGCTAGGCTAAGGATGAATCCAGGAAACAGGCAAGAATCATAACAGGACAAGGCAAGACTAAGATCAATGGATGGCTCGGTAGAGAAGCTAACACTAAGGGAGTGCTAAACGCAAAACAATACTCGGCAGAAGGGAGAGAAAGTCCAAGGCTTATAAAGTGTGTGAGATAGTGTGTGATAGTTCTCAGGTGTGAGCGTGATTAGTGGAATCAGCTGGGAGAGTAGTCAATGCAATGAATGTTGGGGATTGTAGTGAAGTGCAAAAGTCCATGCTGTGATTTGGTGACCTCTGGTGGTGATTGACCGGAAGTGGATGGACCAGATTCGTGACAATGACCCCTTGAGTCTGATTCTTTTCCTAAGGTTTTTTGTAACTCCAGAACTCATGTAGAAACACATTCCTAGTCGTGTTGAGCCGCAAAAACTAAAATATACAAGTATCATATGCAAATGTGATGTGTATTTAGTTTGTATATTATACTAATATGTGAAACAAGGAACATGTGCTTGAAATATTTGCTTTCCTGTAGCTCATGGGTTAGATTCCCGAGAAAAGTAAGAACTAAAAAAACACTGGATAAAATAAACTGTCAAATGCATAAATGTAAATGTAAATATGTAAGGAAAAAATAGCTGAATAATTCCTTTGACATAAGCAAAACATTTAATTTTTAATTAAATGATGCTGTTTTAAATGAAAATATTGTTTTCTGACTGCATGTATGGCCAGTAAAATGTTCCCAGCACCCTTTTATAGATGCTGGAAACAACTCTAATCCCTTCAGTCAAGTCTTGGGAGTTTTTGACATGTGACAGGAATCGATCGGAAGAGTGTTTGTGTACGTGCGTGTCTTTGCTTGTTTATCTGGACTCTGCAGACTTTGATTGATTGACCCGACACAAACACGTTTAATTGTATCGATCAAACAAACGCAGTGGAGTATACCGTGATCCAGTGGTCACTGCGACAGATCTTCAGCAATTAACCATTGCATAACGTTCTTGCAGACTTTCCTAATGCACAGTTCATCTGTCCCTTACATAAAGTAAATTTCCCTCCCTCAGCCAGCAGTGTGCTGAAAATAAGATTCTGTTTGTGTTAAATAACGTCAGTGATTAAATCTGGGGCTGTTTAGAGCTATAAATATATATTTATGAGATTATATAAATTGAAGGGATACCCAGCACTGCACCCAGTGTTTAGTTCTGTGTTCCCTCTGCTGGCCAGAGTGAGATACTGCATCAACAGTGAAAATCTCATTAGGATCTCTTGGATATTGATATTGATCGATTGACGCGACTGATTTCATTTTCTTGGAAAACTAAAATATGTTTGATATTTTAGAGGGACGGTTTCAGATTAAATGTTTCTAATCATTGTGTAAAACCTGTTCAAAAAGCACCAAAAAGCCATAAACTTACTGTATTTTCTTCGCAAGCACACCTTGTTCATTCGAGTGAGAGTGCCGTTGCGTTCCTCGTCAGAAAGCCGCCCACTGCCGAAGCTCTCCATGGACTGAGAGTGAGAAGAGATGGTCTGACAAAGCTCCTCAAAGGAAGCAATCCTTATCACGGCAGATCTTTATTTCATTCAGCAACTTGGACAACTCCCCTGTTACTGCATCATCTAAAAAGAGAAGGAGAAAGAGGGAAAGAGAATTCAAACTATGAATTTAAAAGTACTGAGTTTATGGTGAAACAGAGGAATTTTGTTATTATTTCTTAGTTAAATAAATCTTAATGTATTATTAACTAACATGTTACTAACCATGAGCAATACAGTTTTGTTATAAGTTAATAATAGAAACACAGCTGTTCATTGTTACAGTTCACAGTGCTAACAAGATTTTAATAAAGTATTAGTAAATGTTGAAATTAACATTAACAAAGATTAACAAATGCTGTATAAGTGCAGTTCATTATTAGTTATTGTTAACTAATGTATTTAACTATTGTACCTTATTTTAAAGAGTTAACAGTACAGTTTTGTCACGTCAAATTGTATGCATTTACGGAATGTATCATGCTACCAAAAGCACATCAAATTTCTCTGTAAGGGCTTTTAAATAAATGTTTACTTACAGAGCATTCATGGCGAGAGCTGACCTATTTATTTTTATTCTCTTGTCTGTTTTTCAATGTTTAATCTGGGACAAATGCTTGTTTTCTGGCACCGACTCAGTGTGCTGATGTGTGCTAACAGTAATTTTGTGTTTGGCAGACTCTCGGATTTACCTGTTATCTTAACCAAAATGCTAGTCCAGCTGGAACGAAAGACGCACATCCAGCAGTCATTTAGAGCACAAAGGGAACGGTTGAGACAGCAACAACTGACCACTAGGGGCGCTGCTGACTGCACTTTCTTCATAATGCACATCCACTACTCAAAACATATACCCATTTATGTCACTATTTGTGTTCCTGTTATGAAAATACTAAGCAAAATAAGACTATTCTTAATTAAAAACAATGTTTAAGTGATTAGGCGTTAAAACAGGATTAAACAGTCAAATATTTGCTAGGGAAAAAACTAAGCAGCAGACAATGTGCTGTAATACTATCCATTGACCACTGGGTGTCGCACTGCACACTAAAATACATGAAAGTGACAGCAGTCATGATGAGCGGTAAACATTTGGATGAGTCCGTCTACTTTTAAACATGAACTTTTCAAAATAGTGTATTTAGCTAGTTTTTTTAAATGTAATTATTGTATGATGGTTTTGATTGAATGTAGTTTTCACTGATCTGACAATCACACATACTTTTATGCCGCAGAGACGGGGAGGGCACAGGTGAGGGTATTGATGTGCGTGGCGTTGGTATCGGTATTGGGCGTTGTCGTGCTAAATCTTCATGGAAATTCCCTCGGTCACAATCTGACATCATATAATCTAGAGAGACAGAGATTAATTAATTTATAGTGCACAGATAAACACACAACCACAAAAGTACATTGACTTTTGCTAGTTTGCTCAGTTTTAGGACAGCAAGGGGTTGAAATGTCAAAACAGGCAAAACCGAAATCATTCTCTTGTTCTTTGGGGAATAAAAACACCTTAGGTTGGTGAAAACCTAAATGTGCTGCTGTAATTGCAGCTCTTAGCAACTATAGGCTGCACAAGCCACATGATAACCATGAAAACAACAATAGTTTCAGACTACTGTCAAAGACTGTAGATTATAAAACCACAGCAAGCGTGAGATTAAGCTTCCTTCACTCTGGGGATTCGGCTTCATTGACCACACAGAGACAGGGAGGGGAACTTTAATGTTGACTCTGTCCTATAGGATGAAGGGTGATTTAGACTTCACATGTGTCCAAACAAAGAAGACATTTTCGAGCAGTAACCGTCCTAAACTCACAACCCTCAGAAATGTATAACGCTGGGAATAAAGTGGATGGAAACAACATAACCACATCTTATTATTTTACGAGGGTGTTTTTTTAAAGCAGAGATGGAACATTGGGTTCAAACACCCATGTCTTTTGTGCTGTATGATAAACTCTGCTGGAAAGAATGAGTTTAGTTGGATCAGTATATGAAGGAAGATGGAATCAGACTTCAGAATCATCCAAGATATTATAATACTGAAAATGGCCTAAAATAGTAATAATATGTGTATAACAAAGTAATAAACATGTAATAAATAACTACAGGTCCTCATACATACTTCAATAAAATGAGTAAAGACTCAGTTGTTGTTTTTGTGGCATAAAATATTTCAAGGAACAAGTATTTCTCACACGCACTAAACAACCATTGTTCTCAATCTAACACAAACTTCCTGAAACGAACTTTATCAATCTGCAAGCATCCGCCTTCTGATCTCCACCAGGAACACGCTCGCTCATCAGCATGTGCACGTGTGCGTGAGTGTGCTTGTGTGTTTAAGGGCTTTTTTTTTGCTTTATAAAAGTTTGAATGCATGTGCGAGTAAGTCTGGCAAATGCTTTACCTTGTATAAGAGAAGCAATTTGTTGTGATTTCTGGGACGGATGTTCTCTCAGTACGTCTAGAGCAGTTCTTCCCTGACAATCTCTGATGTTGGCATCAATCCCTGAGGAAAAAAAAAAGAAGAAGAAAAAAGGTTAATTTTGTATTTGATTTTTGGTTTCTTCAATTTTTCTTCATTTTTGTATATTGTATTGTTAATTTGTTTATTCAAAAAAACTAGTTTTAGTGTATTAATTTATTTAGTTTATATTTTTAATGTTTTTTTTAAATTCCTGATAAAGCAACACCACAAAACTGTTCCATCTGCCTATAATGGCACGACACTTAATTAGAAAATACATCAAGTGAACTGTGGTTAGCTGTTTTATATGACAATTATATTGTTTAATTAAGAGGTGCTTTGAAAGAACACAGTGAACATGATGCAAAGTGAAGCTTGGGATATTCATTTAAATATGAACATTTCTTTTATTGAGAATTCATTTGAATTTTTGCACATTTAAAGTTTAAGTTTTGTTTTTGTTTTAACAAAAATATTCATATGAATTAGATATTATTAACTTTTTTTATATAATATTTTTTTATGGAAATTATACAATAGAAAAATCCGGACTTCTTCCCATAAACCCATTTAAAAAACTCCTAACGAACAATTTTCCCAAAATAAAACTTTCCATAACAATAAAACCATGACAGAGTGATTACACCGCCCTTTCCTTATTCCACAGCTGGCACACTGACAGGGAAGATATTAGGTCACAGGTCACACAAGTAGTTTAAACAAACCATGGCCCGTGCAACATCCCCATCCCAACCCTACACACATACACTTCCCCAAGACATACCTGAGTCAAGCAGTAGCTGAACTACATCCATCTTTCCGAAGAGAGCGGCTTCATGGAGAGCGCTTCCTTTCTCTGTCTAGAGAGAGAAAGATTTGAAGTCAATATGTTAAGCCTAAATGACTCGCATAAAGAAGTAAATGGCAGTAATACACTATGGCGTCATTACTACTTGCAGTCTATCAGCCGTCTACTGGGGCGACTGGCAGGGTATTTTATATCACGCTTACTGTGAAGTACTTAACTACACCCAATTTAGCTCTGGAAACATTTATTCAGTGTACTACAATTAACTACAATGGCGCTGAGAATTTATGAGGCTGACTGACGGGAGCTTGAGAGGGAAAGGAACGGGCAAATTAGACCGAACGGCAGTCGAGACAGATTACGAGAGCTTCTTGCACTGGTGAGTGTGGTCATTTTAATAGGCCACCGGGAGACCGAACACGATACCAAATCAAATTGGCCCTCTCCGGGCCTTCATTAGTACAGAGGTATCTGTACAACTCAAGTGCTTGCTCTTCTCCCTGAATTCCCTCAATGGATGTGATGATGCAATACACATTGTACATACACACTGTAATACTTGATGCACTTCATAATGCAGCAAAAACAGCACTGACCTTCTGCAAGGCAGTCTGGGAGAGCCAAAACTACCTAATTTTGAGACAGTTTTAGGCACTGTTTTTGTCTAGCGATAGTGTTAATGGCATTAATCTTTTTTTTCTTCTTAATAGTCCTATTAGACTATTCGCACCTATATAAGGATCATGTTAAGCTTAAGTCTTTGTAACATTACCAACAGGGCATTCTTACCATCCATATGTGCTTTTAAAACAATCACGTACATGTCTAATGAACGTCGTGTATAGTTTCTTGCTAGGATTGTGGGCTCTGGGATGTTTGGCAGGTAGGAATGCTCAAAATCTGATTTGAAGTTGTAAGGCCGCTTTTGGGATGGTCTCATTGGTCAACAGATGTCTTTTTATTTTTTATCTAGGGATGTATCATCCCCATTTAAATCAATGGGGATGCACTGTTCGCCATTGTTTTTCACTCGCATTTTGTGTCTTTTGCAGCTTCTCGTGTGGCGTTCACTCAAGTTAGAAGTAGTTCAACTTTTAAAAAACGCATGTCGAGACATTGTGTTTTTCTATTCCAACACCCTGTGTCTTGTGTTTTAAATGCAAAAACACGTTCTGTGTGAATGGAAGAATCTTGTGTCTCAAGACCCTTGAGTTTTGTTCCATTCAGTCGGGCCGGTCGTACTGTTCTTGATCACAAGAACACATCCTGTGAACGCCCATGAGTCTGCTGAAAGTTCTTAGAGAGAAGTTGAAAATGAGGCAAACACACACATGAGGTTACATAAAAAGAAGACTATAAATGTAGTGCTGGTACACTGTCGGAAGAAATGTGGAAAAATGTTGTACCTTTAGGAACCCTCGGGTACTAATATGCATTCTTTAGATGTAGATAAGGCACAAAAGTGTGTGTTTGAGGGTACTGCCCCAGTGACAATTTAATGCTACAAATTTTTGGACAGAAAAGCTTAAACCCAGTAAACCTGAGTATACAAACGTAAAGCTTACATAACGTTTCGCCTTGAAAACACACAGAGCTTACATCCACTGTGATTACTTACTCAGAGAAAATCCACAAAATAGTCGCAGATAAGACATTCATCCTTGAACCTGAGGTTAAAGTCCAGTCCAGATCACTAAATAGTCCAGAACGACTCTGTTGTGAATGAGGCTTAATTCTGAATGAGCATGGTAAATACTGCAGAACGCACTGTTCTCCTGAAAGTTTAAACTCGAATTCTGTGCTGTTCGGGATGAGCAGCGTGTGCACCCACAACGGGACGGGAAGTGGGACCCCCTCCTCTGAATGAGGACCACTTCCTGTCCGGTTTCCCATGGCGATTAGCTATTGATGTCACCAGGAGGAGGAAATCGATTCACTCTCACTGTGCTTCCAGGAATTGAGAAGAAGCGGTGAAAAGATTGCCTTCACCTCTCTTCCACTCTGTTTTCCTTCAGCTGAATGTTCTTGCAAGTTACGCACTGACATAGTGTCTTTCTCAGAGGAAAGAAGATGGAAAACTAGAGAGATGCGCATCATAAAAGATTCATTTATTCACATGTTAACCTGGGAATCAATTTTGTTATATTTGTGTTGCGTTTTTCTCTTCTACAGCACTATCGATATTTCATTTCCCCAAAATTCAGATTATCATTAATGCGTATTAAACATCAAATATGTTCTCATTAACAGTGGACAGACAAATTGTAATATGTCTGGTTAGCACTCTTTGTTGCACTTTACAGGGTTCAAATATGAATGTTCAAATAATACTGTATCTTTCATTGAGACAGGAGACAGAGAGGGACAGAGGAAGGGGAATCCATGCTTTCTGAGATCAAAGCTTCCTCTGATCATCCTCTCTCACACACACAACACAGAACCATTCAAACAGACAATTCAGCAGCTTTCCGTCACACACACACACACACACACACACACACACACACACACACACACACACACACACAATACCTAAAGAGACAGTTTCCATACAAACAGCTTTACAGCCTGATAAATAAGACAAGCCCATCCAAGAACACACACACACCGGCATTATTACATCACACACATGCACAAAATCAAAAAATGCAGTTTCTATACAAACAGTGTTGTAGTTTGACAACCATATATCTAACAAGAATGCAGACAAAAACCTTATATTAATGAGAACCTTTCATACACACAATTATTTTTTCATAGTAACAATGATACATTTACTATTCTCTGTCTAATCCTAAATTGTTTTTAAAGGAATTCATCCTAAGGAATTTATTTTTCCTTCTACAGTTGTTTTTACAATTGAGGGCATACCCAGATGTCCTCAAATGTTCCCAAAGGGAAGGTTTGTACGATTTAGGTCACTTATTGGTACAAAATTTGTCCCTTAAGTATAACATAAGTAAACACACACCAGGGAAGCCTGAGGAAACCCTGGATTGAGAACAGAGTGTTCCTCTACTGCGTTTCACTTACTCTCACAGCTAGATGAATTATTCATCCATTTGAGCCCTTAAACCATTCACACACTCTCTCTCTCTCACAAATGAGCATGACAAATACAAAGTTCTGTTATAAAATGTTATATAAAACTCTAGATGGTGCAGGCTCATAAGTCCTTAACCTAATCTAATTGCAATCACATAATTCTCTATAGGGCACAGCTGATTGGTAGCCAATGAGTTCGCTGCTCAACATTTAAATTCTTGCCTATTGTTTGCTGTACAGTTAGCAGTGAGCTTTCAGAAACCCTCCACCTCCCCCAGCTCCACCTGTATACTGTAGATCTGCTACAGGGGTGATTCATGTATTCTATTTTGTACAGCAGCAGCATTTCTTGCTTGCTCATAGCAGCATGTCTGTGTATTAGCAGTAGCAAATTCTGTTTTCGCTCTGCAGCAATAACAGCAGCAGCGTAGCAGATCTATTCCGCCCAGACCAAACACATTGACATTGTCATACTTATTCCCATGCCAAACCCCGAGAGTTGTCATGGCAGAACTGTGTGTAACACATGAGTTCAAGAGGAAGAGGATATCCTGTTCACGCACTGACCTGTGTGTTAACATCCATGTCGGCCTCCAGCAACACTCGAACGGTAGTGTAATGACCATTCCGTGCGGCCAGGTGAAGGGGCGTGTGTTTGCGTGTATTGCAGCTCATGAGGTTGGGGTGGGCGGTCAGTAGCATGCAGACCACCTGCAGGCGGCCGTACATAGCGGCCAGGTCCAGCGGTGTTTCCCCGCGACTGTTCCTCATGCTGGGGTCCGTCAGCTCCTGTAGCAAAACACGGACCACCTCGGAGTGACCGTACTGAGCCGCACAGTGCAGAGCCGTCTCCTTCTCAAGGTTCTACATCAGAGAGGGAGAGACAGGCACCGTGTAATAAATTCATTATGAAGCATCCATTATCCAAACATGAGCTGTCATTTAACCGTGACAACTGACTGTCAATCATTCACTGCCCTAAATATCTCCCATAATGCAATGCAACTGCCTGCAGGCTATTGTCAGGGTTATTTTTTACACATAAGACGATACACAGCAGCAAAGATGCACATCCTGATCGGATCCCTCTATCACATGAATGCTAGTTAAAACTGATACAGACAAATTACTTGAAAGTGAAACATCTGAATGCATTAGCTGTCATGTTGTTTCATAACGATAGATCTAATGGCAGTGTTAAGTGGGTGCTAGGAGTTTTTAGTACAAATAATAAATGGCTAGATATGGCTCAGGATTCCCCTTTATTGTAATTCTATTTATTTTCATCGACTGATCGCTTAGAAACGTAATAGCACAACTCTCCTCCATGTCCGCAAATAGTGTGGGAGGAAAAGGGGTTTGTTCAAATCTGTAAACCTACAAGTTTACTGAGAATATCATCCAATAATGAAACTGGAACTGTGCATTGACAAACATAACCCTATTGTAACATAACAGCACCCTCTACTGCCACTACTACACACTACACTTGTTCTCTTGACTATAAATGTGTGTGTTTGTGTGTTAAAGGGGTGTTCCAACAAACTCAGGCGAGTGAGAAATGAGCGGTTATGTCTGTAGCATGAAGACAGAAGGAGCATTCTTGCAGGTCTGGCAATAAACAAGCGAGCTGCAGTGAGAGAGAGCGGCCGCTTTAACTGCAATGACTTATTTCAAGCAAATGGGTTTCTTAATTAGCCAGACATGATTGAAAATGATGATAAGAGACTCCCAGTCCCCGAAGCAGCACAAAGAAACAGACCTGATACTGCAGACAGATTTTTCTCACTCTCTCTATCGCTCACTCATATTCTCTGTCCTGCCTTTCTTCCTTTAATCTCCCTTTTTTGGCCTTGAACACCAAACACACACGGCAATTTCCTGCATCTATAAGCGCAGCTCCCATTGTGCATCTGTATGTCGACCAGACAGGACAATATCCAGAGAGACAGCGGGTCGCTTTCTCACTCCATACTGTTCACACCCTATTGGTTAATTTCCAAGATGGGCTGTCATGATAAAACAACAGAAGAACAGGCAGTCACATTCAATAAATGAAATGACACATAATAGTGACGGTGTATCTAGAGCGATCAGCACTTTAGACGACACAAAACACATAATTAAAGTATAAAATAGACGAACAGGCTCAACAAAAGTGCTTTGTTCACAGATGAGGACCCTGTGAGTCTCGTCTCTTAGCGGAGCACTAAAGCAGATGTACAGACAGACAGTACAGCCCACGGGAGGATAGAGGAGGTGTGGATGAGCGCATTAGTCTCGGCTATCCTGTACAATCCGGTGCATTTTAATGCGGATTCGTTTCTTGAGCCAATATTTTAGAATCAAAGGAATATATCCGGGTTCAATACAAGCTCAATAGACAGCATTTTGTTTATTGCCATATGGACTTAGGTAATTAAAGGTACTTACAATGGAGGTGAATGGGGAAACATTTTGGAGGATTTAAAAGGATGTATAATTTTATAAAAGCACTTAGTTTCTTCTGTTAAAATGTGTACTATAAAGGTGTTAAAATAATCATTTTACATTTTAGGGTATATGGCATCACTCCCATTTTAGTGTCTCACTGTAACCCAGATTTTTGCTTCTTTATTTTTTTAAGAAAATGAGAGTAGAAATTACTTTTTGTGCCCGGAATATTCCTTTATATAAGCCACCATGCTATTTCATACACAGGAAGCTGGGTCCAGAAGTGACCATCGAACTATAAGACACATGGTTCAACTTATTCTCTTACATGTACGTTTGTTTGGCTAAGGCAGGAAGCATAGGTGCCAGTGATGGCAAAGCACCCATGGAAAAACACAAGATATTCTCCATTAATTTTAAACAATCAAAACATCGATTGAGATTCGAGAGCCTCTTCTGTGCTACTTGACCAATAAGGTGTATCTAAATCCGGAACCGTGACTGTGAGGAGAAATGGGTCAGAGTGTTAAAACGGCGGATCTGACACTGTACTCACAAACACATCTGGCAAACGCTGGCTGTGTGTGTGTGAGAGAGAAATAGAGGAATTCAGAGGGCCGTCTCTTGTGGGTTCAGAGAATCTGGAGTCAGAGAAAATGGTGTAACCTTTTGTCCTCCCAGCCAGAAAACAAAACATTCCTGAGTAACGCACAAAACTAGCCATTTTCTCACGCACACACGCACACAAGCAAACACCACACTCACTCACTCACTCACTCACTCACTCACTCACTCACTCACTCACTCACTCACTCACTCACTCACGCACGCATATAGCCATATGTTCAAACACACATCTTAGCTATAGAAATACTGTACATCTATTGTTTTTAACAAAACAGTATTTATATATTACACTACTGTTAAAACTTTTGGGATTGTTAAGATTTTTAAAAAATAGTTTTATTCAGCAGGGACACATTTAATTGATCAAATGTGACAGAAAATACATTTAATATGTTACAAAAGTTCTCTATTCCAATTTCCAAATAAATACTGTATTACAGCATATTAGAACGAATGATTTCTAAAGCATCATGTGACTGAAGACCGAAGTAATAATGCAAAAAAATTCAGCTTTGCCATCACAGGAATAAAATACATTTTAAAATAAATTTAAATTATTTTAAATTGAAATGATATTTCACAATATTACTGTTTTTACTGCATGTTTTTTTTAATCAAATAAATGCAGCCTAGGTAGGCATAAGAGACTTCTTTCAGAAACATTAAAAAATAGTAGACCTCAAACTTTTGAATGGTAGTGTTTTTTTATCTGCTTTAATATAGCAGAATAGCTATATCCTGATTTAATTGAACTCCTTTTTCCCAAAGGAAGGTTTCATCAGAATTACCTCACCTCCGCGGACAGATTTGTCCCCCAATATATACACACAAAATCCTTTAATTAAAGCACTTTCTGCCTCTCTGTAATTGGTCGATAAATCAGCCATCAATCCACAAATGGACACACCAATAGCCTCTTTATATGTATTTACAACAAAACTTGCTCTAGTGCACTAACAAAATTTACTGTTTGTGCTCTAAGAGAGAAAGTAATACAGGTTTCGAAAGACGGAAAAAGGGTGAGTAAATGATGACAGAACTTTAATTTCCAGGTGGACTATCCTTTCCAAAACCTGCTTACTTACCTGAATGTTATCAGTACTCTTCAAGTAAATTAGCACAGACTTTCCTTAATATAAAGTCTTATGCTATAAAATGGGCCTGTCACAGGCTGTCATGTTCTTTTCTAAAGATGGAGATCGCTGGGTGACAAATCACCCGCAGGTACGTTTGAAGCGGATCTTCAATATGTACAAGGCGTTGATGTGTTGAGTGTTCAGATTGATTTTTATGTCCTTCCAGATAGAAGAATGATAAATGGAAACTCTCCACTTTTATTGTATCTACAAATCCGGACGACACACACAGGCTCAAATGAATGTTTATATATTAGAAATGCACACCACAATCTTTAAATAGGCACTTAGAACAGCCACAATTTCAAAAAAACTTTTTGATATTCCAGGAGGGTTTACAGCCCTTGTGTTTGTTTGTTGTCAGCATAAAAAAAACTATAAAACACTTAGCTTTAAGAGATGGGGCTATAAACAGCCTCTATTTAGCAGTGCTGAAATAATAGCATATACCGTCTGACACCAAATATATGAGTATTGTATTCGGATATGAGTAATGCCCAAGTCATAAAGAGCTCAGCATCCCACGCTGCAGTGTAATATATGCCATAATGTCCGTGCCACCGGCTGTGTGTGCATCACCACTTTTGCTTTGCTTGTTGTTCCTAAGGTGCAGCAGATAATCATTTAAAGAGAAGGATGTAAAATGGAGTGAAAGCAACATTTTTAAAAGAGTGAAAGGTCACAGCTGTTTATCATCAACCACCAGCCATCAGTCAGGGTTGTGCAGCACTAATAATTGAGTTGAGAAAGCTTCCTGAATTTGAGTTGAATTCATTTGAAGCCAATTCAAAACAACGTCCTTCCGTGAATTAAAAACGAGCAAACTCAAAAACAGGCCCTAATCATTATTAACAGACTACTGACATTGTAAATGATTGCCGTACACTGGCTTTGTCTCTCCGAAATGCACTCATGCCGGCGGTGAAGGTCTATCCATCAAGCTGATGGTTTAGTGGCTGAAGATTGGAGGTAATTGTTTCTCAGGCTGGTGTGGTCATTAAGAGTGAGGTAGAAAAGCAGGAGAGAAAGCTGCACCGAGACAGCATTTTAACTGCAGGTAAATACAGGCTTTTCACAGAGCTGCCCTGATTCTGCTCAACAAACCCTCCATCAGCCCATCAACACACTGAGATGCGAGGAACAGGTCTGAAACTGTCAAAAAAAAACTGTTAAGAGTGTGTATCTGTGAATGATTGAGCGCACACGGGGACTGTGTACTCTAAAAAATAGGTGTTTTAAGTGTTTGTACATTTGTACTAGACTAGTGTAAAGTGCTCAATAGCACTCATTACTAGTGCTTGTTACTGCTGTTTGGATTTGAACAATTGAATACAAAATACAAAAAGTATTAAAGTTCAGCTCATCAATTTAGGAATGGTTACCTCAAACTGTGGCAGCATGTTGAGGAAAGGCATGCTATTTCTTTTCAGACGTACTATTTTCATCTGCGACATGATGAAATGTGTCAAGTCACCTTTTTCTATAGTGCTTTATACAATACAAACTGAATTGTTTGCGTCACTGACTCATTATTTCCCCTTTTAACACTGTAAAGCTGCTATGAAACAATTTCTGCTGTAAGTAAAGCAGCTCTAAAAGACAATAGTGACTGACTCTGAGCGGTAAGCTTACAAAGACTAAATTTGCTGTAAGGGTACAGTACCTGTTCATTAACTCTGCTGTGGGACGGCCCGTGGTGGATCAGTATCTGGACTATGTCCACGTCACCTCTCCATGCGGCCAGATGCAGAGGAAAACAGCCCTTACTGTCAGCCACATTAGTAGAGGCTTCAAACTGCAACAACTTCAACACCACGTCCCTGAGACAAAGACAAATAAGAAAGATTTCACGTTTTTTTTTTTAATTGTGTGTGCAATTTATTCTTAAATAAAGAAAATCCCATAAATCTTCTATGGTGCTATTTAACTTCGCAGACACATTATGAAGGGGGTAATTGTGCACTAATCCTAATAATACATTTCAATTCATGTTATGCAAAATCCCTCTCCCACTCTGCCCTCATTTCTGTTACAGCAAGCATTTAAAACACCCAAAAACCTTAATCCAATCTAATTTCATCCCTGCTTTATAAAATCAGCCTAATCTGACACCGCCCCATCCCATAAACCCCTCACTAATCAAATAAAACTCTACCCACCCTAATATAGCTGTCTCCAGACTCACAATCCCGCCCTAATTGAACCTCACCCCCATTTCATAAACCCCGCCCTAATCTGACATCACACTCTTCAAATCCTGATGTATATGAGCTGGATTATACCTCTGAAATCTCAAGTAATCCTGACATGTAGCGTTTTCCTTTTTTAAATCCATAACACCATGTTGGGAGGGAGTGATTGTCTGAGATGTTCATGGAGTGAATGTGTGCAAAGCTTCCCAGCAAGCAATTCTGAGTTTAAAAGACGTCTAATAGCCGCCCGAAACAAAGCCTGACCTCTAGGCTAAAACAAGGCACAAAAAATTTGAGCTGTCAATGAAAATGTAATAGACGTCTAAACATAGCCCAAGAATAGAGCACAGGCTATGCATAGATAATGTAAATAAATGAAATCAAACACCTTTTAATCACTGTTGACTTTGCTTACATGATGGAATATCATACATCTCACAAGGTATTTTGGCAAAAACGACATGTAACCTAATTCAAGGTTATTTTGGCTAGAAGTGGGTTACACATAGCCAGACTATATCGGGTCTATAGTTAACCTAGATAGTGGAATGACAGCTATTGCTTGCTGGGTTGTTATGTGTAAGCGTTCATTCATTTGATTATAAGCATTAACTGATTTACACCTTGATTCAGCAGTTCACTTTTCAAGAACCTGTAAATGGATTAGAGAATATGAGTGTGTCACCTGTGTCCGTTTAGAGACGCGTGGTGCAGCGGTGTGTATCCTGAGCCGTCTGCACAGTTCACATTGAGGCCTCTCCACATGCTGCAGAGGAGAAGAGATATTTCTCAGTACAGATCAGTTAACACAAAAAAGACATCAGTAAAAACTACTAAACACCAACAACAAAACCACATACAGCATATTTTTCATGAGCATTTTTTTTAAGAGCTGATCTGAGAGCTGATACAGCAGAGATTGTGTAAACTACACTCATGCCAAGATTGCTATGAGACTCTCCCGTTTCTCACGATCTCCAGAGGACCTTAAATTCTGCTTAGAGCACGCACACACGCAAAAACACACACACCACCACACACACACACACACACACGTTTACCTCAATATCCAAATGGGGAAACACCCCTGAACAAGGGTTTTCACACTTCTTCTTGTTTAAGAAGAGGAACCACTTTCTAAATAAAAAGGCAAAATAAAAAAACATCCACTAATATTACATAAACTAATGTATGAACGTCAGAAAGGAAGGAGAGCTTCCACAAAACTATGTAGATTTCGTTTTTTTATATTTTTATTTATATTCTTATTCTATTATTAAATAAAAATATTGCAGTAAACATATTTAATACCTTAAGTTAACACATTAAGTCTGATAGCCCTAAAAAAAGTTTTATTTTTTATAAAATATTGTATTATAATATTTAGGCTATAGTATGTCCTCAAGAGAGGTTTTTGTCGGATTTAGCTACATTTTTAAATCCTTCAAATAAATCAATAATTACATAGTGATGCCAGGAAAAAAACATCATTCATTCTCCACTAAATATATTTTTTAAAGGCATTCACTTTCTAATTATAGAATAAACAGTAAGCGCATTGTGTTCATGCTCTGAGACTTTGTCATATGAGAGATTGTGGTATAAAGTTTGTTGATTTATTGTTTAATCGAGGCTACTGCAAATAATTTTTCAGATACTTTCTATTTCACACACACACACACACACACACACACACACACACACACACACACACACACACACACACACACACACACACACACACACACACACACACACACACACACACACACACACACACACACACACACACACACACACACACACACACACACATTGGGTTTCCATGTTTAATGGGGACTTTCTATAGACATCATAATCTTTATACAGTACAAACTGTATATTCTAACACCTAAACCCCTAAACCTATCCATCACAGAAAACTTTCTGCGTTTTTACTTTTTCAAAAAACATAATTTAGTATGATTTAAGAGTTGTTTTCCTCATGTGGACCACACACACACACACACACACACATTAATCTGAAAACAAGTCCGTAACCATGAGGAGTCAATAGTACTGATGTCTAGACTGATAAGTAGACTCACCCTAGACAGAGATGAGGAGGACAACAACGGCCCATGATATAACTCACAAAATGATTGACCAATCACAGGACAACAGGAAACTCACTCACTCACTCACTCACTCACTCACTCACATCACTCACTCACTCACTCACTCACTCACTCACTCACTCACTCACTCACTCACTCACTCACACACACACACACACACACACACACACACACACACACACACACACACACACACACACACACACACACACACACAGTGTCCCATGCTGCCATTAATAGACATTGTAATAGTCTGCAGAAACAACATCAGACAGAGGAGCATGAGAAAACTTCTTAAGCTAGTTATGAGGACAACAACCGAGAGTGTGTGAGACTATGAGAGGGAACCAGAAATATCGGGACCCTTTAATATATTTAAAATGTGTCCTATCACCACCACCACAGTCACAGTAACAACTCAATCACTCGATCATTCAACTGTGAATTTATTTTTGAATAGGCCTAGTTAATGCTTTATTCATTCTTAATTTTTTATTTGAAGACAAAACAAATGTTTTGTAGACTGTTGCCTCTGGCTTTCTAAGTTGGGAAGACTTATTATGTCAAAATATAATTGATATGACTGTACTGATGCTGTTGTATGAGAACTGGACTAAGCTGAACGATGGCATCATTTATTTATTTTTATTTTTTTGATGAACGGATCAACCCTGAACTGACTTCAGCTGGACAACAGCTTTTTCACTGTAAAGCTGCATTGAAACAATCTGTTAAGTTAAGCTCTATATATAAAGGGGTCTTGATTTCTTTTGTATTTCTATCTTGAGGTAACACCAGAACATTTCTCTCTCTCTCTCTCTCTCTCTCTCTCTCTCTCTCTCTCTCTCTCTCTCTCTCTCTCTCTCTCTCTCTCTCTCTCTCTCTCTCTCTCTCTCTCTCTCTCAGTTTGTCTGCTCTGCTGTATTGTGATAACATGCTCTTCGGTCATTGCAGCTTGCAGCAGGCGCAGAAGATGGCCATGTAATGTGTGTCAATGCGGAGAAAGCATCTGTCTGTCACTGAAGTGTCTATCTGTCACGAATGTGTCTGTCTGTCTTAGATTTCCTATTATAAAAGTGCCTGTCTGTCATTACCGTATCTACTGTTTAAGCATCAGCCTGTCTGTCATCTGTTTTTACACTGAAACACAACATTGCAACAGGCTGACAGTGAGGATGTATGGTTTTGTGTGGTCACTGAGACATTTTTGTGGAATTAATTCTCTCTAACACTCTCTTTCTCAATCTCTTGAGTGAATAACTCTTCTGTTGAAAAAAAAAAAGGTTTTATCTTGCAGTTAGTAGTATGAAGATAATTTAGCGAGAACAGAGAATATAAGCGAGAGTGTGTGTGAAAGAGCGAGACCGGTCTCTGCATACATCAGCAAATTCACCTGGAGAAATGTTCAATTACTCTCTCAGAATTTCTTCTTGTACGTTTTTCTTATCTTTAGAGTAAAGATAATTCTGCAATGACCCCCACACACGCGCGCACGGATGCACGGACGCACACACGCACACACACACACACACACACACACACACACACACACACCACACACACACACACACACACACACACACACACACACACACACACACACACACACACACACACACACACACACACACACACAGTGTCCCATGCTGCCATTAATAGACATTGTAATAGTCTGCAGAAACAACATCAGACAGAGGAGCATGAGAAAACTTCTTAAGCTAGTTATGAGGACAACAACCGAGAGTGTGTGAGACTATGAGAGGGAACCAGAAATATCGGGACCCTTTAAAGGAGTATTTTGAGTTCAGTATAACTCAACACAACATAGAAAATCATTCTGACTCACCCCTCAATAAATTCTACATTTATTAATTGACAATTCAGGATGCAAATATCAAGAATTATTCATATAAATTTAAAACATTTTTATTTTTTATGAAATCTAAATAGAAGATATCAAACTATGTTACCGTCTCTTATGCTCATCAAGTCAAAAATACAGTGATATTGCGAAATATTATTTCAATTTAAAATAACTGTTTTCTATTTTAATATATTTAAAAAAAAATAACATTAAAGGTACAATATGTAAGAATCTTGCAATAATATCCAAAAATCACTTGCAGTGTAATATATTTCCTGCAGTTGTGTACTTACAATATCCCAAAAGTCTCCAAAGATTTATTATTTCAGAGAAATTCCAATTTTAAATAATTAGCCGTCCCAGAAAAAAATTTCGCCTATCACTGACGCAATATCCCACTATCCTCAGTGTCCGCTCGTACTGCCATTGCATTACGTAACCATGGCAACAGATGTGGACAAATGCATAGTGCGTAACGTTTAGCGGCAAAAAGGAGAACTAAATGAGGATCAATATTGGCGTGGCGTTTTTGAGATGCTGGGAGCTCAACGTCCGCGAATAACTTGGATTTGACGGCGACACCGCTCTTGCAAATATTTTATTAGACAGGTGAGCAAATGTACATAAAAACTAATCAATGTTATATAGCTCAACATGATGAAATGTTAGAATATGATCAGTATGTTATACTAATGTTGATCTAGGTTACTGCTAGTTTCATATAGCAAACGAACGAACACATAGAATAACTTTTAATCAATTTAATGCGTCTCTGTATTAATAAAATAAAAGTATTCATTTATTTTCCAAACTTTTGCATGGTACTAGTGTACTTAGGTTTTGCTTTCAAGAATGTTTAATGAGGATAGTTGTATGACATTTAGATATTATGACTATTATTAAACTTATGACAAGTATTAAATAGGACAAACAATATTTTCCCATTATTCTGCAAGTGTCAATTTTGTTTGCTTTTATAAATAAAAATAGGACATGTCAAAATATTTTCTGTGGTAATAAGCCACCTTTAAAGCTGAACCTATATGAACCCGTAACTTCCTTAAACTTCAGGCATACAAAGCACGTTCTTACCATCAAACATCAACCTGAGAGTCTATCAATCGATCAGCAAAAAACACTTCATTCCAAATTCTTTTACTCCACACACATACCAGATGAGATTCAGCACATATATCATGCATTTTAGCATTTGTTTGCCCCTGTGAAGGACCTTTGTGCAGCAGTACACATCAAAGGAACAACAGAGAACAAATTGAGTTAGTTAAAAGCATTAGATCGTGCTGCAAAACAAGGCCGTTCCTCAACGGATTAGGCAACTATGCAGGGTATTTCCTCCACATACTGAGCATCATCAACTATACGTCAAATGTTTATTCCCCTTTGCATTCAGCAGAGGTCACAGTCTGCGGCAGTGCGACTGCGATGTGGCTGGATGAACGTCTCATGCTGATGATTCTGGTGAGACAGAAGGATTGAGATTAAAGTATAATATTGTGACAAACGGGAATCTAAGCATCCTATCCCTCTCTTGCGCTCAGAGCGAGGGAAAGCCCTGCCTTTGCTGTGAGCGTATGACTCATCCTGTGTGCGGAGAGCACCGGGGGTGCTGCACTGAATACAGTATATCAGTATCACCCAACCTGACACACACACACACACACACACACACACATCAGCGCAGAACTAATTGGCATAGCTGCACACTCTGGAATCTTGAGTAGTTGGAAGCGCATGAGGGAGGGTTATTGAAGAGGAGGATATGAATAGACGTGGAGAAGTCAACAGAGAGAGAACTCTGACTGAAAATTGACAACTGCTCTCTAGACACACAGTCACAAAAACAAACCTAAAATATCTCAGACAAACCACTAAAAAAAAAATTGGCATCATTTTGCACAAAAAATACTTTTAATGATTTTTATGCCTCTTACACTCACCAAGGCTGCATACGTGATCAAATATACAGTAAAAGCAGTAATATTATTACAATTTAAAAGAACAGTTTTGTATTTTAATACATTTTAAAATGTATATTTCTTGTGACGTAAAGCTGCATTTTCAGCATCATTACTCCAGTCTTCGGTGTCACATAATCCTTCAGAAATCATTCTAATATGCTGATTCGCTGCTCAAAAAATGTAGATGAAGTAGATGTATGTAAAATGGGACATGCCCATAAAATCACATAATCAGAGTTATCAGTAACTCATGACAGTCCCATGACAGTGCAGGACATGCTAAGATGCGGTCACATTTACCATTAATTGACGCTGACCAACAGAAAGCTTGGTTTGTTTGATAGTGACTTCTGTGTAATCTGTGCTTCATTCATCTACACTATTGATAATAGACAATAGAACTCTTTTTGCCATGAAATGTTGTTAATGTAACCGCACTATTACACAACAAAGTTTAATACTTATAAAAGTTACTGACATGTTTGCTTTAAAATGTACACACACTCTCAACATCGTCTATTGTGTTTTTAAAGCAAACTATGAGACTTCCTGCATCTTTATTGGTCGATTGGCCCATATTGTTTGAAGTTGCTCAATCAGATTGTGCGTCAGTTTGACTGGCAGGGTCTGCCGATGCCCCTTTTCTTTCATTTCCACTGGAGGATAATTAAAACCAGACAAGAGCAATCAATAACTGCAACGTACCCCGAGGGCACAGGAAATGCACTGATGTCATTGATTCTCCCATGAGCCCTCTGAGTGTTATTGGGCGTGTGTGGCCTCCTTATGAGAGATCACAGACATATGAACACGCTCAACAAAGTCTGGCAAAGCTCAAGATCTTTCATGTCTACCTGCAGTCTGTTTCATAACAAGCAGCCATTTCTTAGTAAAATCTAATTACAGAAAATCGCTTTGATTAATGATGGGGCAATTTGTTGTTACATAAATCATCAGTGTGGGAAACCTGACACGAGCTCAGCTAATACATCAACCCACGAGGAAAGTTTCTACGTCTGTGTGTGAATGTGTTCAACAGATTTTGTATATCCAGTGCTGCCAAACGATCTGAGCAGAAGCCGAATTTAGATTTTAACAAGCTGCTCTCCACGTAAGCAAAGCTTAATCAGAAAGCCCAACACAAGGGAGCAGTATGAATCCCTCAGGCCTACCACAGTCTTAATCTCTACTTGAAGGACAAACAATGACTAAATGATACACAAGCAAGCATGTAGTAAGAACAAAGTGTGCTTGTGACATCTGTGCTAAAGGCCAGTTGAGTGTGGATTACCGTATAAACTGTATTCTGTGGTTACTTCTTACCAGAGTTCTCGCCAGTGTTTAACCACCACTATCCCACAATGCATGCTGCCTCCCTGACCAGCCAGTCACAAATGGGCTTCAGTTTGGACCACTGTGTGTGTTTACAGTACCTCTGTACAAACAGAGCATGCTGCATTTCTGTCTAACATCTACATATTTTCTAAGGCAAAATCCCCAAAAACTCCACAAGCCACACAAAGTTGCTAATGATGCTAAGCTAACAGTGTGGTACTCATGTAAGCACAAAAAGACAAACAAATATTTTATTTTGGGTTAAACAGGCAATTTTTCATTAGACTGAACTATTTGAATAATTCTTTTTTTTATACTGAGGCTAAAATTATTGTAAGAGTTGCAATTGTTGCTAAGCTAACAGTGTGATACTTGCGTAAGTACAAAAATACATGAACAAATATTGTATTTCAGGTTAAACAGGGCAATTTTTTATTAGATTGAACTATTTTTATCACTATTTTTGGTAGGCTAAAATTATTGCAAGACTTGCTAATGTTGATAAGCTAACAGTGTTAATACTTGTGTACAACAATACATCATATTTTATTTCCTGTTAAAACAGGCAATTTTTTAAATAGATTTAACTATTTTAATTACTAATTTTTATATTGAGGGCTAGAATTATTGTTATAGAGTTGCTAATGTTGCTAAGCTAAAAGTATGATACTGCTACTGATAATTTTCGATAGCCTACTAAGAAGCAGTAGAGATGTTTATCAGAATGATTTATTAAGGATCGTGTGACACTGAAGACTGTAGAAATGATGCTGGAAATTCAGCTTTGCAAACACTAAAATACATTTTAAAATATATTCAAACAGAAAACTGTTATATAAAATTGTAATAATATTTCACAATATTACTGTTTTTGTTTAATTTTGATTAGATAAATGCAGCCCTTGGTAGCATTTGAGACTTTTTTATACAAAAAAATCCTATTGACCACAAACTTTTGAGTGGTCGTGTATATTTTCCACTGAACTGATTCCAATGCATTCCGTATCACCTTCTACACAAAGGATGGATTTGATTCTGCATTGGATTTTGGCAGCATGATAATGTTGTCCACCTTTTGGAACAGCTTTCTCATTGGGAGCATGCCAATGACACCTGAAAAGGCTGCCTAAATAGGCAGCTCACTAAATTTTGGAGCAGTGCTTTTGTGTCTCTGCATATGACTGTGGGTTCTTTATATAAATGTTAAAAAGTAACATTAAACCAAGCACATATACCAACCTAAGCATTTAGAAACACAATTTGCTGATGCACTGGACAGAGGTGGTCATTAGTGCTTGCCAGATAACTAAACTCCAGGGTCTTTTTCTGGCTTTGGGTTTGATCTACTGAAGAAGAAAGTGTGAGAGAAAAACCAGATCTGACCACACCAAGCACTTATGAGCCTGACCTGACCTTAACTATTGATTACCGATCAAAGAGATGAAGAGAACATACTCTCCTCCTCTTTTGGTCTTAGTGTCCAACCTGCGGAGGATCAAACAGATGATTCTCCAGGGCATCAGTGGGCAGAGATCCATCACATCGCTGTAGTTACAATGACCTGGTGACTGGATCATCAGTCAGTCAAGGAGGACAGTTACATGTGCTGACATCCTGTCTGCCTGACAAAGAGTTTATCTGAGCAATAGGCCACAAGATGATACATAAACATAGAACAGGCGCACACAAACATGGCTATATAAGGACGTTGTTATGCTGCTGCATTTCTAAAACTAGCTTTACCTCTCTAAACAAGCGTAAACATTCACGGAGAAGTGTTTTTGTGTATGCATAAATCTCAAAGATAACAGTGTTGAAGCATCTTACACCTGTGCGCGCTCCTGTGCCATTCACTATGGTAACCAGTTGACAGTTCAGACATGATGGGTAGGGTAGACATTTGAAAGGGTTGATGTTTGTAATGAGGGAAGCTGTTTGGTTTCTACACATCCTCTTCCTCTTCTGGGAGCTTTACTTGCCGTCAACACGACCCATCACGTCACAAACACAAACGTGTCCCCGCAAGTCACGCTACCAATAAACAAAGGAATATAATATATTTCAGTGTCTGACTAGAGACTGTCGTAAACATAAAACATCATCCCACAGAAAGAAAAGTGTGGCAAACTCAGCAATATAACTAGGGAGAAACCTATCTCAGAGAGATATTGATATTATGTTTTTCCGAATATCTGTGAACCGGAAGCCGAGTGACAACGTGGTGATATTCGGGGGAAGAAACAACGATTATGAGTGTGATGTTGATTTTATACAAATCAATATTGAGCAACTTACATTTTAGGCTCAATATTGCTAGTTGTTTTGGCTGTTTTTGCTCCACCAACGCAAATAGTTCCAAACACAGCCACAAGAGAATCGATGAGCGTCCGGTGTTTATCAGGGCATCGGAGTTTTGGACGGAATCGGTTGAATAATTCGATGACTCACTCGTGAATGAATCGGCGTTGTTGAACGAATCGTTTGAATGTACGATTCAATGAATGTTTCATTCCAGAATGAGTGTTTTGAAAGAAACGATTGAATGAAAGTATACAGTGACCTCCCGCCACCTACTGGCGTAACGGTGTAAGCTGAAAGAGTGACTGAAATGTAGGCTTCTAATGTATACATTTTACATTGTTAATTTGTTTTATCATTAAATTATTATTATTATTTTTGATTAAGCATAACTATTGTTCATATTTAAGTATTATTAAATCTGTTTGTGCTATACAGATGAATGATCTACCTATTAAGCAACCTCACTATCTATCTATCTATCTATCTATCTATCTATCTATCTATCTATCTATCTATCTATCTATCTATCTATCTATCTATCTATCTATCTATCTATCTATCTATCTATCTATCTATCTAATCTATCTATCTGTCTGTCTGTCTGTCTGTCTGTCTGTCTGTCTGTCTGTCTATATGTATGTATGTATGTACAATAAAGTACATAATGTTAATTGCTTTAACATTAAAATGTAAAATTAAGAGAGTCTGGGATGACAGATTGTCATGCGACTTTCCCTGTCAAATGGGTTGAGTGTAAAGTTGCTCACACACAGCTGGGTGCAATTACTCCCCACAAGAAAGTATTTTAAACACCAGACTGTTTGGACTTTCACTCTATCGACTCTATCAAAATAGCTCTCCCATAAAAACCCTCCCACTAGAACCAGCCTCTTTTACACTCACATACGGTAAATAACAGGACATCAGAGACTGAACACGAAAGAGAAGACAGAAAGAGACTTAGTCTGATTAAAATGATGAAAAGGGAAATCTGAATGAGTACATGAACCTTGTTAGAATTCATTGCTACTCGATAAAAACTAGGCAGGTGATGACAGGTGCTGTGTGCGCCTCAAGCGGATATCTGTCACTGCTCCGCTTTAATGTTAAACATCGTGAAATAGGATTGGGAGCCTCGAGCAAAAGGATTTTCCGTTCTCCTCTCCATCGCTCTTTTAATCTAGCCACTTTATAAATGATGTATGTGTTACA